>VYZX01004365.1:85620-117248 GCA_013401335.1 Brachypteracias leptosomus
GACCCCTCACCATGATCTCTGGGTTGCTGGCAGGAGACCCTAACCCATCACTGTGCTCTCTGGGCTGCTGCCAGGAGACCCTGACCCCTCACCATGATCTCTGGGCTGCTGGCAGGAGACCCTGACCCCTCACCGTGCTCTCTGGGCTGCTGGCAGGAGACCCTGACCCCTCACCATGATCTCTGGGCTGCTGCCACCAGCCTGTGAACCCAAACCTGAAAACATGAGAAGTATCTCAACTTGTAAGGAAAAGGAGACCAATGTGTATGAAGCTTACGAAAAAGGACTTTCCAGGACTTCATACATTTTTAAAAAGATGGCTTTTTCACGTTGCCTTGGCAAACTCCTCCCTGCCCTCTAATATTTCAGACTCTAGGGAACTGCTCTTAATTTACATTTTAATTTTTTCCCTTTTGTAAGCTCTAGTATTCACACCCTGAGGCACCCATCTCATTATCTTTCCATTTAGGAATACATGCATACGCTTTCTATTCTTATTTTTATTTCCAAGAATAACACTGTTAATATTTTATATTTCAGTGTGTGGTGGGTTTGACTAGTGCAAGTTTGTTTGTTTTTTTTTTTTTATTTACAGTTGATAGTTACACATAGTAGCAGGTCTACTATAGACCCCACTTTCCTTGGGGTTGTCAGCTTTGTTGGGGCAAAATTTGCCTGGGGCTTAGGAAGTCTTGGCAAAAAGGTAATGACCTTCTCTTGTGTGGGGAAATGAGAAGTTTGCCAATTTTATTAAACCATCTTCATAGATTGGATAATGTGTCCTTTAGGAGCTGAACTGAGGAGAATGTTGCTGCTGAAGACCTGATGTTGCAATCCTGTAGTTCCTTTACCCCATAACTTTAACTGACTCACCTTTTGCATCAGTTTTGCTGAATTCTCTTTGTGGACACACTGGAAACGCACGGATCTAAAACAGCCTCTTCTCTGTAAACAGAATTCCTTGGGTCACCAGCCTGCTCTGGGGCTGCAGCCTTTATCTTGAAAACATGAAGGAAAAATGTCACGGTTGATGTGGTCTGAACCCAAACTTGCAATTAAGGTTTTTTTGGCTATTCCAAGCAGTGCGGTGCAGCCTGTGAGAATACTGCTCCGTGTATTGGGCATAAAGTGACCGTGAGGACCTTTTGGCTTGGGGTGTGTTTTTCCTCTGTTCCAAAGCCTGGTTTTACTCCTTGCAGGACCTGCACGGTGCAGACCTTGGTGCCAGCTCCCTCCTGTCACCCACAGATCTCTACAGCCCAAGCCAGCGTTGCTTAAAGACGAAACCTTATGTGGTGCTCTGTTACCATCTGCCAGTTTAATGGGAATTCCCGAGGAAAGTCTCCAAAATTGTCATTAAAAAAGATGTAGCTGCAGCATTAAGTGTGTGGTAAATACATTACTACCGTTCGGATGTTAAAGAACTAATTTATTACTTTAATTAGTTCGTAGTGTACTTTACATTACTGCGATATGCAATATTGAAATAGTGAAGTGAAAATGGGTATGTGCGTGTTCTGTTCAGCACAGCAACTTAATAATTCACTTGGCACAAGCTCCTCTAATAATACACGGACTGTGAAATGTGCCTGAAACGCTGGTTGTAATCAAAAACTTTCAGAACTTGATGTTGGCAGTGGTTGTGCTGCTGGAGCCTGAGCTGCTTTGTGAGGCAGGCGAGGGGGGATCCGCCTTTCAGGGGATTTTCAATATTGCTTTAACTACGAGGATTTCTTAAAATATTTAAACAGAACATTTACTGTTGACAGAGCAAACTCTGCCCTCCTGATTTTGCACTTGTAGGAGTGAAAGAATGCAATCAAGAGCACATTAATTCCTGGTCCCAGATCGCTGCCTCAGTGCATCACAATCGTCGTGAGGGGTTTGGTTTTTTCTTTTAATTCTTCATATCTGCACAATGTTACCTCTGAAGGAAAAACCTGGTGAATACAGCGCTTGAATTGTAGGAATGCTGGAAATTCACCATCAGGTAGCCACTTTTAAACAGCAAAAAGGATGGAAATGCCTGGCGGGGAGCTTGCTGGGCTGTGTGCCCCACTCCCCTGCCTCCCATCGCACTTTTCTTTAGCTCAGCTCCCTTAGGAACGTTTTATCCCATAGGGCTTTAACTCTTCACGTGGGCAAGACATGGCACAGCTCCAACCCTCTGAGTCACATTTTATAAATATTTTGCAAACAGTGCTTTTCTGGTTTTCACCAGCTTTTCCTTTTTTGTTGCAAGTATGAGCCATTTTTTAAAGGAAGTGACTTCCCCTTTAATGGAAAGGCATTAGGGTCAGGGATGGTGTAAACTAACCCCCTGTGCTTCCTACAGAACAGGATCAATGGGTGCTGTGGGAAAGTGAAATACAATGAAAGTTCCCTTCCTTTTGTCATTACCTGTTCTCTCGATTGGCCGTGGGCTCGTGCGTTCAAAAAACCTCACTAGATACAAGCAGAAAAATTCTACCTGCTGAGTAAAGAGGTGTGTTCAGCAGTGGTTTGGGGCAGTGCAGGGAGCCCTGGAGTTATTGGCATGGTCACTTTGGTCTGAGGAACCTCGTTGCACGATTCGTGTTTTGTCAGCTCAGTGAAGTTACGTATTTGATGCTTTCTTATGCTCACTCACTTGTCTTGAAGCCTGTTGAAAATCTGGATTGTGCCCCAGTGTTGGTTTCTGGCATAAATCAAGAGACTTTAGGAAAAGAGCTGAAGTTGTTTGTGCTCTGAGAGAAGAGCAGTGTAAATGGAAGTTTCTTAAAGAACCCCGAAACTCAGTAGTTTTGATGAAAACACACCAGTTAATGCTTATGCTTGGGCGTGGTAGAGAACTGTGTTGAGTTTTTTAAAGATAAACTCTGGTTTATCTTTAACACAGGAGACAGAAGTAGCTGTTGGTTAGCCTGTGTACACAGACAGGCATTACAGACCGTATCTCCTTAGCAAGCTATCTCTAAAGCTTTTAATAGAGAGTTTGGTTTTACAAGCACTGTAAAACTTTGTGTTATTTTCATGTTTCCGCTTTGTGTGCACTCCATGAAGAGTCACAGCAATGCTCAGTCTGTTGGGGTATTTCTCAAAGAACAAGATATAATTGGTATTTAAACAAAGAAGTGGGGCAAACAGAGCCCTGGTAGGAAGCAAAGTGCTGTCGCAGAGATGCCTGAGTTGAAGGAGGTGAGTGGACTCTGGCCTGTCCGTGTTGGTCCCCATTCATTCATGGGCTCATTAAGAAATTACCACGTTACTGAGAGCTGAAGGGGAGTCTCAGATCTCACGTTCCTGAGCTGGTTTTGGCAATGTTGCCCAGGATCTCCTCACGTGTGATTTTACTGCAGGTTATGGCAGCCAGTTGTGAATTGCACATTAACATGTGGAAAGGTGGTGGTGCTGCTGGGGCTATAGACATCAGTTTGTAAATGGATTATGTGGGTTTCCTTCCCAGCCTCGCTTGGCAGGATCTCAGCACCACGCAGGCTGCTGCAGGACTCTCTTCAACCCTTTCTTCCAGGTTCTACAGTGGAGAGCACAGCAGGAGGAGGCTGCTGAGCTAGAAGCTGCCGTGGCTGCCAGAAGGAAAGAAAAGCAGGAGGAGAAAGAAAGACTCCAGAAGGAGCAGGAACTGATTCGCAGAGCTCAGGAGAAAGACAAAGTATGAGAAACTTTGGTTTTGCACACGTCAATGTGTAAAATTGCATTTGAAATCTTTAGCTGGTCTCACTACCTTATATTCTTGTGAAGTGTTATTAGTGCAGAGACGAGCAAGCGGTTACTTGAGTCTTGCCACCGCCCAGTTCAGCCCTTGCACACCACTTGTGTTACTTCATTAAAAGCATCCTGCACCAACAACTGCACGTGACTCCCCGGGTGCCACAGACACCGGCGCAGAGGCACCCCTGGATTTGTGAGTCCTGCAGGTCTCTCTTTGCAGCAGCGTGGGAAGGGCTGTGTGAGCCTCCAGTGCTGCAATGCAGCAGAGGAGCCGGGGCTGCTGCTGCTGCCTCCCGGCCAGGGACACCAGCACGGGCTGCAGAGCCTGGGCCACCCTGTCCCGAGTGCTCAGGGGGTGCCTACCTGGAAAGGGCTCTGATGCACGAGTCTAATCTCCAGCCTAATGGGAAATCAGGAGTGCACTGCAGTGGATGTAATGCTTTTAGCAAATCAAGCTGCCACCTCTGTGTTTGTGCTGACCTCTGGATCTAAGTGATGTGGCAAAAGTCCCAGAGGTTCTTTTAGTAGAACTTTACCTCTTTTTCTGGTCACTTTTTACACTCAGATCTAGTGGGCTTAGAGTCCAGCTCACCTGTGGCATATTTAAGACTCTATAATTTTTTTTCTGGGGAAAAAAAAATAATTCTGAGAATGTCATAGATTTTTATTGCTTTGTCTTTCAGTGCTGATGAGTAAATGGTCCCTTTTATGGGACTACTCGTGCTAATATGTTTGCAAGAAGGGTCACTAAATCTGGGCTCTTATGCTGGTTTGAAACAGAGTTAAGAAAAACAGGCAAAACTGTCCCAAATACTGCTTCGGGTTTGGGCCCCTCACTCCCAGAAGGACGTTGAGGGGCTGGAGCGTGTCCAGAATCCTGTGAATTTAATGGTTTCTCCTGTCAGTAGAGGTGTCCCTCACAGTGACATTCCTTTCAGGGGGAAAAAAAAACCCCAACCAAACACACAGAGAACTATCCATACTTATAGTAATTTTGTTTAAGTTGTTACTAAACTTACAACACTTACTGAAAGCAGAAATGAGCAAAATAAATGACTTGTGGGCGGGTGAAACTATCTTAGCAGAAGAACGAAAATATAAAGTCCTCCACCACTTGGAATTTCCCTAGCTATTTTTATAGCACTCAGAGATCTTCCCCTTGATTTGCACAGAGAAATACACCTTTATGCCATGTCAAACAGGTCAAGAGCAGCAGCTCTTGCAGCTTGTTTTATTGCTGGTGGTAGTTTGCATAACCATTGAATTTGGTTATCTCAACAGCTCTGCAGAGAAGCACTTGACTGAAAGTGCCACCTGGAGAAGAGCAGCTGAAGCTGCTGAGGCCACCTCGGCTCTGGGTAGAGACACTTGTCTCCTCATTATTTCTCACTGCTGCAAGACTCCAGAGCCAGCCTTTTGAAAAGCTGCCCAATTTGAAATTGATTTTATTTGTGCATTCTTTCTGGTCATGGCTCTGTTTGCACATCTCATGTGTCCGGTTTCTCCTCCAGCTGAAGAGGTCTCTACCTACACGTTTCATCTGAGCTTATTCTTTCTCTGCAACTTACCTTAAAGGTGAAATATACATTCTTGACAGAGCACGATCTTTGTTAAACTGTGCAAAATTGCAATGAATTCTCCAAAAGTAGGTTTCAAGAGATGTTTTCCTTCCCTCAACATACGCAGAACACTTTTCTGGTGGCTGTTCTGTGGCAGCACCAAGAGCGTGTCAAATATCTGCTCAACCTGGTGTGTAACCTGGGCAGGGCCTGCCAAGTGCTTCCAAACCTGAGAATGGCTAAAATGGCATTAAATCTTAAATACCAACTCTACGTTTGCTCTATTGGGCTGCAGATCATTTTGTTCGCTGTGTTTGTTCAAACTGCAGGTGAAAAAGTACCGGGCTGAGAAGGAGCTCAAGTGGCAGGAGCAGGAGGAGAAAGATCTACAGCGTCTGGAGGAATTAAGGAAACTAATGGCTGAACGAGCAGCTAAAGACAGAGAAAGGTGAAAGAAGTTGAATGTGAATACCTAGAGTATCAATAGGAAATTCCTGTAATCCAATTTGCTTTCATCTCCCAACTTGCTAAGTTAGAATAAATTGAGATAAGTAGTAGTTTTTTTTTTTTATCCTGTTTGTCAGTTACCCCAGCTATACACCAAGGGTGCATCATGAGTGTATCCTGGGTGCAGTTGGTGTTAGTTTGAATTAATTGATCTCTGTCAAAGCTTTAGACCTCTAAGTGCTCAACTGTTGTGATCACGGGGTGCACAGGTTCAGACCAGGGCCCTTTGTGGCTTCTAATTGTAGCTGAGTAATGAGACCTTTTACAGCATCACTTTGGGAAATTATTTATAATCGGGTTTGTTTTGTTAGGGAAGTGAGAGGAGCACATTAAGCACTTACCAGGCCTGTATTATTGTCTCAGAGGGTCTGACACTGCACGTGTAGCTGTAGGTGCTCCTCACCTGTGTGATGTGTTTAAGGACTCCAGGCTGTCAACATTCGAGTTCTTGCCAGGTCTTTATTGCAGAATATGGCCTCTAATGACCTGTTGAAGAAACACTGGATTTCATGGAGGGATTCCTCTGTCAGAGGAGCATAAACCCCCCCTATGTGGACTCTGATTCTAATTGCTCTCTAGTTACTTTTGTACATAGAGGAAGCCCCCGAACTGCATGAACCAGAAATGTAACCAAAATTGGGTTAAAGCACCTTTGGCATTGGAATGTTAAACTTCTGTGGGGAGTGCTGCTTCGATCCTACTTTGTTGTGCTACCTTGCTGACAGCTACAGTTAAATATCTGTGTCCTTATTCTACAAGTATCTACCCCTTTCCTTCAACACACCTGCACTGATCATTGGCTCATAGCCAAAGAGAGGCACAAACTGGGATTACTGAGTTTTCAGCAGAGCTGATCGGGGAACAAAAGGAGTTTTCTCCCCACCTGGGCACTGACTGTGCCATACAGCTGGGGAACGTTCCTTTCTTGTGCTAATAAACCCTGCAGAATAAACCATAAGGAAATGGCACAGCTCACTGAGGAATGTGGGGAGGAAATAATCACACCTTGGAGCTATTACCCACTTCTGATTTGTCGGTGCTCAGCATCGTGCTTCCCAGAACTGTGCCGAACTAAACAGTCTGAAGAAAAATGCCTTTGCTGTTTGTGGGGATTAATAACTCTTTGAAATTACTTGATGCTTTTCATCTTCAAAGCCTTCAGAAACATCCATCAAAGGAGGGCAGAGGGATGTTACTGCTACAAGTCTGGTGTAAGGCGTTTTAAAATAGGTGCTGTGCTGGGTTATGGTTGGACTGCATGCTCTTAAAGGTCTTTTCCAACCTGAATGATGCTGTGACTGTATGGAAATAGGTGTGGGAATGCCTTGAAATGTTTCCAGTTAGAAAAGTTTTACTTCCCTACGGACATGGAGGCTTCCAGGAGACAAGGAGACCAGGTATTTCGGATTAGACCTGGCCGAGTGCCCCTCACTTTTCCTTCTTGGTAATTTACAGGAGTTCCCAGGTACTGAATTTCATGTTTGGTGACACTGGAGTATTTTAGAACATGTATCCAGTGATCTGCTTGAGCAGAGTGAAAGGTTTTCAATGTAATATATATATTTTTTTTGTCATTTATCAGAAGAATATTCATATCTGCTTTTTATTAAGTTTTCTTCACAGAAAAATCAGATTAGGCTTTCTTCCTGGAACCAAGGTACCTCTGCAATTGGGGGTTGTGAGCATTCATCTGCCTAACCCAGAGCGGTGGCTGTCAGCAAGGAAAGTCTCCCTGGGGCATCCCCACTCTCCTGGGACAAATCTGTTTGTCCTGATGACTGTTGCTGGGTTATTGATGCTGTGGTCTTTGGGAGCAGCCAACACGACTGCACAGGTAGTTCTGGTTTTTGCAGTTTACAGCACGAGTTACGGAGTCCCTTGAGCTTACTGAAATTTTGAGAGTAAGAAAATGAAAAATACGTGTTTTACTGTAGTTGAAGCAGCTCTTCTCCGTTTCTCTAAAGGCAAGTTAAACTTTGAAGGGCAAAAGGGGGATAATTCTCTGGGTGCAGAGCGTGGCAATGGCAACCCCTACACGAGGACACCCCACAGCTCCATAGGAGACGGTGTTTGGCAGTGGATTAGGAAACGTGGTCACCGTGGTGCTGCTGGGGCTGTAAAATCCCACTGCCAAAAGCCAGCCACCAAAACCAGCCTGTAGGTGAAGTTTCAGGAGAAGTTCTGCTAACCTCCTCTTGCAGGAAGATGTAGTTCTCAAGCTCTCTTGCTGTTGCCAGCAGCGAGATTGGGAGTGATGTTTCTTTTAATGGGTTATAGGAAGGAGTTCTGCCATCCACAGATGTCAGAGAACATTTCTTCTTGGCAAAGAAGAAAAAAAAAAAAAAGAGTTAGAGGGCTATATAAAGAATGCTAGAGACAAATCTGTGCTCTAGAAATGAAATCTGAAAGGTTGGCCAAGTTGTTAAACAAACCAACCAAAAATGCAGCTGCAGACCAACAGTCTTCAGCAAAAATAACACATCCAAGTGCAGGTTTTGGGGCACTTCCAGGTGTTTTGATGAACCACCGTGGTGTTATCAGGTGGAGGTGGAAAACATCAGACCAGCTTTTGAGCTGAGATGTCCTAGCAGAGATTTGAAGTCACACCTGACCAGGGTTTTGTCCCTTTTGCTGCCCTGCAGGGTGGAGTTCAGGCGAGCACTGCTGGAGAAACGGCTGCTGGAGAAGAAGGAGCTGGCCCTTCAGGAGGCACGTGGGGAGGAGGAGAAGGAGAAATGCCTGGAGAGGCTCCGGCAGCAGGTGGATTTATTCCCCGTGTAGAATATTTTCATATACAGCGATGATACCAACACATACTGACGTATTATGGGGAAGATAAAAAGAGCAATATCAAAGCAAATAAATGAAGAAGTTAAAATGCCCTTTTGGTCTGACTTTAACAGTAATTCAGTCATGTTATAAATCCTGTGTGCTTTACCTCTGACAACAGGAACATTAGGGTGTTAAATTGCACTGTAGAAACCGGTGGTATCTGAAAATGGATAGATTCTGTTTCCTCTGGGCTGGATGTGATTTCTTCTGTGATTTTTTTTTTTTTTTTCCTTTTAATAATCTTAAGTCTTCCTTCATTCTCAGGCAAGATTTATGGGTAACTTAAACTATTTTTAAATTCTGGAAACTTACAGACCTTGGACGACTTTTCTTCGGAGAGAAATTTAACTCTCTGTGGAACTTTTGCACGTCCTTTTAAAAAGGACATCCCAGAAAATTCTTCCTGATCTTTGCCATAGGAAATACAGTGTTGTCATTTGGGTTTTTTTTTTCTACCTTCATTTATATTTTGGTGTTTAATTCGCTTGTTTTTTCCTCTTGAGTTTAAAAGGGAAAATCTGGAGTTCACGTTCTTTACACTCCAGGAACTGCAGCCTAAATGTGCAGCTGAAGGGAAATGAGGGATGGAGAAAAGGTTCTCCTCAGACCCTCTTGGTTTTGGATGGTTTAATCAGCACTGATGGAGCAGTTCTCTCCCCGGGGATGCCTGTAGTTACAAATGTGGTACTTGGAGCAGCCTTGACCTCACCTTCAGCGTGTCCTTTGGCTCCAGTTTAACCCCCCCAGCACACTGTGCGTGCCAGCAAAATTCTTCCTTAGTCCCCGGTGGACTCTTTGTGGCCTTACAAGAGCTTTGACTTTAGCATTGGGTGTACAAAGTCAAGAAAGAAGGAAAAACATAAGAGGTCAAATGCTGCAAGCCACCTTCTGTGGGAGAGCTGAGCTCGGCAGGGATAAATAAACCTGAGGGATCATTGCTCTGTTAGGTCAGTCATGTTTTAAACTGCTGAACTCGGGCTCCTTTCCAGCCAATAATGCTTTATTTTTAATAACCTGATCCAGATAAATATTTTGCAGTATTAAGAGTGTTGTTTTAGGCTGTCAATGCTTTTTTTAACAACAACTCTGTTACCTCTTTGCTGAGTTCCTGGTTGAGCTGCATCATCTTCAGCATCAGGTTTTGCAAGAGGCTGGTTGAGGGTTGATCTGTTGATCTCTTCTGACTTGACCCACTTCTCTTACCCAAGTAGGAAACGCCTCTAGAGTGGCCTTTGCTCAGGCTGGTGGAGTCCCCCCTCCATGACATCTTCCTAACCAACACTGATCCCTTGTGCTCCAGGAAATACTCCTCGTAAAATGTGCCCCTTGGTTGTATGTGGGGGGGGGGGAAAGAAAAAATCCTCACTAGAGTCATCCAGTCTGTGTATTTGGACAGCCTGCAAATGCAACGATTACATTTTGTCAGAGATGGGGAAAAAAGTTAACATGGATCATTTTAAATTTTTTTGCTGTGGTTTTAGCCATTAGGGTGGTGTCCTGACTTTATTTTGCTCATGCATCTTTCTGTGTTTTCCAAAGTAGTATTAGCCATCATCTGACTCTTTTAACACAAAGAAAACAATAAAAAAAGTTGACTCTTGCACAGTATAATATATGAGGGAATCTTTTGATACTGATCTAGCCACAGGAAATTAAACAGTTAAAACAGATGCACTTAAGAAATAAAAAAGAATTGTGTTATTTGTGGATATCACTCAATGTTTTTGCCCATGACCCTGTAAAGATTGCAGCTATCAATCTGAACACCTTTGTTTCCATCAGAAAAAAAGAGAAGAATCCAAAACTGGGCTTGCTAAAGTATAAATGTGCTGGTTCTCTGGCAAAGTGGCTTTAGTCTGGATTCAGGTTTTAAGCTTTACAACTTTTCTATATGGATAATGGGTGGTGCAGGAAACGTTTGAAATTTTTAATAAATGATCTCAAAGGCTGTTCCTGGTGGTAACCTTTTCTCACCTTCCTTATTTTCGTATCATGTATTTTAGGTGGCCGTTGTGGCCCAAGTGGATCCAGCCAGAGCAGTGGCTGACACGGTGGCATCGAAAGCTCGGATGGGCATTGGAGCCAAGGAGGAGTTTGATCTCCAGAAGCCACTGTTCAGGCTGCACACGTACAGTGAAGAGCAGGTAATGGTCTGGGATCGTGCTGTGGAGTTGATTGTATGTGGGGGTGATGGAGAAGAAACCAGTGAGGTCCAAGCGCAGCAGGAAGCCAAAGGAGCTGTGCTCCTGTTTCCAGGTCACTTGGGTTGCTGAGGATGGTGCTCGCTCTATTTCAAATGGAACTGAGCACCAGGGGGGAGGATTTTCTGGTTGCCTTTGCTGTTCCCCATCTGCTCAGTCTATGCTCTTGAAATTATTCCCACTCTGGAATTTGAAAGTCGTGTTTACAGGAAGAGAAGTGCCATGATGTGATTCTATGGCATAAAAGCTCCTAGCACTGGACAAGCTGAAATGTGACGATGTCTATAACTAAGTTAGTCCAGCGCTTCCCATTTTCAGGCATTTTAAAGCTGCTCAGCTTGGTGAAGGTTCACGTACCCAAATCTGACTCGGGTATGAGGTTCTGAAAAGCCTTAGCTTAAAAATGCTCTGAATGCATTTTTGGGAGCTCTCAGAACGTCCTGCCTGTTTCAGCTCCAAGCAGCCTCAGTTAAGCCACTCAGGTTCTCACCTGCCCGTGGAGTTTTGCTGAGCAATGGCAACCAGGGCTCCTTGTTAAAATCGTGTGGGATCATCAGTATGGAAAGGGGATAGTACAGGGTACATGCAGCAAGATAGAGCTTCTGCACTGTAGAGTTCCTCTTTATTTTATAACCGTAATTTTCTGACTGTGTTTTAAAACTTGTTTAATACATACATCCCTAGGCAGCCTGTAAGAAACGCTGTGTATGAGGAAAGTGTTTGGTTTATATCTATCTTTGCTGTGGTCTGTTTTAACAGATCATTTCTGACCCCAGACTCCGTGTGGAGCTCGCTCTTCGAGAAGCTGGGCTTCATAAAACACTCTATGCAAAAGAGGTTTTACCAAAAATCCCTCCTCTGAGGCTCCCAAGAAGAGACGTGGAATCTACAGCTTTTAAAATGTAAAGTTCTTCTCCTATCAGGGGGATCTTCAGGGGTATGTCTGGCCTATAGTGTGAGAACTTGAAATAAACATCCCTTGGGACTCCTAGGCCACGTCCCAAAGCACCACATCTACTCGGGTTTTGAATAACAACAAAATTATGGCATGTGGTATTATGATACATGAATACACGTCACAACTTTCATTCCGGGTTTCTCGGGAATCTGATTATTTTAATTACAAAATCTTCGTTATCCTGAATGTTTCTATTATCCCTTATTACAAGAAACAGCCTGACCTTTGCCTATATTTAGAAGCCAATTTGCTGCACGTCATATTTACTGCGAACCAGTCATGCAATTTCATATTGCAGATTAAGCTTTCAGTATAAATTATAAATTAGAAATAGCATTTCAGAGCTGGGGTCTTTATTTTGGAGCTGAAACGACAGAATAGGCTCCCATTAAATGAAAGGGAAATTGATGTCATTTCGTTTTGCAACTGATGATGTTTCCAAGCCTTACATGAGATGAGTGCAAAATGAGTGTAAACAAGTTACAATCAGCAGCTTAGCCAAAAATGTCTAAGGATGCTGAGTACTGGGGAGAGCTGAACATCTGTAGTTGCGTATCTAGGTAATTATTGGATCTTCATTAATAGTGTAATGCCCCGTAGGTGTTCTTGGCTGCACACCTACAGTAAGCTGAGAATTTGATGTTATTTTAATGGGGAGGGAAGTGCTGGAGAGGCTGCTGAAAGCTGGGGGAGCTCCACGTGTTCTGGATTTAGCTGCTGCCTGTTTGTGCTGCATTTACAATTCCGTGTGTATTGGTGCTTTTTTATTTTGGTATCTCGTTTTGGGGTAACTCATTATTTTTAAAATACACTTGGCCAGCTTCACCACTTGTTGGATGCTCCAGCACCGCTTCTCTTCTCTTCTGGAGACAGATTGGCTGCTAGACGGTTCCCAGGGATGGAAAACCCAGACTGGAGGCAGATGATTTTTTTTTATTTTTTTTTTCCTTTTTCCTAACAGCAGATCTATGGGATCATTTCAGTGGTGCAAAATCTTCTCAGATTAGAGTTGTCATCTCTTATAAATACCAGGAAATCGGTGAGCCTGGAGAAGAGAAGGCTCCAGGGAGACCTTCTTGTGGCCTTCCAGGACTTAAAGAGTAAAGTCAATCAGAAGATGGGGAAGGACATTTTAGCAGGGCCTGTTGGGACAGGACGAGGGGCGATTGCTTGAAACTGAAAGGGGGAGGTTCAGACTAGATGGAAGTAAGAAATTTTTGCTGCTGAAGGTGGTGAGAGCCTGGTGCCAGGTTGCCCAGAGAGGTGGTTGATGCTCCATCACTGGAACCATTGCAGGGGAGGTTGGAGCAACCTGAGATAGTTGAACATGTCCCTGCTCCCTGCAGGGGGGTTGGACTGGATGAGCTTGAAAGGTCCCTTCCAACCCAGACCGTGCAATGATTCTACAGTATGGTATGAATGAAGGTCTGAACAGCCTCCATAACAGCAATGAATAACAATGATGGTCACAGCTGTGGATTAATTTTGCATGTCATTTACCGAGGTTCTGCCTTTATGCCAAGTGCAAAGGGGTCTCCTTCCTAGAGCGTCGCTGGGGACAGGAGTGACTCTAACGGGACAGTCCTGCTGGGGGTGGGTGTGAGGAACGTGCTGTTTGGTAGAGCAGGTGGAACTTCTGTGCAGGTTTTGCCTGGAGCTCTCCCTGGGTGTGCAAGTGTTGGTGCAACTCAAGCCCTGTTGGAGGTCTCCAGCTCCTGCGTGGTGGCAGTTGCTGGACCTGGCCGCCACACTCAGCCGTGGAGGGGCTGCACCATGATGGGGTCATGGGAATGCCTCGTGACCAAGTCCATCCTTCCCATTCCCCGGGAAAAGGGGCCAGCCCGTGGTGTGGGAGCACAACCCTCCCCGTGCTGGGGTCCGGCTGCTCGCGCTGCATCCCCATCAGTCCCTGGAGCAGAGGGGGTGTCCCCCGGGGGGACGCAGCCCCAGGCGCTGTCGGATGAAGGCTGCGACCAGGCGCTGTGGGCGCTGCTGGAACTCGTGCAGGACCTCGTGGGGAGCCCGGATCTGGTCTCCTTCCAGGCGGTCCAGCAGCGTCACGCAGACCACGGCGGCTGTGGGACGGCCCAAGAGCTGCGTGACCTCACACCGGGCAACAGGCACCCACCCATGGGCAGAGAGAGGGGACCCTGCTCCTGCTGCTGTCCTTGGGGATGTGCTGGAGGGGCTGAAGGGGCGGGACCCCAGGGGGCTGCTGGTGACAGCGTCTTTCAGGGAGTTGTGGAGAGCCAGAAGGTCTCCCCTGAGCCTCCTCTTCTCCGGGCTCAACCCTTCCAGAGCTTTTTTTTTATTGTGCCACAAAACTTTAATGTACTTTTCTAGATGAAACCATTAGACGTGTGTTCCTGGCCTTTGGGGTGCCTGAATCTCACAGGGCACCGAGTGCCCAGGCTGTGTCAGGGCAGGGAGGACTCACCTCTGAGGCCACAGAGCCCGCACAGGGCAGCGAAGGCCGTGGACTCCATCTCGATGTTCCTCACGCCGGCGTCGTGCGCTCTCTGTAAGTACTCCAACTTTTTTTCACTGGAAAAAGAGCACAACGCTCCGTCTAATCTCCCCTGACCTTGAAAGCAAGCAGAGAGGTGTCACTGCTGGGTGTGCAGGCACGGCGGACAGGGCTGGTGGGCAGCTGGAGCTGCTTCTGAGTGGCATTCCCTGCTCGGGGGGGCTTTGCTGCTGGTCAGAGAGCTGGTCCCAGGGCACTGGTGCTCTCTCCCAGCCCTGAGGCATCACCGCGGGCAGGACCTGATGCCATGCTTGGTGTGGACACCCATCCTGACCCTCTAACACCTCCACTGGTGGCTTGGCTGTCCTGCAGCCACACCTGGGTCCACCAAGCAGACCCGTGCCCTCTTGCACGGTGTGTAAAGTCCTTGCTGCAAGCAAGACGTACCTGGGGCTGTGCTAATCTGGTCAGAGTGCTTCCTTCTGTTGCTGCTCCTACTGTTAATCCTCTCAAATGGCTTTTTGTTTAAATAAAACATGGCCTTGAGCAATACACAGATGGTCGCGTTTGCGAGCAGATCCAAAGGTTTATAAATAGTCCTCAGATTATTAATTCTTCATTTATTACATTTCATCTACTCTGCAAATCAGTATTTAATTTTGCAAAGGAAATGGTTCCAGAGTAACCAAAGTTTGCTTACGTAAATGTCACACGCTTCCTGACATTTTTCTAGTGCTTGGTAGCTCTGAAGCTACAATCTTGTTGTAGGAAGCTACTCCACATGCCCACAATCCTGTAGCTGATGGGTTGAGGGGCTGTTTTCTTTGCCAGGGTGCTGCTGCTGGCCTCCTGCTTTTGGAGGGCACCTCCCCAGGCACCTGCATTGCCCCAGAGAGCAACTGTCCCTGGGTGGATCGTCACTCGTGATCCACCATCAGCTACAACAGTGCTGGCCTTGCAGGTGGTGTTACAAGATTTACCAAATTTAACTGTCAGATGCGTGAGGAACCATCAGTAGAGGAGGTCTCGCCCTGGCAAAGTGCTGAAATTGGCACCTCCTGTGCTGAAGGTGTCCCCTGAATGAGCCAAGCTCTGAGCTGTTGGGTGGGTCTGCTCCCGAAGCCCTTCTTGGGCTTTGGTACCGTGGGTGGTTTTGCCTACGTAAGAATTTAAAGCCTCGGTGCTGTGTTAGGGGGAGGAGGGATGATAAAGGTGATTTTACCTTCGTAGAAGTCGTAGGTGCACATGGTGTGGCCGATGAGGGTGGGGAAGTCGGGGGTCTCCTTGCTGCAGGCGAGCAGTTCCTGCGCGAGGTCCTGGTCCAGCTCGGTGCTCCTCACCACCACGTCATCCAGCACCACCTGCTCAAACCGTGGCCTGAAGGAGGAGTCCACTGCCCTGTCTGTGATCACAACAGACCCGGCCTCGATCCCTGGGGAAAAGGCTGAGGCTGAGCCAGAGCTCGGGACACTGGTGACCTGCTGCAGAACGTCAGCGTGACAGGAAAACCTCCACGGAGACACGTGCGACTGGGGCTGCTCTTTTGGTGGGTACAACAGATGTGAGGGAGTCATTGGAATTCATGCAGCAGCACAGATGTGCCAGTGAAATGTACGGGATCAGCACACGATGAGTGATTGTGGGCACGTGCTGAGTGATGTTCTGATCGCTTCTGGCTCGCAGAAATCGTGTCCCACCAACAGCTTGTGTGGGCGTGAGCAGCATCACTGCCCCGACCAGGGGTCCCACCAGTGCAGGGGACTCCGGGACAGCTGGGGGGGTCTCAAAGTGGGACAGTCAAGTGTGTTCTGGCTGACAAGCAACACCCCATTGTGGATTCAAAGCCTTTCTTCGCTATGAAAATGAGCACCCTGATAGCCAGTCACTAGAAGGTTGTGGGGTTTTAACCCAAAACGAAATATCCTGTCGTGTGATATCTGGGGACCTGACAAAATGCTAAAGCTCGTAACTAACGTGACCTATCGCTGAGAGCTTTGTGTATCAATAGCTGTCTTGCTCAGAAGAAAGACCATGGACAGCTTACCCAAGCCTCCAGAAGTACCGATGCGGATAATGGTGACGTCTCGGCACCTGGCGTGGTGCAGCAGCTTGATGAGCTCGTGGAGCATGATGGAGATGGAAGGGATGCCCATCCCGTGCTGTTGGGAGAGGAGAAGAGAACACGTCATTCCCTGTGGTGCTGCAGAAGGTGACAGGTACGTGACTGCAACGAGCTCAGGATTGCACAGCAGCCTCTTTTGGATGATGAGGCCAACAGTGATTTTTCTTCTTGAGGGAGGACAGACATCTCAGGGTCTTTGTAGCCTGTCCAGGCACAGCACCTAACCCTCTTCTCTTCCTATGGATGCTTTTAAGGCTCCTTTTATCACCAGAGCTGGTGTCCATCCCTGGAGACCAGCACATCAGGCACGCAGATGGTGTCTCTCCACCAAGGCATCCCAACTGCTGAATGCTCCAACACCTTCCCCTTGTGTTACCTGTCCCTGCATCCCATGCTGACCTCCATGCTTTGTGTCCTGCTCATACTCTTGGAGTGGTGAACTTCAGTGGGGACAACCTGAGCCTCTGCTTCTCCTCCACCTGCATCGCTGGGCACAGAGGACAACAGATGGGTTTGTACCTCTGGAGAGGACCCTTTTTTGGAGTGGTGTTTGCCATGTGAAGCCTTGCAGGCCCCCTGTGCTGCTCCTGGCTCTTGTCACCTGCCCTGGTGTCCCTCCATCCCCGGTGTCCCCAGGCTCTCCCTGCCGCTGGCACTGGCCCATTCCCCATCCCCTGCCACAGCTCGTGGTCCCCACTGCCCCATCTCCACCGCTGCTCCTCGGGGCTGGCAGATGTTCTGCAGATCTCGAGCTGTCAGGGCTGCCCCTGCTCTCTGCCCAGCGCTCCCTCAGGGGGTTGTCTCAGTTCTCTGCTCCATCACTCAGCCCACGTCCTTTTCTCAGCTTTACCTTTGAAAACAAAAGGTGTTTGGTGGCGTGGGATTTGCTTTTTCCCCATGAAAAATGCCTCGTGTATCTTTGGCACAGTGCATGGGACGCAGGCAGGTCTCGTAGTGCTCGGTCCCTCCCCGTTTGGCTGGGACTGATGCTCTGTGAGGCTTGTGTCATGTTTTAAACATGAAAACTTTTTGCACGTTGTTACTCTGGAACATCAGCCTGACTTATTTGCCAGTGCCTAAAAAATTCATTCTGGTGGTAAATATTCAGGGCAGGACGCTGTTCCTGCCTCCGGTGGGTTTGAGCTCCTCTGTGCCTCCAGGCAGTGAGGTGTTGGCAGATGCTCCACACGAAGCTGGGGAGCTCCCTGTGCTCTGCCCTGTGCCCCTCACAGGGTCCAGCCCAGGACAGAGGGATCCTGCACTGGCACAGAAGTGGTGCAGGGCTCAGCCTGGGCATCCCTTCTGGCTGTGCCACAGCCCCTGCCAGGCCGGGCAACAGCAAAACTTGGGGGGATTTTGTCCCTTGCCTCATCAGATTGATTCCCTTGGGCTTTTCCACTGGTCAGGGGGACAAAACTGAGCTGTCGTGTGCGTGACGTTGTCTCCTGTGGCTCAGGTTTAAGACTAACCTTGTGCCTGGAGAAACGATGGCAGGACCGAGCCCTGGGGTGTGAGCACCCACCAGCTCCGCCTGCGTTTGCTTTTTCCTTTGCGCAGGGCCAAAAATTCTGCTCTTAAGGAATAATTAATAATAAAGCAAGGTTTTTGCTTTAGAGCTCATGTCAGTGTAACACTCCCAGCAGCATCTCGTAGCTCATGCATGGTGGGAAGTGGTCCCTGCCTCTCAGATTGCTGAGCTGAGCAAAAGAGGTGCGTGTTCATTTTTAATAGAGCTCTTTTTAAGGGGAACACACGCAGGGTGCTGGGAAATGCCTTTCAGGCAGGAGAGGCTTTACCATGGCTGAATGGTTGTGCTGGTGGCCATGGACGGGAATTTAAGAGGAAAAAACTGCAGGTGGGTGTGGTGGGAGGGAGAGGTGGTGCCAGGTCCTGGTGCCAGGTCCTGCCACCATCCCTGTGCCGGGGAGCCAGGACCCCCATGCCTGCTGTAGGACCACGCTGAGCAGAGCCGGGACAGGGGCTGGTGGGGGCCGTGGGGCAGAGCCTGGTACTCACGCTGATGGAGAGCACTGGTCCCACCCGGTACATGGCGTAGCGGTCCGACCCCGCGCAGATGTCCACCGGCTCCTCCCCATCGCCCGCCAGCCCCAGCTCCTTCTGCATGAACTGGGCAAACGCCCTCATCCTCTTGGGGCTGCCTCCAACGCAGACAAACTGGGGGCAAGACGTGAATGAGTTGGTTCTTTTTGGCTTGAAATAGGTGCCAGGAGTTGGTCTGAACGTGGTGCTGGCCGGGAGCACGGCGGGCAGTCGAGGGGCATCACAACAACCCAGGGTCCCAAAGCAGAGCTAACACCACAGCCAGGCTGTGACACCTCGAGGGTGGTGACCACGCTGGGTCCAGGCAGCTGTACAGCTGCACATGCTCGGGTATCAGCCCCAGGCCAAGAAAATCTAAAATAATTCAGGAAATCTAAGCTGTTAGTGTTCCTACTGACAGCAAAGCAAAACCAGCTGTCGGAGCAGCTCGTTGTTTAATTTATTCTATCGGCAGCACCGCCCGCAATTAGCAAGCGCTGCGGATGACACCGAGGCCATAAAGTCAGGGAGGAAAAAGGACAGATTTTACATATTAAAGGAAAAAGTGCTCCCTGAAGGTGGGAGGGGGGCCAGCGTGCAGCTGCAAGGGCAGCGCTGCTGATCCGGCTGCCAGGGGCAGAGGGGAGTGAAGCCAACGCATGCCAGGGCTGTACTGGGCTGTACTGGGCCATACTGGGCCGTGCCAGGCTGCTCCAGCCCCGTGGCTCTTCCCCCACACCGCTGGGGAGCTGCTCCAGTTTAAAATGGGAGAGGATGTAGTCGTGACAGGCTGGTTTTGACAGCAGGTCTCAGCCAAAAATATGACATCCTCTTTCCTTGCCTCCAGTAGATGATGATCAGATGCTTTGGACAAATGTTTCCTCCGTCTGTCCCCCAACACGGGAGACCAATATAAAAATGAGGTTTTGTGAAGCTACAGGGTTTTAAAAGGATAATTTCCTAGTGGGATTTCTGCCCAAAACACGCAAGGAGAGGTGACCTCCCTGCCTGGGCTGCCCTGGGTCACCGAGTCCCTTTGCCAGGCAGCTGAACCCTGTGGCAGTGCTGCGGGACGGGGGTCTGGAGATCCCTCTGGGGAGCACCCCCTCGCTTGGGCACCTGCTCGTTACCTTGATGTCCCCAAACATGGCTGGCAGGTTGTGGGTCTTCGTTCCCAAGTCCAGGTGATAGAGAACATCCTCCTCCATCAAGTCCAGGTGTGGGTTTTTGATGTGGACAAGCCCAGTGCTGTGGGGAGAGGGGATGGAGACGGGTCAGGGGCAGTGCCTGCAGGTCAGGGACAGGGCAGGATGGGGCGAGGGGTGGCCTGGGTGTCCTGCGAGGGGGCTGGAGGGATGGGACAGGCACCAGCCAGCTCTGCAGGGCATCCACGGGGGCTGCCGTTCAGCCAGAGCCCTGCAGCACACGAGCCATCCTCCTCCTCCTCCTCCTCACATCCATCATCGCTACCGGGAACCTCTTCGACGTCTCTTTTATGAAGGCTCCGTGTTTGGCAAGAAGTGCTTCTCACACTGATCATCAATTTTGTCAATGGCAACCGTAGCTCCTTCTTCCATACAGTTCTGCCAAAAATATCTAGCAGGTAATGTACTGTGCCATTTTGTATGTGACAGCTTATTAGGCTCTTAGCAGATCGGGGTTTTATATTTATATTGTCCTAAATAACTGCCTAGCAGCACAAGTGCAAACTCAATTCAGGCTCTGCAGCAGCGGGAGGGCAGTTTGCCTGCCCTCTCCACCTGCTCTAATAGATGGAAAGCAACTGGAGAACAAGGCAGGTCAAGTTGATAAATAAGGCTTAAACAAAACCCAGGGAACGTTTTTCTTGTCTTATTAAAACAAATTCCAGCCCTCCCCTGTTACTCACCCCGAGTAACCTGTTGTTTCAGTCATAGCAGCCCCACCAGAGTCAGCTGGAAGCGATTCCCCGCAGGAAAGGTAAGAAAACACCCGCTGCTCCTTCAGCTGTTGGGTTGGGGAGCTCAGAAGAGGTTCTGAGGGCTCTGCGGGGGGTTAAATACCCTCCCTGGCTCTGTGAGCCTCCCAAGATCAACACCGTGGGGCGGAGGGGTCCTGCTGGCCGGCGGTTGGTCCCAGATTGGCTGTTGTGGCAGGTGTGTCGGTGTCACCTCGGCTCACCCCCGGTGCCGGTGACCCGGGGCTGGTGTGGGGTGTGCCAGGGCGCGTGGCTGGCACACGTGTGCACCACGGTGCCCGTCTCCAGCCACGGCTTCGTGCCAAGGGCTTGTGTGGGGTCACCGCCCTGGTGCTCCTCCTCCTCTGAGCCCGGGATCCAAACACTGCTCCCATCTTACTCATTGGCCCCATAAGCGTCCCCCCCAGGGTCACTTGTCAGACCCCTCCCAAGGACACAAGGGCCCCTGTCCTGACACGGTGGGAGAAGTTGCCCTGGAAGATATTTTAGGCAGTGGCTGGAGGGGCAGAATCCGGCATTTGCTGTTGGCCTCTGGGAATGGTAGATGAAAGGTCTGGTTAATTAGGTAAGTGCTGGGTAATTAATGGCCGTGGTGAACTGAACCAATGGACATGCCTGGTTTCAGTGCAGGTTGTGTCAGGTGATGCTTTTGATCTGCTGCTGTCTCAGGTCACTTCTCTGTGATTTATGGGGTCGCCACCGCAGGTCCCTGGTTGTTACAGCCTGGCAGTGAGCTCAGAGGAGCACAAGGAGCCTGCAGAGCAGCCAGCAACTCCTGACAGCCCCTGGGCAACCCCAACTGCCTCCAGAGGTGTTTAGTATTTTCCTTTTTTTTCAGCTTTGACACCTTTTGTAATTGGAGCTGTGTGAACGCTGCAGGGCCTGGCTGGCTGGGGACTTTGCAGACTGCTGAGATCTGGGGTGGGGGCCCGGTGTTCTCCAGCTGCTGGTGGGCTCCTCTGCCAGGATCTCAGCCTCACCACCCCCTGTGCCCAGCCAGGGATGGCCGAGCGGCTGGGGTTGTCTCCCCCAGCCAAGCTGATGCCCTCACGCCCCTGGTTCAGCAGCTTGTCCCTGCCACCGGCCGTGTCCACATCTCCAGGGTCCTGGGCACCCTGATCCTGCCACCCCCCTCCTGCTGCTGCTGCATCCCCCCCTCTTTGGGCTGGTGCTTAATGACGGCTTCGAATTCCAAGTGATTTGCAAGGGCCCCTCCTTCCCGATGCCTTCACCCTTCACGCGTGGTGATTTTCTTCTTTGCCATTTAGCTGGTTAATAAGCACTAAAAATAAACGAAAGAAACCAAGGCAGGATTGCACCATTCAGAGCCACGGCCCCAGTTAAAGCTCTCGGTGTGTGGCCCAATTGCCACGCAGGGTCCGGGCTCTAACGAGGTCCTGTCCCGCTAATGGGGCGGGGAAGGGAATTGCTGTGACCCAGGGCAGCCTTTTTCTGGGTTTAAAACTGCAAAACCCTGTACAAGCAAACCAGCATCGCAAAGCAGTGGCCCAGAGAAGTGCAAATCGGGTCTCTTGCCCAAGACAGAGCCGGGATGGAGGTGAGGAGGGTGGGAGCAGAGCCCTTGTGGGTATTTCAGTCTTGCTGGAGCTGTACCAAAGTCGGGCTGGAATGAGCTCTCTGCTCTGAGGAAGTTCTCCCCTCCCTGGATGCTGTTAACATATGCCTGCCAAAGATGACTGATTACTGACGCTCCACAGCACTCCTGAAGAACACGGCTCTGGAGTCTCTCTCTGCTTTTGGAGTGCACCAGATTGCACCAGGAGGTACTCGGAGAAAAGGGGCTGCACAAACCTCCCTCCTGCAGCCTCCGGCCCCCGAGCCACCCAGGGCAGCCGCTGTGGTTCTTAGCACAAGCTCCACCTCTCAGGCGCTCGCAGTTAATGTCAGGCAGATCTTCACAGCTTTGTCAGTTGGCATCACCTGATGTGGAGAACACCAGGGGAAGGTTTGCACCTTGCAGGCGGCAGCTGTAAACACTTTGGGGGAGGTAAGATCATGGTTTAGGCTCCCTCTTCTCTGCCTCTCATGCTGGAGCATTTTTGGGCACGCTGGGCAAGGTCCCACCTGTGTGATTGTAAACTATCCCACGATGGAAGAATTTCCTGGAGCACACGGGTGACTTCTTAAGTTAAATATTTACTTATGAACTAAAAATAATATTCCAGCACCCCCAGCTGCCGTCTGCCACGTCCTCGCCTGGGGGCCAGTGGAAGCCTCTCCCCGACCTCCTGCACCCCCTGGGTGTGCTGGGACCTCTCCACACCCTGCGTGGGGCAACGGGGCAGGATTCTGGCGTGAGCAGAGACGGAGATCTCCTGGAGCCACAGGCTGAGGACTTGTGAATAATCGATGTTCCCGGTGGCGTTTGTCCTCGACATGTCCAAGGTAAAAGGAATGAGCGTGTTCTTTTTGAGTAAACACGATTGCACCGAGGGGAACGGGTGCTTCCCAGAACTGGTGTGGAAGGGAAGGGACAGCAGATGTTGTGGCCACACAGGTTTCGGTTGGTTCGCTGCCTGGCCCGTGCAAAACGTCCCTCACGCTTGGTTCCCCCCATGATTGTTCTCCTTTGGGATGGCTTTGAACACATCCCAAACTGGAGCGTGGCTGTTCCCTCACTGGCTGTGGGGTGACTCCTGTGTGGCAGGCACGGTGTGCCCTGCTCACTATGGGATGGAATGGAAGGGAAAATAAAGTGTTTTCAGTTAAAGGGCCCTAGGAAGATCATCCAGTCCAACTGCCTGGCTGTGGGGAAGCGAGGAGGGTGAGAAGCGGAGATCGTTGCCCCCAGCGAGTGTGTGTTTGTGGCTGGTTCGGAGCTAAACCCAGGCTGGGAGTGCCAGGCAGCAGAGCTGTTGGCATGTGTGCTGAAGGATGACAAATAAAGCCCGATGGAGTATATGGCAGAATAACATATGGCAATCTAGACAGGCTCTCAGCAGGAGAGGAGCTGGGGAGAGCCAGCGCTCCTGCACCCATCCAACACCTCTAGTCATGGTAGATGCTATTTTAAACCAGACAGCCTCATGTCAGCCCCTCCACCCGCCGAGTCCTGCCCGAGCTGCTGCCGCGGCTGCTCCCGACAAGCCTGAGCAGCTTCTCCTCCAGTCAGCTCATTCCTGACGTCTCTCCTGCGGTTCCTCTGTTGCAACACCCTGCTCCCTGGAGCTGCTGATCAGCGAGATACCCCAACGGCCTGGAGAGCAGCCCGGGTCCCTGGGCAGAGGCTGGCAGCCCCTGTGCCACGGGCTGGGCAGGAGGGGACAGGTTGTGCCCGTGCCAGGAGCGGGCCCTGCCGCTGGCATCACGGCTGCAGCAGTGTCAGCTCTTGAATTAGCAGTTCTGGTTCGTTAGCAGAGAGCTGATGGAAATTCACAATCGAGGAGATGTCTGGTGAATTCCTCTAGTGATGGTTCCTGGCACTCGGCTGAAAGGAGCTGGGAAAGCACAGGGGGGGAGTTTTTACCCGGCAGACCCAGGGCTCGGTGCCAGCAGCTCTGCCTCTCCCTGCCCCGGCCCCTTCCATCTGCTGCGCATCCAGAATAGCAACAAGGTGGGCAAAATGTAGATTTTTATCAGCAGTTTGCTCTGGTTCTTTGTTTTGCCTCTTTCGTGGCTGGTATAATTCTGTTCCTGGCCTTGGGAGAAGTGGGTAAAACGCTCTCCGAAGAAACCAGGCACCACAAGTCCTCGGGTAACCGGCGGCTTGTCAGGACGTGCCTCCCCCCAGGTGAGACACTGCCATAAACCCTCTCGTTTCAGGCAGGAATCAGCAGCCTGATGTGTGTAGCTGTTCAAGGAGCTGCTGCTCTGCGGTGCCGTGGGGGCTGAGCACTCCTGCTCCATGGCAGGAATGCTCTGGAGTTATGGACAAGCTTGAGTGGCCTTTCCCTCCATCCCCAGGGGGGCTGCATCCTTCTCCCAAGGAACAAGCAATAGGATGAGAGGAAACGGCCTCAAGTTGTGCCAGGGGAGGTTTAGGTTGGACATGAGAAAGGTGGTGAAGGGCTGTGCCAGGCTGGGCAGGGCAGTGGTGGAGTCCCCATCCCTGGAGGGGTTCCCAAGCCGTGGAGATGTGGTGCCGAGGGACAGGGGTTAGTGGTGCCCTGGCAGGGATGGGGGAATGGGTGGACTCGATGATCCCAAAGGTCTTTTCCAGCCCAAGCAGTTCTATGGAAGCGAGCACGAGGCGGCGGCAGCAGCAGCTCCTCCTGCACGGTCCCAGCCTCCCCGTCCTTCAGCCCTCACACGGGGTCAGGCACGAGACCTCTTCTCCTTCCAAGAGCACAGATGCTCGTAGATGATAAAATGATGGTTTGTGCTCAGGGGCAGGGGCTGGAGAAACAGCCTCGGGACATAATTTGTTAATTGATAAAGAGCTCGGTTGGGTTTCTGTCCCTGCTTAGAAACCAGTTTGTGTGGGGGTCAGTGTGTCTGCCCAGGGCCAGGGCACGGAGCCCGTGGGCACACAGGGCTGGCACAGGCTGCACGGCCCCATGGCTGGGCACTGGGTATGGGCTCTGGGGCAGCGGCCGCTCTGCCCACCAGGCCCTGCCCACCTCACCATCTGAATCCAGATGGTACCTGGGTTGTTTTGCCGCCCCATCCGCCCTTCCTGCTCCATATCAGTGTTGAGCACGGCTAAAATTTCCCTCTGCTCCTACTTGTTAGTGCCCAGGAGAAAAAAAAAAGAAAGAATTGATGGTGAATTGTGCATCCTATTTGGTAGGAGTTAATTTTCAGCGAATATTTTCAGGTGCCTTTGAGCTGCTCCCGAGCGGGGCTGGAAGGGAAGGCGAGAGGTGCCACCTTGTGTGGAAACGTCTCTCCATGCACTAGGCACAGAGGGAGGATTTGTTTCCTTTTCTTGTCTTGTTTTCTTGTGTCTTTGATGAACTCTTCAGTTGCCACCGAAGTGCAGCCAGCTCTTGATTAGCCCCCAGCTGTTTAAAAAGCCTGGGAGCACAGAGCCGCTGCCGCAGGGATGGAAGAGGCACTGTGGATTTGAAGTCTTTTGCCTCGTTTCTCCACTTGTTGGTGCATCCCTCACCCAGTGCACCCCATCCTGCACCCTCCTCAGCTGGCTGCAGCTGATAGAACCATGGATCATAGAATGGTTCTGGTTGGAAGAGACCTTTAGGATCATTGAGTGCAGCTGTTAACCCATCCCTGCCAGGGCACCACTAACCCACGGACCTCAGCATCTGGGACCTTCCAAAGTGCTCTGTTTAAAATATAATGTTATCTCCCAGCACACGCTGCCCTTAACTGCATTAGTCCATCTGCCCTCTGACACATTGTGGGGTTATTTCTGTCATGTCCAACACTAACAGACACTCTCCCTCTCTCCCCTTCCAGCTGTTCAGAAGCATCACAGCGAGCAGACTTTGGTTCTTGTCCTGAGCCAGATGATGAATTACACGTCTCCCCTTCACCAGCTACTTAATCAGCTGTTGGAGGGGAAAATAAAAAAGGTGCCTGGCTTTATGAGAATTGATTGATGAGAACTGTCTCCGTTCTGAGGCTGCAACCCCTTTTAGCCTTTACTGCAGAGGGCTGCTAAAGACCTGCCCTGTGCTGCTCTGATCTCATGCCCTGTGCTTTGGAGGCATTTGAATCACGGTCTCTGCTTGGCAGATGTTGTAACAGGGTGGGACAAGCCCTCGTGTCCAATACCTCCTCTAAACTTGGCAGCTGCAGCCCCCGTCTCTGTCCTGTGTCTGCTCTTTGAACAGCAGAGCACAAGTCAGGAGCTGCTCCAACATACCCGGCCTGATTTCCAGCACAGAGCCCAGCCACAACCTCCAGCAGAAGGCTGAAGAAATCTGTCACAGAGTGGGTCTCCTAGGGGTGGTGAAGGTGGTGAGACCTCTGAGGGATGCCTCAGCTCAAGGTGAGATGGTAAGTCCTAAGAAAGTGGGAGGAGAGGACACCGGTGGCCAAGGTGGCTGCTGGCATCTGCTTTGCTCCTGCAGAGACAGGGACTCTCTTGGTTCAACTCCAGGACGTTGGGTTGCAAGGAGACAGATCTGGAGACACCCTAACGAGGTGTGAAACAGGAGCAGGAAGAAGAGACTCTTTGGTAACGTTTGATGGGGGTTTTTTTTCAAAAGCCAAGAACATCTTTATTAGACAATGTGGGACTGAGGCACCACTTTCCACTTGTCTCAGTGCTGTCCTGCCAGGCAGCCGGGCACTGCTGGGCGCTGCTGGGTGCATCATGAGATGATCCCTGCCCATGTCCTGCTGGCACAAGCCAGGATGCTGGTGGTTTTCTTGGCACCTGGGCTCATCTCCAGCCCGTTACCACTGGCAGCTCCTGCTCAGCAGCTGCTCTGCAGCCAGGGGTGATGCCCATTTGCTGGCACGGACCCGAGGCAACTGCAGGGAAGGGTTTGGGGAGCCTTCAGCTGGGCTTGGCAACGGGACATGAACAACATGTGTTACAAGCCCTGGAAGTTAAATATTTTGCTGCTATAAATGCCGGCAACGAGAGCTCTCCGTACATTTAAATGCCAGATGACAGAAGCAAAGGCCAAAAAAAGCCCCGTTCCCAGCCAGGCAGGAAGAGGAGGGGGCGGCTGCGCCAGCGGGGCCACGGGGACGCAGGGTGGGCACTGGGCATGCTGGGGACACCCACACACGGGGATGCAGGGTGGGCACTGGGCATGCTGGGGACATCCACACATGAGGATGCAGGGTGGGCACTGGGCATGCTGGGGACACCCACACATGGAGATGCAGGGTGGGCACTGGGCATGCTGGGGACACCCACACACGGGGATGCAGGGTGGGCACTGGGCATGCTGGGGACACCCACACATGGGGATGCAGGGTGGGCACTGGGTGTGCTGGGGACACCCACACATGGAGATGCAGGGTGGGCACTGGGCGTGCTGGGGACACCCACATATGGAGATGCAGGGTGGGCACTGGGCATGCTGGGGACACCCACACCTGTCTGGGGTGGCCATGGAGCCTCAGGCTGCAGGGAGGGACGGGATGGTGGATCACCCAGCCAAGCCCTGCTGAGCATGGCACCCAGAGTGGCACTGAGAGGAGGTGGCCAGTGCCCAGCGACCCACAGAGACGTGTCACCAGCTGCAGGGGAGAGCTCACCCATGTTACAGCCTTGGTGTTTGAAATGGTGAAGAGCTCACCAGCTTCCCCACCCTGACCTCCCTCCTGCTCCATAACTTCATGGTGAGTTCTCATGGGCTGAGACTTGGCACACAGGGTCTCCCGCCCAGCCAGGGAGCAATTCTAACCATGTGTTTTTTGACATAACTTCAGTAACTCCAGTTGGCCGTTCCTGATGGCAGCCAGAGCAGAAGGAAGCTGTGGGGCTGTGTGAGGTGAACCTTTGCACCAGAGAACTTGAGAGCTTTTTGGTGGGTGTTCTGGTCAACGCAAAGTGCTGCACGTGATCGGTCTGGAAAGCAACAAGGACTCATCACAAGAGCTACTTCAGAAAAGGGAATGAAGACGAGTTATGCTCAGATGCAAGAACATGGTTTGCTTAATTTAATAATACAGTGTAATTTGTGTAGAACTGAATGAGTAGCAATTATATATTATTGTTAATCACCTGGAGGTGGGTTCTCCCCTCCGAGCAGCACCTGGCTCCCTGGTGCCACTGGAGCCCGTGGGATTTATGCCATAAAGATGCGTGTGCAATGCAAGGACCTGGAGAAGGAGGAGCAAGGAGCAGTTGGGACAGGTCCTCTGCCTGGCCTCACACCAACGAATCCTCCTCAGAGGAGTTACTGGGAGCTGTGCACGCAGGCACTGGAACTGCTGGGACAGGTCTCTCCAGCCCGAGCGTGGCTCTGTCTGTGACTCACCTCCTGACTCACGGACACCTGATGGAATACGTGTAACTCTCAGTCAAATCCATCACAGCTCAACACCCAAACCAGCTCTTTAGTCTCAAACCCAAGAGCTTCCCGGGGTTTTCTCAGCAGCTGTTCTCAGAGGGATGCTGTGCTGTGCACCTGGGGAGGGCAGTGCTGTAACTGAAAGAGGTGCTTATTTGCATGTAAATATATATATATATACATTTAGAAATTTCCCCAAGGCCAAAGAAAATAATTCATGACAAGCAGCAGCTTGGAAGGTAATCTGGATGATTATTTCTGTACCACAGCTCACCCCAATGCATAAGCAAAGTCTTTATGTACTGGGTTTAATAATTCTAAAAGAGTTTATAACCTTAGCAATGCTCCAAGTAATTACTGGGAAAGCTTTTTCATCATGGCTTCATTTCATGTGCTTTAACAGAAATACTTTTTCCTGTGCCTTTTAGAAGGAATGGCAGTGTCGCTTTGGGGGGTTTTGCTGGACAGTTGTTGTTGTTTGGCTCTGTCCTGACCCTGCTCCATCCCACTGTGCAGTGGTGCCCGTCTGGCACCCGGGCAGGTCCCTCCAGCCCCATGGTGAGGCTCAGGAGGATCACGGCACAGCAGGGTCACGCTGTGGAGCTGTGTTGGAGCAGGAAAATTCCCATGAACTTTCTTAGCCCAGATACACCCAGAGAGAGGCGAGTGATGGGGCTGGATGCAGCGAGTGCCAAGGCAGGGAACAGCAAATCTCCCCTTCGCCTGAAGAGAAACAGAGGGAAACCATTTGACTCAATGAGGTGACTGCTCTGGAGTCCAACAACTCCTCAGTCTTCCAGAAATGTCCTGTATGTCATCTCAAAGCTGTGAGCACTGCGAATGGACTCGAAACCCCAGCTGCTCCAGAGCCAGGCAGGATTTACAGGGTCTGAGGGGTTGCCATGGAAATGGTTCCCAAACAGAGGAGCCTGGCCTGGCCTGGGGGAGACTTTTCTGTGCAGAAGGAGACAGGGTGAACCTGCTCTGCAGCAGAAGGTGAGCTCTGCTGGCCACGGTCTGCCAGGGCCCACGCACTTTAAAGAGCACGGTATTTGCATCAGCATTAATGAGACTTTTCTAATGTCTGTGCGTGGCCATTTATGTGCTCAGAACTCCTTCCACCTGGACGTGCCATTATTACGCCTTCACTAGAACCAACATTATTTGGAAAGAAGATACAGGCTGCACGTGGAACAAGTAGGTACCAGAGGGGATCCACCGTGAGCTGGAGGAGCCCAGGTTCAATCATGCTCCTGGTGCCCGTGCAGGCTCCCTGATGGGAGACACCCCTGCCAGCCATTGAGCAGGACACCCTCTCCTGGTATTCATCTGAGAATCCAGCTCTGCTTTTCTCCCCAGGTAACATTCTTACAGGTGAAATTCTACTTAGAGCCGGGATTTCCTATCGACACTCGTGACACTGACAGAAAAGATCATTGAAAAGAACCCTGCAGCCTTTGGAAAGCGAATCTATTTGTAAGGATGCTTGTGATGATGATGATGAGTAAGAAGTGGTATTCAGGAGGACAGAAAACCAGCCGTGTTTACAGATCATTACTTCGCAAACCCAATTCTTCCCTCATTTTGACTATTAATTAAAAATCAGCTGCACGCAAGCCGTATGTGATCCAGCTCCAGGAGGCTGTGGGCAGGAGCTGCCGAGTCCTGGAAGCTTCCAGTTTCCAGCACTGGCTCCTTCTGTGGCTTCGATCAAGCGCTCGGCAACAGCTGTCCCTGAGCAAGCCGTGCGTGGGCTGGGAACACAACGGCAGCCTCCAAAACTCATGTTCCTCCACCAAAAGTACAGGAGAAACTTTTCCCTGCAGAGTGTTTCTAACCCGTGCAGTGTCTCCAGCCTCCTGGGAGCCCCTGCAACGTGTCATTAGTTAGAGGTGGCTTTTAACCCAGCAGTGTCACCCTTTGTTGTGAGCTCTATGAACCACGTGGGCTACTCATTTCAGAAGCGCTTTAGGTTGGAAACAAGCAGCCAGGCTTTCAGAAGTGCTGGCTGTCAGCACCACCTGTGGAGCCCCAAGGAAGCCTGGCATTTCTGGAAACGTAGCTGTTTACTGCCATTCTGTAAAGCCCTATTTAGATACCCAACCTTTAGTCTTCTCTTTTGGAAAACGGTCCTTGTTAGAGCTGTGTTTTCTCCTGAGGAACACCTACACACCAGCTACTTGAATGTCACACTCCGTTATTTGGCAGTACGCTGTGGAAAATTACTGGCCTTGTACTATTGAGCCAAATGTAGGCCTATCTGTGTTTTTAAGGGAATTAGTATTCTTTTCTCTGTTTAAAACATTCCTATTACTCATTATGACTCAAATCCTGGCCCCATTCGGGGAGCGGTGCATAAAGGGGCTGTGTGCACGGAGGAGATTCTGAGGGAGCCCTTCCCAAACCCCCTGTGCCTTTCCCAAAGGAATCACCATTTGCTTCCCACCCTGATACCACCACGGTGATTACTGCCCATACTGCCCAGCCTGACTCGTGCTACGTCCCCATGTCTTTGGTTCTCACTCCTCACATCTCAAATCCTGGGGTCAGTTTTGGGCCCCTCGCTCCAAGAAGGATGATTCTATGATTCTACGAAATGGGTTGAAGAGGTCGATCCTATGATTTCTATGAGTTTCTCACCTCCCCTCTCACAGGTGCTCCAGTCACCGCTTGGAAAATGCCACATGTTGAGAAAAAGAACAAAACGTCCTCTCTCATATAGGAGAAATGACTCGGGGGCACGACGTGCCTCTCCTCTGGGCACGGGGTGATGGTGGCAGCCCTGGGTTGATCACAGGGGGACTTCTAGCAGCTGATAAAGCCCAGTTCTTTGGGAACAAAGTTAATGTTTCAGTGTGTTTGACAAGCCAGGTCTGACGGAATGGTTGGTTTGAGGCTGGTGGGGCGGTGGGATGTGTCCTCCTGGCCCCAGCTGAGCTCTGCTCTTCTGTCCTGGCTGGAGGAGGCTGGAGCCCCCCAGGGACACCCTGTGCTGGGACTGGAGGTACCCGGAGCATCGGGTGGACAATGTTATCTGGGAATTTCTGGGGTTGGTGTGCTCAGAGTTGTTCAGGCTTGTTGAAAACGCGGATTTTTCATGCCCTTAATTCATCATGTGATAACTTTAAGTGGTCCATTGATAGTAATTAGATGCGACTGTTCCGGGACTCTCCCAGAATCCCCTTATAAATAACCCCGAGTGAGGAGCGGGGAGGAGGCGGAGGCTGCCCGGGGGTGGGGGGGGACCGCCCGGGGCCTTCGGGGATGGGTAGGGGAGAGCCTGTAGGGACAGCACAAGAGCTCACGGTTTTAAATTAAAAAAGGAAGATTTAGACTGGAGAGAAGGAAGAAACTGTTAGTGGTGAGAGCCTGTCCC
>VYZX01004365.1:117283-173606 GCA_013401335.1 Brachypteracias leptosomus
CCGCGCCGCTGCCTGACCCCGCGGCGCCGCCAGGGGGCGTAGCGCGACCGCCGCCGCGATGAGGAGGTGAGTGCGGACGGGCCGTCACAGCCCGAGTCGGGGGCTGCGGGAGGGAACCGCCTTGCCCGGTGCCTGGCCGGGGGAACGGAGTGGGACTGGGGCTGGGTCCGGGCGCGGGACGGGCGTTGCGGTGGGCAGAGGGGCCCTGCCGCCCTCCTCCCTCCCCGGACAGGCCCTGCCGGGCCCCGCCGGCCGCCCCCGCCGCCGACCCTGCCCGGGGGGCGGAGGAGGGAGCGTCGTGAAATGCAGCAGGAGCGTTCCTGCGGGGTGCTGGACGCGTTCCCCCGGCACTGTCAGGGTCTGGCTCGTAAACGACTCTTCTCGCGGAGAGCGAAGCGGGGGTGCCGCGTTCCCCAGCCCCCGGCGCTGCCGTCCCCCGCCGCGCACACCGGCCGGCTCGTACCGGCAGGGGAGACACAAAGGACTCGGTCCCGGCGGCTGTCGCAGGGTTCGCGTGTGTTGGTACCGGCGGTGCTGAGTTCTCCGGTAGCTGAGGCCGCCGTGCCTCTTTTTTCTTGTTGAACTACGTAACCCTGGCAGCGCCGGCGGTGCGGGGCTCTGCCGCATCCCGGTGAGCTCCGTACGTGTGTGCTCTGGTAATGTCAACACGCTGCGGGCCCGGGGGTGGGTAGGAAAAGTTACAGGCCAAAGTCCCTGGCACGTATTAATCTGTTAAGGGCGCTTCTGCCCCTGCCAGAGCCGATACAGGAGGGGTCGGAACGGGCGGGGCTGTCTGAGCTCCTGCCGGGACTGTTTGGGTGCTGGAGGCCGGGTGGCCAGGACCAGACAGTCCCTCAGCCCGCTCCGGGCTGTGTATTAGCCTGGAGGCTTCTAAAACCACATGCTGGGCTGTGAAATCTGGGGCATGGAGATAGCAGAGCAGGGGAAGCTGCCTGGGCAGTCCTTCCAGCTGTGTTAGTCTATAACAATGTGTTAAAATTACTTTTTTCCAGCGGTACTTTTGCGGTGAACCGGGACTAAACCACTTTATTTTCCCCAGATGGAGATCGAAACTCATCTTCAGCAGGTTTTTAATGAGTAGAGGTTGGTGCAGGTGTGCTGGAGGGACCAGTTCATTAAACGGTGGTGTTACTAGTGGCATCATGAGGTGGAAGCTTTCAGGTTCTGGACTGAGCACTTTTTTTATAAAACCACTTTTAGAAATGATTCACTGAGCTTTCAGAAGAGAACAGGTTCTTTTCCCAGATCTCAGGTGTGTTGAAGCTCATCTGCCGTGGATCTCAGCCTTTCATTTAAGAGCACTCCTCTGGTTGTGGCAGTTTGCTGTGGGCAATTTCAGGTCTATTTTTACATCCTTGGTTTTCTTTTGTTTCCTGTAATGGGATCTTTACTATGATCCTTTCACTTCATCTTCAGAGGAACGGCAGCGACCTGGAATGCAGCAGAGGCTTTGTGAGTGCTCTCCAAGTCGTGTCCTTGAAGGTCTAGTGCTGTTTGAAGAGTGCTGGCTTGCCTTGAAATTGAAATGGGTGAAAGCTGCAATCCTGGATGTGGAAAGCTCTCGAGGTGCCTTTGATGGCCGTAACTTCTTTTTGGAGGAGGTGTTACGGATCTATTTTAGGGGAACAAAAAGTTCCTGTGTGCCTGTGCTCCCTCTCCCTGGGAGGTGTTAAGTGTGTGCGATGTTTTGAGAGGTTTGCCTTGCCTCTCGGAATTCTGTTTGCTGGGATAAGACCTGCATTCCTCTGCCCCGTCCCGGGGGGTGGGGGTGCTGCTCCTTGCCCAATGGCACAGGCTTGGGTGTAGCTGCTGATTGCAAATCTCTGCTGATTTGTCTGCTCGCTGTAATGACAGCTGTGTGTCCTTCTGTCTGCCTCCCTCTCCCTTCCAGGACACGCTCTAAGGGCTGTTGCGGTGACTGAGATCACCCCTCAACCATTTCAGTTTGTAAATAATCAGCTTTTCCAGAATTGTGCTTCGGCCAAAACTATGGAAGGTGAGGCTGTTGTTTGAGCTGAGCAGCCTGCGGGAAGAAAACTGTGTTATATAGTTTTAGCTGTAAATCTTATAATGCAATTCTGAGTTGCAAGCTGAGAAAGGGAGATCCTGCTGGCCTGGTGCTGATGGTGTTTCCAGAGAGGTGGTTGTCCACAGTCCCTGCCAAAGTTCCACTGCACAGTAACTGTTGCTAACTCATTTTCTCATTGCTTATTTTCCTATGTACGTTGGGAAACTGGAAATACTCTGGTTGTGTAGCTATTAAGGTTGTTACTCAGCGTGTCTGCTCCCTGTAGGGAATAGGGTGGCTGTGTTAGGTACTTCCAGAAGTGAAGACCTGAATGATGCATGCAGAACTTCAGCCTCGCCCACCATTGACCTAACTAAAAAAAGTAACTTTGGCCATATTATGTTCTTGGAGCTTGCAATTTAACTCACTTTGAGACAGATTTTTTCTTTTTTTAATGTCTTAGTACCTGGATACTTGATATTTACACTCTTCTGTATCAACGTATGTTAAATTGGTTGAGTTTTTTCTGCAGAGGTGACCTGCCAAAGCTCACCTCGTAACACCACTGGGGAAGATTCTTCTGCAGGAGAATGTGAATGTGCTGAGGAGCTGAGGTGAAAGGGGAAGGCTAAATATAGCCATTTCCTGCAGGACTTATCTGGTTTTGAGGCTGCCTCTCCAATGAAATCTGTGTCTTCCCAAGCCTACAGACAGGGCTTCTTTTCCTGTTCTGCTCTGCACAGATAATGTAGTTGCCCACAGCCTGGCTGGGGTTGGGCAGTCCCAGTGCAGGGGCAAGGGAAGGCAGAGGGTTGGTGGCCCTGGCTGGGACGGATGGGGCAGCCTGTGCCAGTGTCACTTGATGTGGTGGCACTCGCCCGTCTTCAGTCTGTGCCCAGTGACGGGGGAATGGAGACTGGCATCGTCCTGCCAGACACAGCAACAGCACAGGCATCAAGTAGCTGATTCGGGAGAGGTGCACATGAGCTTGGTGAGGAACACCCCCCTCACCCCACCCCTCGGCCCCTGCTCTGTCCCTGCTCTGTCACCAGCTCCACGCTGGGGAAGGGAGAGAGCGCCAGCGAGCAGTGGGCTCTGCGGCAGTGGAGAGGCTCCTGGGGTAGGGAGAGAACAGAGGCGGGGGAAAGAACACCAGTGGGGGGTTGTGGGTGGGTTGTGTTTGTGGGTTTTGTTGTTTTTTGGTTTGTTTTTTTTTCTTGGCCAGCTGGTACTCTGAAGTCATGCTTAAATTTAATTGAAGCCTGATGCTAAAATAGGATCTAGGGACAGCCGTTGTAAGATAATTGGGCACTCTCTTAGCCCCCTGTCCCTTCCAAAAAAAAAAAAGCTGCTGAATTCACTTGTGTTCTTAGATATTTGGCCTCTCAAATGGGCATCTCTGTATCTGCTCTTGTATGTTTTATCTCTTCCACTGTGTTCAAGCAGGTTAAAACCATAGCCCTCTCCCCCATGCAGCTGTACAGAATGACAAAAGATTACAGCGGTGCTGTTGGACGTAGTAGATGTGAGGGTGGTCAGGACTGAGACACTTTAAGAGCATGTTAGTTATAAAAGTGTCTCCCACCGTCTAAAACACACCTTTTAAGTCCCACTATACCAAGCTCAGCATGTTAAGACAGTGAGTAATTTACATCTTTTCCATGTCTGGACGTATCTGTAAAATAAGAACTGATAGTGTTTCTTAGCAATGCTGCAAAGCTGAATGCACAGCAGTTTACAGGCTGTTTTGGGATCATGAATTTAGAAAGTGCTGTTGACTGTGACATGTATGGAATTCCATGGAAACGCTTTCAAGAAATTCCTTTTTTTCTTCACTATGTTTGCAGCCAAAACAGAGTTCTAGACTAATGCTTTCAACGGCATAAAAGTGTGGTTAAATAGCAATAAATAGTTGCAATGAAATAGTTTTCTTTGCCATATTGGACCCTGAGAGTGCACATGACCCAGTTCCAGCTGGTGGGTATTCCCTGCCTTGAAATGCGGGCTTTCCCCTTAGGTGCTCAGTGCTTGTGGGTTCCTGCCACAGAGTGACTGTGAGGTTGGACTGGATGATCCTAGAGGTCCTTTCCAGCCTAAATGATTCTGTGACTGGCATTTGTAGCTCTTGCTGGCAGTCAGTGGATGCTTTCTGCATCGAAAGATGCTCTCTACAGTGAACGAACCATGGTTATGAAGTAGCTTTGAATCCAGCCTTTGCCATCAATTCTGTGGGATGCTGGTTGTTCTCTAGAAGGGCCATCAGGAGCGTGCTGATGCTCCTGGTGAGATAAGTACATTACTACCCCTTCACATGGAAGAAGGTAGTGATGTGTTTTAGAAGCGAGGTGGAGTTCTGCACTAGCAGGTCACGTGCTGACTTTCCCCTGGAAGGCCAGAACTGACCTTATGATTCATCTGCCGGTGCATAGTCAGCATCAGGTGCTGCATCATGGTCTTTGCCAGTTATTAAACCCTCCTGCCTTTAAGCAGAGTTCCTTTGATCTGCTCTTTCACTTCGTGCTGAGCTCACCCTGCTGAGGTGCTTCATGCTGAGCTCACCCTGGTGAGGTGCTCTGGCTGAGGTGCTGGGCCAGTCTGCTGGATCTTGGGGGCTGCTGCTCCAAGGATTCCACCCAGTCCTGGTAGAACACGTTTTTCATTCTTTGTGCCTGCAAATTATGTGCCACCAGCTCTTAAACACCTCTAAAGCCCCCGAGATCAACACCCCTCGTCTCAAGTGATCCTGCTCTGCTCAGTTCAAGTACAAAGGCAACACAAGTCTCCAGGCAATTAGAATGACTCCTTGTTCCTCGTATCCACAGTTTCTGTGTGCTCAGAACTTGTTGTTTTAGTTTTCCTGGGGTTGTGTCAGCCTTGTTCTGCAGAGCTGTGAGATGGTGTGGGTGCACCGTGTCTACATAAACTGCCTTGCTGAGGAGAGAAATGCTTGAAACAAAATTATAGAGGTCTTCAAGTCACGATTGAAATGTGAGTAAATGGAAAGTGATGACTTTTCCTTATTTCTCACATATAAGAAATGGTGTATACTATGCGTAGTCGAGGGTCAGCACTTCTAAAATTAAAATAGCGTAGTTTTTGTGTGGTGCCTGTTAAAGTTATGGAGTGATTGCAGTGGGACGTTCAAGAGAGTTTTGGTGTTGGAGTTTGGGGGTTTAGTTTTGGTTGGGGGTTTTTTTTGTGGCTTTTTTGAAGAAAGGAATTGGACGTGTTTGTAGGTCTGTGGGTGGACCATTAACTGCAGTGGTCCAGATGCAGTTTTGGGCTTGGGAATTCACCTCTGACTGGGAAGCGTGTGGTTGGGGGGCAGAGGAGGGTGGAAGAATGTCCTTTGTGTGCTATGTCCTTGTGATTCTACCTAAGCATTTGCTGCCAGCCTCTTCTGGAGCGAGCAGCTCACTGTTGAGTTAGGTGTGCGTTTGGTTGTCCTGCTTCTCCTGCTGACCTGAGAAGCAGCCAAATGGTTGCTCATCCCCAGAAGCAATTTCTGTCAGTGCATCTCCCCTTTTGAAACGCTCCTGGCAGTGTCAGACCATGTTACTGCGTGCTACCTGTAGTTCTTCTGAAAACGTGCATATGGACTCTTCATTTGGCTTGTTTGAAATGAACAGAGGTGGAGGTAGGAGATGGTGGGGAGCACCAGCAGCTATTGTCTAGGCCCTTCTTACAGAAGAGGAGATGGTGCTGCAACACTCAGCCTTCTGTCCTAAGCACCTGGAATGTTCTTTCTCAGCATGCTGGAGCCACACATCATCCTCAGTTGAGTGGAAACTGGTAGGAGGACAGAAGAGTTGTAACGAGCTGTGCTCACTGGAGGTCAGGCATTTCTTGTTCTGAGTACAGGCCTTACCTCTCTGCTAATAAGCTGCAGAAGAGAGGCCAACAAACACCTCTTCTAATTGCAGGTCTGGTGTTTGTCTGGCAAGTATCCTGTAACAGTAGGAGCAGGTTGGCAGCTTTTCGACAGCTGCCTTTGGCTGGGCGGGTAGCTTGGAGGCTAGAAGTGGCTTCCTTTTGAAGTCCTGCAAGCTGCTGATCTCTGCTTTCAGGAGTCCTGTGCCTCAGCAGGCCCCTCCAACCTTCCTCCCCGAACGGCCTGGGGTTCCTGCTGAGCCGTTCTGGGCGGCTGGGGCTGTGGCTGCACAAGCCTTTCTGCTGGCTACTGACACCAGGGAAAGAAGTAGTCGTGCTTGTCCCTCTCCGTGTGCTGGTCTTTCTCCTGTTCTGGCATCTCTGTGGCCATGTGGTGAGCTGGTGAAGGTGCTGGTTTGGTCTGTCCTAGTCTGTCTTTGCCAAGGTTAATTCCTGATTTGTTTTTTGTGCCGACGCTGAGGAGGGATCTCTGAGGGTACCAGTGGCCGGGCAGATGCAGAGGGCTGTGTGTTCTACCTCAACACCTTTGTGAAAACTGCTGCCTTACACGTCGTGGGTGTGTGGAGTGTGCAGGCTGTGAACGAGGCTGTTTGCAGGGTGCCTTGGCACAGCTTGTTGGTGCCAGAGTGGACCTGGTGCGGTCCACCCCCTCGGGAGAGTTCCTGCAGGTTTCTTTGCTGCCTGCTCGCCCTCTGCCCTGCTTGTTCCACACACATCTTCAGATCATGGCTCAGCTTCTGTGCCACAGCTCTAACGCCCGCCTGTCCCTCCTTCTAGCGAGGGTTGGGGCTGCATGGTGGCCAGGCTGTCCCCTGCCTGCTGCCGGGCACGGTGGCAGATCTGCCTGCCTTACTCATCCCTCAGGGGTGGGTAATTCCTACGGTGTCAGTTGGTGTGGAATTGGAGGTAGAAGAGATGAGATCCAAATCTCCCTAGGAACAAATGTAAAATTAAACAAAATGCGTGTTTGTATTAGTCAGCCTAAAACAGACTGTGCTATTTAGGGCTCTCCACTGCAATAAAGCTGTCTCTTGTGTTTGTGTGGGTGGACTGCAACAATTAAGTCATTTTAAGGCTGAATCTTGAAAGAGAAAATAAAATGAAAAGATAATGGTTTGGTTTAAGAGGATAAATTAATTGTGTCGTGTAAGGTTAGAGAAAAGTTAGATGTTACCTTGCAGGTTGTTTATTATCGGTAAGTATCGTGTCCATGCTGCATGTTGAAACTCTTCTTGACTTCATAAGGAGTAAATTTTTGGGGGTTTTTTATCTGTTAAATTGCAGTCTTTACTGACGCTCGAGTGTAACTGCTGTTGAGGCTGCAGCTCTGTGCAGCAGGCAGCTAAAACATGGATTTTGATTGCACAGGCTGGGCAAACCCCAGGCTCCAGGATGATCTGGCGATGGGTTTTTTTTGTGGCAGTCAGTTCTGTAGTAGTATAATGTGTGCAGCTCCTTATTCTCCATTGTTGGAATGAAAACTTGTAGTGCACTAGTCTGAGTATTAAATCAGCCAATTCACGTTTACCGAGGGGTGGAATTGGAAGTAATTTTTGCACGTCAAAAAAGCTACTTTCAGTTTGGCTTTTAAATACTGGCTCAAGTTAAATGATAAAGTATTTTAGGTTACTTTTAACTCATGAAGAAAGTGCTGATGTTGGTGAATTAAAAAACCCCAACAACCGAGGGTGTGTGCTCCTGGTGAGTGTGATTACAGTAGGAAAATGAAGTAAGTATTTGGAAAACTTAGGCTGAAATGTCCTTCCAGGCATTCATTCATCCTTCCTTACTTGGCAGCGGTCTAAGCACTCGTTATTCCACTTGACCTGTATTTTCGGACTGAATTGTAAAACCTGTGTGCATCCCGAGTCTAGATGAAATTATAATGATAAGAAGGTGCTTGCATGGCAGTTTTCGCTCTGCCCACTTTTCATCTCAGGCAGAACTGGCGTGGGACCATCTCTTGTAATCTTGACTCAGGAGCTGTCCTCACCAGAGAGGTAGCCTGGGCTCTGACCTTGGTGTGGTTCTTCTCCCCACCTTTCTCCGGGGCAGAACCCTTCTGCTGCTGTTGAGAAGCCCTTTCTGTCCAGACTAGCTCACCAGACGCAAGGCTTTGTAAGAGCAGAGGTGCGTCTTCACTCTGTGGTTGTGGTGAAGGTTAAATCATCAGAGTATTGGCAATCCTTCAACATCTTTGCATAATGTGAACCCTTCTCTGTCCAGAAAGAAACATGCAAGTTATTTCAAGTCGCTGGGAGAGAAGAAGAAGCTCCACCTGAAAGGTGGTGAAGAAACCTGGGACAGGTTGTCCCTGCCTGCAAATTCCTGCGTCGTGCACTAGATTCTGTGGAGGGCCCAGCTTGGATCTTGGCTGGTGGCTTCCCATGTCCCAGTGGTGTCTGTTCCCAGCCATCCTGCCCCTTGGCTGTTGTTGTCGGGACTGCCCTCCCTCCAGATTCCTGAACGACTCCTTGGCTTGGCTCTTGCTCGCTCTTAACCTCGCATTAGTTGATTGTCAATTAGGCCTTTACAAATGTGCCAGAAATGCCACGTAGACACTTGTGTGTGTTTGTGGACCCGGCATGTTTGCATCAGCCTTTAGTAGAGAGTAACCTAAATGAGTAACGTGTTCCAACTCGCCTGGACAATGCGGAGGTTTCTCTGTCTTTGTGTAGGCATTTTACACGTTGGTGAGACTCGTGTCCATACCTCTGAAGCGAAGTTGGGCATAACTGTGCTGCAAAACCTGTTCTCAAATCTGAAGCTATTTTGACCCTTCCCTCCACACGCGTTCCCTACGACACAATATTTTGGAGAGTGAGTGCATCAATATGACTGTCCCTAAATTATGGAAATAAAACCATAAGCACCATTAAAATAATGTTTGAAAGAAATACGGTGTTTCCACGCCTGGTGCAAAAGTGCCTTTTTTTTTTTTTTAATGAGTGGAAAAATCTTTGGCTTCATCTTTTTAGTGGAGATTTGATCCTGGATGTTGGTGAGACATTCAATAAAACATTTATTGGACTCTAATGTACAAGAACGTCCAGGATTTTGGGGGGACTTTGTCTTGTTTCTCCATTAGGAAGGCCAGAATGACGAGCAGTTAGGAGCCAGAAGACCAGACTCCCTTTTAGGAGCTGTCAGTTTATTACTGTTACTGGAGTCCCTGGTGAGACATCGGTGTTTCTGGGTCTGCAGTGTGGTTTTTATGCCTTCCTTAACAAAGGGTCTGCTAGGAGTAAAACTTGCTTTATTCCCAGTCTGGGGATTTGTAAAACTTCGGTGTGTAGACCGATTATAATTACGTTAGTTTAGTTCCCAAAGTGGATGCTCTTTATTCTAAAGGAGGCCCTGCTGCACGCAAACAAGAGCACTGAAGGCCCTGAAATGTTAGCATCTGAGTGGCTTTGGCTTAGCTTTAAAATAATTATCTCCTGGATGTAGAGCTCTGGGGAGTGGAGTACAGCAAATGGAAAAGGTGAATTAACTTCAGGCTGTTCCACAAGGCTGGCCTAATAGAGCTGCAGCACATGGACACTGCAGGTGGAGACGAAGGAAAGGGAATTTGAGAACTTGTTTTGAGGCCATGCAGAAGAGGAGCAGATGCCATCCAGGGGCTGCTGCTCCTCTGCAGAGTCCTCTCATGGTCACTCTGGCTCTGCAGCATCAGCCCTTGTGTGGTCTGTGCGACTTTCTGTGAGTTCCTGCACTGTTCCTGCAAGGACCTTCTGATGTAGGGGAGCCTTTGACCTGTGGCTTTTGAAAGGCTCTGGTGTTTCTCGTGATACTTGGTGGTTCTTTTGAGACCTGCTTGGAGAACTCAACAGGTTCCCTCTTTCAAGAGGGAGATGTACGTTTTTTCCTGGCTGTGATGGAAAATCTGGAAGGGGAAGCAAGTGTGGTCCTTCAGGCACATGTGTGCTACAGAATGTCCAAAAGCAGAACAAATCAGCAACCCCCCTGTTTTGGGGATGGAAGGAGCCTAACTCACTGCTTCAGCTGCCTTCTGGTGGGAGTGCTGGGGTTTAATGGCTTAGGGTGAGTGGAGAAGGCTCTTTACTTGATGCTGCTTAGTTGAGAATAGCACACGGTCCTTTCCCTACAGAATGCTCACTCTGCTCTTTTTGTTCTGGGAAGATTCATAACAGCTTGGACTTCTTTGTAGGATTATGTGGTTGTGGGACTTCACAGCAGCTGGGGAAACTACAGGACTTTGTGGAGAATCTGGGAGAACAAAGGAGCCTCCTTCAGCAGGCTTTGGAGGAGACCTGAGGGAATGTTAGGCAGAGAGAACCACAGAATTTGGGTGTAGGTGTCTGCCTGTAGAAGTGAGAGCAGAACCAGCCTGGACCTTGGGGAACCGACGTGATCTGCGTCCGATTCAACACTCCCAATTTAGCTCTTACAGTGGCATGAAAAAGATGTCTGTTAAACGGGTGTTCATTGACAACTTGATGCAGCTTACAGATTTTACCCAAATTGTTGTAAGGGTCGCGGCTGATACAACCACCTTTGAGTCTAACAGCTGCAGAAAAGGGGACGTTTCGTGTTGTCTTCCTTTGGGGCAGCAATGGTTGGTCAGGGGGGCTCCAGGAGCTGCTGTGTCAAGCAGCAAGCCAACACCCAAGGGAAGACGTTTGGCTTGTACAGCTGACCAGGAGTTAGAGCTGCTCAAGTGGCTTTTCTCACAGACTGGGAAAAAAGTACAGTGGGTTTTCTCACCTGGTATTTGCTCAGTTTCTTGAGACTCTGGGGAAATATTTAAGTATCTAAATGTTAAAAGGAGATTCTGTTGATTCTCTGATCTTGAAAGGCCATTTTTCTTACAAAACAAACAAAACCTGCAAAAACACGTCTTCTCTGTTGCAAGTAAATTAAATTGTTTAATATGTTCATTTATTTCAAAGATTTTCCGTGTAAAACATGCAAAAAAACCCCCCGAACATTGGACTTTATTTGGAACTGGGTTAAAAACTGTCAAGCTAAAACTTAGACCTCTGTGGAAGAATTTGAGGTAATAATGGGATTTTAATTTCTGAGCAGACCTACCTCTGAAAGAATCCTGAGGCTGAGGTCCTGAAGAAGCAGATTTCACCTTCTCTGCTGTGTGATGGGGTCTAGAAGTTAAAATTAACCCAAGTGGTTGAACTGTTTGGGGTTTAATTTAATTTGTATTTTTGTTTGCTTGTTGCCTTTCATAAAAGCACAGTAAATGCTAAAAAAGTTTATTAAACGCTCGCCCCAGCCGTGTAATGAAAATGATTTAAAGGAGCTGAAGCCCTCCTTCCCAATCTAGGACATTTCTCCTAAAGTCCTTCAGCTCTTTCAGGTGAGGATGGTGCACAGGAGGGGGGGTGCCCGCTGCCAAGGGGATCGAGCACCCAGCACCTGGTGACAGGGTGTCTGTCACCTCCGAGAGCAGGGAAGTGTGTTTGATCTATGAACTGAACCTCAGTGATTTTATTCCCCCCACACCCTCAGCAAGACCAGCTGGCAGGTTTTGGTTCAGGAGCTGCAGGTACAGAGTCCTCTGAATAAACGGGCTTGGGCTGCAAAACGTTTTCATGATTTTTCTTGCATTTTTAGCACAGTCAAGCTGTTGTAAGCCTGTCTTCCAATTAAAAGTAAACTTTTGAGATATTCTACATGTAAGAGTGAATAATCAAAATAAATGTATTGCTTTCTGTGACAGGAAAACGTGAACCATAAAAACTAGGAGCTGGGTTGCTGGATATTGACACAGAGACATGGAGCTGCTGTGGCCAAGGCTTGGCTAATGAGAGCCTGGCACTGCGGGCCAGCACAGCATGCTCCCAGGAACAGTCTGAAGTCATCTTCTCCCCTTCCATCCCCTCTTGTTATTAACAAGATTGCCTTTTTCCCTGGGAAATGGTCTTTAAACTCCGTGTCTAGTTAGTCTTAACAATATGTTCATTTGTTGGTCATTTTCTTTAGAAAAGAACAAAAAAAAAAGGTGCAAAATCAGATGTAAAATTGGTTATTTAAATTCTGACTCAGCTTGGTAATTTTAAATCACCTTGATCAACTTGGGGCATTTAAATACACACCGAAATCTGGAATGAATATTCCACCTGTGCACGTGTAAAGTACTGGCTTGAAAACTTCAGAAAACCAGGTAAAATTCCAAACGGTGTGGGTGGGTTGTTTTTCTTTCTTTCTTTCTTTTTAGCCGTCACTTTGGGTTAGCTTTTCTTTTGAATCATTATGCTCACACAATTACTCAGTAGGGTTTATTTTGCATTTCTGTAGCTATTTTTTTTTTTCCTGGTAGTAGTCCAAAGAAGTTTCTATCCCAAATACTGAATTTGAGTACAGTGAGTGCAGCAAAGGGGGAGCGTGGCTGTACCTGGGGGGGGGTCATTCTGTGGAGTTATCCAGTGAGACCTGAGGGGTACCAGGGCTATGAAGTACTTTGAAATAGTGTCACTGTCATTTTATGCTTTTATAGGAATTAAGATTTTGAATTTAGAGGAGAAGACAGGAGGATGAAGACAGAGTGGAGTCTTAGAGCCATGTGGAAGGACCGAAGGGACCTTTACTCTTCTGTAAGAACATTTCTCCAGTGCCAGTGTGGCATTACACAGCCCAGAGCCGTGGTGTGGGGAGCAGGAGCAGTCTGGGAAGGATGGAAATATTCTGTATGGTGCTGCCATAGTTGTGTGTGGTGCTCCTCGCCCAAAGCAGCCCGTGCAGAGCAGCTGGATTTTCGGGTGGCCGGGGCTTTTCTCCAGGGGAGCAGTGCAGACCTGCACAGATCCCCAGAACTGCTGCCTTGGCAGCTCTGCCCCAGGAGCTCTACCACAGAGGTAGTTTGAAGCTGTTTGGCTCCTCTGCAGTCCTGCTTGTGGGAACATCAAGTGTTTGGGGCTTTGCTCAGTGCTGAGCTGGTCTTGCTGCTGGGGCCTCTGTCATGGGGTGGTGGCAGCCCAGGCTCTTGCACAGGCTGTGACAGAGCTGCTCAAACATCTCCTGCCCTCTCCTCCCCAGCTGCTGGGAGGTGTGCTGGGGCTGTGGTCAGACACAGACCTTGGGCAGAGCAGTTTGCAGACAAAGAGCTGCCCCTCATGGCCAGTAGGACAGCACATGGACTGGAAGGCAGATGTGAAGGTGAAAGAAAAGGAAAGTTCCACCAAATGGAGGGAAAATGATCATTTTGGAGTGCCTGGAGTGAGTGAAAATGGTCATGGTGGTAGTAAGGGAGCAGAAAAAAAGGGGAAATTGACACACTTTTCTTAGTTAAATGGTTTATTCATGTAACTTTTGTAGGTAGCTAAATTTCAGTTTGGTGCCTTGTGGTGATCTAGGCATTAAGAAAATGCTACACCCCTCTTCTGGTTCAGGAGAATTAAGGCAGAGAGGAGGTTGGTTTGATTGTATAAATGGCTCTTTGTGAAAAACAAACCTGGCCAGTTCCCGGGCTGGTGAGTTTCAAACTCTGCCTTGGTTATCATTGCTCTGGGAATCCGGGAGGAACATTAGGTCCTCCTTTCTGAAAATGACGAGGAGGAGGAAGCTGGTCCCTGCTGTCAAACAGCAGTAAGATGGTCCAAGCCCAAAGCAGCAGTACAATGAGTGCATTGCTGTCCATGCCCATGGTGAGCGTTACACAAACAAAAGGCAAATGACCCTTGCACAAACCAGTAGAGATGTCTTTTGTTTTCACTAGTTCATATTGTCAAGTAAATTCATGTTACTCAGTCAATTCTGGGAGCCTTGGAGATGCTTTAGTCATTTCTGTGTTTATTCAGCCAACTGACACAGAAAAATAATGTATTGAAAGCACTGATAAATAATTCACTTATTCAGCACTGATCTGCTTGCTTCCTCCCTGGTGCCCAGCCTCACTTGGGTGCCAGGCTGCCCACGGGGTGGGCTGGAGGCTGTGGTGGCAGCGGGCAGGGGGTGATGGCAGCGTCCTGCGATGCCAGCTCTCCCCAGCACTGCTGCTGTCAGTTAGTCCTTCTCAGAAATGAAACGTCTGGTAAGTGCGTGGATGCCTTGGGAAGGGGCAGCAGCTGGGTGCCAGGCAAAAATCTGCTCAACCAGTGGTGATTCTGCAGTGTTGTGTAGAGGGGCTGGGGGATGCATTCAGTCACAAATCACTGTGGGGTGTATGCTGCTGCTGTCTCTCCAGAGCTGGCATGAGATGCCCGTGGAGCTGCCTGTCACTGCTGTGAGACGTTGTTGAAGTGCGGCACAATGTCGTGGCTGGCACTCGGTCCTTCCACTCGCAGCACCACGGGCTCTGTTCAACAGGAACTATTTTAATTGGTCTCCACTCTGTGTTATGTTAAAACTCTGCTGCTGGATGTAGAAACCCTTGACACATGTTTTGTTTGTCCCTGAAAACATACACTTCATTCCGCTTTGGTCATTCAAATTCATATTAGGTGATTGTCAGCTGAAAAACCCACTGTGTTTGGCAGCACTTCAGCAGCAAGGCAGCTTCCTGCAGCCCAGGACTGGATCTGTCTGGGGGGGCTGAGAATTCCTTCTCTGCCAGCATTCAGTGCCTGGCATACAGCAGCGTGGCCTCTGGGAATGGCTGGCACTGTGGGCAGGCACCCGAGCTGCCAGCACCGAGGATGGGTTTCAGTGCTGGTCCACTCTGGGAGCCCTGGGCTTGGGTACTGGGCACTACTGGGGAGCACTGGGGGGGGAACAGCCACGACCACCAGGCTGTGCTTCCCCGCAGCGCCCAGTTCTGCAGCACGTGTGTCTGTTGTTGGGTGCAGGCCAGGCCCTCATCCCCCGTTGGTTGGGGGGACGGGGGGCAGGAGAGCAGGAGGGGGCTCTTTGGTGAGCCTCGGGCTTGTAATTCTCTTCAGCATTGATAGCTGGTTAGAAAATAACCAATAGTCGGGACTTCTGTTAATTAACTACCAAGAGTTAGGTAAGTGTTGTTGGAAAAGCTCGTCTGTGTTTACCTGGCATGGCTTCCCCAGAAAGGCTGGTGCTAGTTGGTACATGCCCCGTTTCTGTGCATGTCTGCAGCACCGATCTGTGTTTCTCCCCTGTATTGATTTCCATGATTCATCGAACATGATCTAAGCAGAAAGCATCCTGAAGTGGCCCTGGAGACAGCTGGCTGTTAGTGGGACAGCTACGGGCGCGGAAGCGGCGCCAGGGTTTCTCCATTCCTTTATCAAGTAACACACACCAGTAATATGTCTTTGTTTAATTTCCTTTTCTAGGTCGCTGCTGTGTCTCCTTTGTTTTGTTGGAGGGCTGTGGTAAATTCTTACTCTAAACTTCCGTATCGGTTTTGTTCCTGTTATTTTTCTGATAGTCCTTCCTGAGGTGATGCTGAAGTGGAAGGGCCTTTGCATCTGGTGCGGGAGCCTGTGTGGGGGACTCATTTTTCTCTCCCAGCAGAGCTGTTTGGAAGGTACGTGGGACATCTGGATGCAGGCGGGCGTGCGTGAGGCTCTGGGAGCTGATGTGTAGCTTTTTCCACTTTTAATCTGTCTCCCTTCTTTGTATGGCAGGCTGAAGTTCCAGATGTTGTTTTGGCTTGGAGATAGTGAATAGGGGAAAAATAAGCATTCTAAATGTTCGCAGAGTCAGACTGGCTGGTTCTGCGCCGACAGGAAAACAGAGATAAAGCCTCCATTAATGGTGTGTGTGCTGCCCAAGTAGCCAATAAAACAATGCCATCCCCGTTGGAAACCCGTCCCAGCTTGGCCGTGGTGGGTGCCAACTGCGAGGGGAGACAGCTGCAGAGGGAAGCCGAACATTGGCTCCCTCGGGCGCGGTGGGGTTTTGTTCGGGTGCACAAATCCCCCCCACTTCTTTTGGCTAAAAATTAACTCTTAGCCCCTTTTTCAGTGTCGCAGCACATCATGGGGTCCTGCTTGCTGTCCTCCAGTGGCTGGGTGGGGGTGTGAAGCTGGGGTGATGGGGTGTCAAGAGAACCTCTCTCAGGGTCTGGTGGCTTTCTGGCTCCTCACTGCCTCAGGGTTTTGTCTCAGAGCACCAGGGAGGTTTTTGAAGCTCATCCCCCTGATGGGCTCCATTTAGGATGAGCTGTAGAGCGGTTTGGGCACGCACATGGTTGGGTTTTCTTCTGGAGGAAACTGAGCTGCAAGCTCTGTCTCTGGTGTGTACCAAACCTGCTCCATCCCAAGATGTGGGCAGAAAGGTCTCAGCCTCTTCTGGACAGCTTTGAGCCAGATGTGGCAGCAGCTCCCGATGAAGAGACCAGGCTACATCTGCTCCCAAGTAAAACTGCTGACATGCTTGTTGGGAGGGGATGTGGTGGCCAGGAGTGCAATGTCCTGTGCTGGTCTATAGGTTGTATAATGTATAATAGTCTATCAATTTTCCATCTCATGTTACATTAATAGATGAATATGCTGTGTCCTGTGTCTCCTCCTGACCTGTTCCTCCTGTCATGCTTGTTTCTAAAGCGTATGAGCAGTTCGTTTTTAAATGATTGCTGCAGTTCTGCCTGTTTTCTCCTTAATCTTTTTTTGTGTGTTTCCTCTCCCATTGTTGGGCCTAGGAAATGGCAGCTTCTGCTTGGTGCCCTGCTCACCCCACCGCCTGCCCCTTCCACTGGGATGTTGCTGTCCCTTGGGAGTGGCTCTGGTTGGAATGCTCAGCTCACTTGCCTTGTTCACTGAGATAAAGCTAAAGGTTACAGTGCTGACACTGACCCATGGAAGTTACAGAGGAGCCGAGCTGGGTCACAGCTCTTCTGGTGTCTGGAGTCTTGTCTGTGCTGCTCCTTGGCTGACCAGCTCTTGTTGTGTAAGCACTACCTGGTGCCTCAGAAACACCATCTGTAGAAACCCTACAGGACCAGGCTGTAGGAACAGCTTCAGAATAAACGGGCTGCTGCACACGTTGGCTGGAGGAAGGCACAGAAAGAGGAGCTGGGTGTAGGAGCCTTGTGGTCCTACCTCTGTGCTGCTCTGCATTCCTCTGCCCGCAGGCAGCACCGCCGTGTCTTGCTCATGTGGTTCATGATTCAAGCCAAGCCCAGATGTTTTCATGCCCGTTCTGGCCCATTTTCTGAGAATAATTTTGGATGCCTCAGTCCATTTTATTGTGGTTTCCTTGGTGTCTAGTCCAGCTGAAGCCGAGATGGTTCCTGGCCTAATTGAATGCTCGTAGGCAGACATGGCAGCCACTGCTCTATCTCTGCAGCCATGCTCCTGCTAACTGCAGAGTACTCAGGACTAGGTCCACACTGGAGAGCACTTGACGTTGTTTTTTGTGGCTGTTTCTCTGTGGAAGGCTCTGCAGCATGAAACTCAGAAGAGCCTGTCTTGTGGCCAGGAGAAAGGCAAGAACTCAAAGGATTCCTGTGGAGGTGGGTCTGGCCTTGCTGACCGACCTGGCTTTCCATGTCCCCTGAGCACCAGTAAGGACACGAACACCTTGGGACCTCCTCATCAGTATTGCCATCTGTGCTGACAGGCTGATGACAATGACTATCCAGGGCACCCAAAGCTTAGCTCCTTGTGTCTCTGACGATACCTTTTGCTCCTTTTGTAGGAATAGTTTCCAGAAAAGGTTATTTGTGGGAAATATGTCAACTCTTTGAATTCATCTCAGAGGAAAAAGAGTTTATGCCAAATACTTCCTGACATTGAAAGAAAGTGGTGCACCTGCTCTGTAGGAACAAGTGCTGTCTCTTCTGGTGTCCTCTTCAGAACCACCTCTTGCTCCATCGCTTCCCATTCATGGGGAGGGCTGTTGACCCAAAGCATATTTGGGCACTCGCTTTTTCAGAAGCAATTGGTGGAGGGTTATCTTTGACTTCTTGTCTTCAGTCTGTTACACAAACAGTCACGTCTGGATCCTCTACATGGAGCTGTAGCATCCACTGACAATTTCCAAGGTCAGTGTCCTAAGCTCACTTTAATCAAGAGAGTGTGGCTTTCTTTCTACGTGATCATAGATAAGTTGCTCTTAGGTGCTCTTTGTTCAGAGATCCAAAGCTGGACTTGGCTGTAAAGAGAATTTTAACTTGCTTTTTACTTTGCATTTGCAGCCAGAAGTATGTGCGAGGTCAGCCATGGTAATTTCACTGCTAAATACTCATTTGATTGATTGCTTTTGGCATCTGTAACAGCAATTAAAACAAATGTCTGGGTAAAACTATGGAATGGTTTTCTGAAGCTCTACAAGTACAGTCAGGTTTGGCAAGGCCACGTGAGATGCGTGAATTTGAAAGCTTGCAGCTAAATAGGTGGAAAGGGAACACTTACAACAGCTCTGGAAAGAGGTGTCAGAATGGTGTATATATGGAATAAATTTGACGTGGGGAGAGGTGACAAGATGCCCGATTATTAGTCTGAGGGTTGTGTAATGTGGCCATGAGGAACGTCAGCTGTGACTGTGAATGGGTGGTTCCATTACCAGGAGGGACACAGATGTTTGGCTGTGAGATCAAGATAGGCACGGCTCAAACAGCAACTGAGGAACATCAGGATGGAGTAATTTGGGAAGAAAGATCTCAAGGTTTGAGCGTTAGCTGGGTGAGCGTGGGCAGGAGAGGCTGCCACAGGTAAGACCTGAGCAGAACAGGGACCTGTGGTGGAGGCTGGGGAGCCTTGGGTGAGAAAGGAGGACAGCTTGGAGGGTGCATCAAGGGGGCTGGAGCAGAGCAAGGGGCAGGGATGGTGAGGGAGGGTGGGAACAGAGGGTAAAGCTGTGGAGTGAACAGCAGCACAAGGAACTTTGAGATCGATGTTGGTGCGTCGGGGACACAACACGACAGAACTATCATTGGAGAGTTCTAGGATGGAGAAGCAGCCCAACTGTTCTTTACCTTATGAGCTCCTCAAACTCAGCTTTGAGTTACATTCCTCAAGTGATGACTGACCTCCTGGCATTGTATCTCCAGGTTTAATGAGGTTCTGTGCACCTCTGCGTGGTGCTGTCCAATTCCCATGATGTCAGTAGAAGGAGGAACGTTGTGGACCACCGTGCCTGTGACATCACTTGCTTTTGTCTGTGCTTCAGAACAGAATAACACAGCTCTGGCCTGTCCAAACAGGCAGACCAAATGGAAGAACAGTATTGTTAGAATTCCGTGGTGGTATAACAGAATCTCTGAGGAATTCTGTGTTCTGGTGCACAGGGTGTTCCCTTCTGTTCGGGATCGCTAATTGCAATCAGCTTCTTGGGCTCCAGGAGTTAACGAAAGGATCTGATGAGATGAAAGGCTCTTCAGCAGCACGTGCCTATGGAGTGTTGGAACTTCTGCTCTCCTCTGGTTGTTCTCAAAATGTTGTGTTAATTTGTATTTGGCTTCCTCTGGCTCACTGATGTAGGGGAGCAGTTGAGCTTTAAGTGGCGTGCAGAATGAATGCCTGACTTCTTGGTGCCTGTAACCTTTCCTGCTTGGGAGCACCCCTCACTCCTGGGGAATGCTGGCCTAATCCCAGCTCTCCTGGAGTCCCTGCTCTCCTCTGGACCCTGGTGGTGGTGGGGTGCTCCTGCAAATTCATATCAAAATACCACGAGTATTCTGGTCAGGATGCTTGGGCCCTGGGACCTAAATAGAATATTCTTGTGGTTCGACCCTGTGAAAATAATTGTGGAGGTCCAGATTTACCAAGGTAGGGAAAATCCTGCTGGGGTTAGTGATGTGCAAATGAGGGTCCTCAGTGGAGTGGAAGGACACAGATAAGGGTCACAGAGTCCTGCAGCAGTGCAGGAGCTTCCTCCCCGGGCTGGGTGCTGAGGGATCCGGGCTGATAACATCAGAGGCTGGAAATAAAAAAGCATTTGCACCTCTTACAGTCCCTGCATGTGTGAAAACAGGAGGAGCCTGCAGTCAGACCGCTTAATTAGTGCACTTGTAGGAACCAGACTAGATCTTTCAGAGCTTGCTGGAGTGAGAGATGGTCTTTAAATGCTGTTCACATCATAGTCAGACCCGAGCTTCTCTCCCAAACAAAAAAAACCTGCAAAACCCACCTAAGGCAAAGAAGCGTGCTTAAAATTTGTGTAAAACAAAGAAGGGAAAAACAGGGGAAAAAAAATCGTGGAACTTTTTCGAGGAGAATTTAGGACTATTGGTGAGAATGAAGCTAAAGATTTTTCAGGAATGTTTGTCTGGTGTTGGCTGAAGTGTTCCACAAGAAAGTTTTTAACAGGCAAATTGTGATATTTAAACAACTAATAAAAAGCATTTAAAAATCCTGATCTTGGATTAATAGTCATTGATCTCATTCAAAGTGTAACTTCAACCGTCTCAGATCTTTGCTAAGATTATAATGCAGTTCTCTGGGGGAGTTAAAGGGTAGGACGGGGCCGTGGGGGGATATTTGATATCTCAGCAGCATCCACAAACCAGGACATGCCCTTGGACTTCTGCAGGGCTCGACATTGGTGGAGTGCTCCTGATAACCTGTTCCAGTCCAACCAGCTGAGGTAGTGTACTGGGCCACCTGGTTAAATGGCAGTGCAGGGAGATCTTCTGTCATCCTGCCTTGCAGGCCCCCTCTGAGGCTCGTTGGGGTGTCCAGGTTTGCGAGAGCTCCGTGGTTTGGGGGACGTGGCAGTGGTCCCTGAAGTGGTCTCTCCTGGCCAGGAGGCTCCGTGGAGCCTGGAGAGGGTCAGGGGCTGGCAAGTGCTGGGTGAAAAGTAAGTGAAAGAGAGGAATAAAAATGGGAGCTTTGTTTTAGACTGAAAAAACCCCCCAACCCTAGAGGAATGTTCCGATGGAAATACTTCTTTACTTGGCACATTGTTGGGATTTTGCTTTAAAAGGTCTATTTCATCTGGAGAGCTCGGAGGGGGATTAAGACCCTGCTGTCTGTCAGTCTGTCTGTCTGGCCACTTCTCCTGTATGGACTGAGGGTGCATTTTGACTGTCACTCTTTTGTGTGGAGGTTTTTCGGTGTGTTACTGATTTAAATCAGCCTGAGCTGTTGCTGCCACTGAAGGTGTGCCAGTCCCCAGGATGGGCCGTGTTCCCACCACCTCTCCTGTGCTGCCACTGCTGGGCTGAGCCTCTCTCGGTCAGTCACGGTGGAGACCTGACAGTGTGTGGTCAGAGTGGCCTGACCTGCTTGTCCCGTGGCCTGGTGGCTGCCCCAGCTGAGAGGAGGGCTGGGAGCCAGCTCGGAGTGATGGCCAGGAGCTGAGGACAGGGTTGGACAGCCTGTTTTGACACTGCTGTGTCTTAGATTGGCCCAGACTGGTTGTGAAACCCTCCCCTGATAAAGCTCAACGCTGCTCCCGTGTCAGTCTGTGCCCCGCCTGTGCAGATCTGAACTAAGCTCAGGGTTTCTGCCCAAGCTTCGTCTTCTCCTCACCTGCCAAGGCTGGTGCACCTGGGCTGTGATGAAGCAGTGTTTGATTCACAGTTTTGAAAGGGCTGTGAGCTGGGAAAGTGTTCCTCCCTGAGCCCCTTCTTCACATGCTGCACAGATAAAATCTTTAATAAATAAAGTATTGCTCAGCCAGGCCTTGAAGGGACAGGCTTTGAGTGAACAGAGAGTAGCTGTCTCTGCATTTTGGGTTTGTGTGGTGGTTGTCTTCATCCTAAAGCTCCCAGAACAGCTCTTCACAGGCCATTTCTGATAGTCTGTCGGTTGGAAATATTTGCACTTGGGTCTTGCTCACAGCTGGTGGATAAATCCAGGTTTTCTGTTTAGCTTAGAGGGAGTTTATGTCTTCATTGGAAGTTCTGTCCGAGATCTGACAGCAGATAGTGCTGCTGAGAGAGAGCAGTTCCAGGGAAGGGTGCCGTGTCCTGCAGCAGGATTTGAAAGGATATTTCCTTGCCTCTCGTGCCCAAGGCCCCAGCACAGATTAAGTCACCAGATGTTAATGGAAATTGTCTCCAGTTTGCGAGGGCCCCTGGAATGGCCTTAGCAGAGTGAGGGGTACCCGAGGTTGTCTAGAGCTCTGAATTGTTCCCAGCAGGGAAAATGTCCAAGAAACTTCATGTTGCAGTTGTGCCATGGAGCCTTTTTCCTGGCACTTAGAGCTCAGTGTTCCCCTCTGGTAGGAGCCGTCTGTGTGCCACGTAATAATACCTGTGCAGCAATAAATGTGTGCAGTGAAATAAAATGACATCTTTGTAGTTTTTAAGGGACGCTGCTGCCTGCAGGCTCTGCAGAAGAAAGCTGTTCCGTGGTGCAGCGTTCACCCTCCATAGCTGCCTCCTGGGGAATTTGTCTACCCTGCCAGGCAGTAAATGATATGGAAAGATACGCGTGTGGCTTCCGAGGCTCCAGGAGGTTGTGATACATGTTGGGGTTTTCAGATCAGTTAAAAAATGTCTGTGCTGACTTCATTGTAGGGGTGAGCTATCCCCTGTTGGGTTGCTGAAGGCACCTGTATTGATGCAGTAGCTACACACAACCCCAACTGCTACTCTTGGGCCATCTAAGCACAAGCCACTGGTGTCTTCTGTCTCCTTCAACCACGCAGAGAAGTTCTGCTGCCCACAGACAAGGTCAGGAGTCCACCTGCTCCCCAGCTGACCCACATGGGGAAGCGAGCAGTATTTTTGTCCTGTCTCCTGTGCCCCTTGTGCACCCTGGGCCTTCAGCTGCTCTGCCTGTTCCCCAGGACACTGCGTGTTCCCTGCTTGCTGTCCCACTGCTGCAGTTGGTGTGTCAGCAGTAAAATGCCTTTGGGTGACACCATAGGCAATAAATGGATCTGTACTTGCATGTGCCAGGAGGGGAGACCAAACAGGGTGCCCAGGATCATGTCCAGGCCCCTTTGGGATCTCTCCAGAGCAGAAGACTTGACAACTTCTCTGGGCAGCCTGGGCCAGGCTCCAACACCCTCACACCAAACAAGTTTCTCCTCCTGCTCAGATGGAACCTGCTGGGTTCCAGTTGGTGCACATTGACCCTTGTCCTGGCGCTGGGCACCACTGACAAGAGACACTTCACATTGTAGAGGTTGTTTTCTTCCTGGTGGTTTTGCTGTCACTCAGCAGTGTTGTGTTTTCACTTTCTGTATGAGGAGTTGAGGGGAAGCAGTGTCCCTGTGATCTTGGAGACGTTCAGCCGTTGGAGGTGGCAATCTCTGAGGGTTGCTTTGTGCCCTGGGCACTTACAGGTGGGTGCCAAAGGAGTTTGTGGCCGGTTTCCATCGTGCTGAATTCTGGCAGCAAAGCGTAGCTGTTGAGAAAGGCACAGCCAGGGCTGCCTGCTCTGAGCTAGGAATGTCTTTGTGTGAGCTTGGGAGGTAGCTTGTGTGAGCTTCAATTGGGGAAAGAAAAAAAAGAAGGCAGCAAGCTGTGAATTATTGCTTTTAAATGCACGTCTTTCCTTCTAAAGACACAGCTGTTGATGAATTTAGCCTGTGTGCGGCTATTGTGGATGGTAGAATTACAATCCAGCACTCTGGATGTTTTCTTTTGATACAAATCTGGTGAGGTACATGCAAAGTATGTACAGCCCTTGGGCTCTTGGCGGGCGGCCACCGGGGCTGTCAGTGATAGTGTGGGTGCTTCTGATCTCATCAGAGGAGTCTGAGCTCCTCTAATGGTTCGTGTTCCCATGTCTGTGTCATATTGAGATGAAACGTAATCTTGCATTTCTTCACTAATTGGCCTCGCTCGTTTGTCTGGCAGGGGCCTTGCTCTGTGTCGGGGTGCTGGCGTTAGAGCCTTAACGCCGGGTCCCTGCCCCCCGTGCTGCTGTCGGCTGGTGGCTCCTGCCCCCTCAGCTCCTGGTGCTTCTCAGCAGTCCCGGCTCTGCTCCGAGGTCTCCCTCACCCCACGTTGCTGCCAGCCGCGAAGGAATGCTTTGGCAGGAGACAAATAGTTTTCTTAGGAAGAAAAGAGAAAGCAATTTGTATTTGCCGTCAAAGTGGAGAAGGTATCAGGGTTTTCAGGATGGAGTCTCTAAAGCGTTGGGACTTCATGAATAGAAACTGTAAGAATTCTGTCAGTTCTTTTATCTGAAATAATTAGCTGTGCATCTGCACTTAGGTTGGTATCCTAACAAGTGTTATATCTGCCAGATGACAAACTGTTTCCAGAAGCCTAAATGCGCAATAAGAAGTTTCACCCCTTCCTTCTGTGGAATCCAGAGTTGGCTTCAGCACAGACACCGGGTGCCTGCTCTGGAGCTGGGTTCCCTTCATCCCCTGCTCTGCCCAGCAGGTTTGGGGGGAAATCTGTTGGCTGACACTTGAAACGAGGCTTTGCCATCGTGACTTATCACAAGTTTCAGGTTTTCTAATTATATGCTTCTGTAGGAAAAAGCTAAAACCAAATTATCTTTTCACAGTAGATGGCTGAAATCCACAGCCACTGCATCCTGCACCCAGCTCCCCCATCAGCACGGGGTGGGCATGGGGCAGGGCACGGGGTGGGCATGGGGCAGGGCACAGGGTGCTCACATCCTCCATGCCCTCTGCTGGCTGCTGTGCCCGGACCCACTCTTAGGAGATGCTGAGTTGCTGCCCTCCAATAACAGTAAAGATTGATGTGTCTAGAAGGGAAAATAAATGATCTGTGTTATTTGCCGGTTGCTTTTTAGTTCCTCATTCTTCATCTGGATTAGATCCCAGTCCTCCCCTTTGGAAAAAGTCCTTGTGAATTGAAACACCAGATGGCAGCTGGATATCTTGGGGATCTCTGGATCCATAGCAACTTGCTCTGGAGTTCATTAAAGAGTGTTTTGTTCTTTACCTTAAAACTTAGTTGCTTTCTCTCTAACAAGTAGTAAGTGAAAGAGACATGCTTGCTGGTGCCACCAGAACCAGATTTTGGTTCCTGTTGCTAATTGCTTTAACAAAAGTTTTTGTTTTTATTTTTAAAGCAATGGAAAGAGGACTCTTACGCTCTTCCCCCACTGTGTCTGTGGTTTGCAATGGGGTGATCTGTAAGTGAAGCAGACCAGGGCCTGGCTGCAGTGGGGGGTGCTTGTGCCTTGCCCCGGCAGGGTCCTGTAGGAGGGGGGGTGTCTGCAGGAGCCAGCGCAGCCCCTGGGAGCTGCAGGACACTGTGGCCCCAGCCCTGCCCAGCACCCGTGGGACCAGTGCCCACCAGTACCCCTGGAGGGGGGGGTGTCCTGGCCCCGTGTCCCACGGAGCCTCCTGAGCAACGTGCTCTCCAGGCTTATTTTTAACTGCTGATTTAACAGGCAGACACGGTGTACCCTGAGCAAAATGGCAACCAGCAAGGGGGGACCGTGAGCCCTCCCAGGCTCGGGCAGGACTTCAGCTGTCACAGCAGTGCTTGGGCTGGGCTGGGAGCAGAGCTCTCCTCATCCCACCTGAAACAGCCCTTGGCCTGGAGAGGGATTAAGGGTTTCACGTGGCTTTAATATCCTGGAGAGTTTTGCCACCTCTAGGTTTTAGACTGGATGCACTTGCTCTCAAATGATTTTTGAAGGAAAATCAGTGTTCTGCAAAGGCCAGAGGCTCCCTCCCGGCTTCTTCCCTCTCCCAGCCCCAGCACACCCAGCTGGGGTGGTGTAACTGGGCTGTGTGGGCGGCTGGCCAAAAGCCCCAGAGCTGTACCCAGTCTGCACACACAGCACAGGGTTTTAATTGGTGAGAAGTACACAGAGGGCTGGGTTTTTTATAGACTGTTGTAAGTATGCTCAGCACTTCTCAGCGCAGGCAGACGGAACAGTCTGTGAGGCTTTGGGGGAAGTGAGTGTCTGCAGGAACAAAGTTTCGTAGAAGCAGGGTTTGAATTCTTGGTATTTGGCTTTTATTCTTTGAGAGGACCAGGTGTGCTGTGAAATGCAGAAAGTGTTAGCAGCCTGATTTCTGTTGTTTGCCTTTATAACAGGAAAAGTCTATTTGTAAATGTGACCCCACCAAAGAGGCTTGGACCCAGCTCCTGCCTGTCCCCACCAGTGGAGTCACCAAGGTAGCTTCACATCAGTGTGTCCCCCTCTCCAGCAGCCGTGAGGCAGGGGGAGGAGGCCAGCCCGTCTTGTGTTAGGTGCTCTTGTGCACTTGACACAGATTTGGTGTGATTTCAGGTGTATTACTCAAAGAAGTCATCCTTGGGCCAGAGGAACTCTGAACGGTGTTTTGGGTGAGGGATCACCAATGAGTGGTGCCATTGCTTCATGGCTTTTTTCCTTATTTGATCCCTCTGGTAAAAATCCTCACACTTGCCGGTGAACTGTCTGTCCCACCCGTGCTGGCATTGACCTGAAGCGCAGCCATGGGCTGGGAACATGGGGGTGAGTGGGATCAGAGGATGGGGAGATGCTTTAGGGTCCTGAGTGTAACAACTCCCCTTCTCGAGATGGGAAGTAGTCACCATGGGAGGTTGTTTCCCTCTTCATGGAGGTGCAGTCTGGATTTCCTTCCTCCTCCTCTCCCTGAGAAATACAGGGCAGGGGCTGACGTGTAAACGTCTTTTTATTTTTTTTTACGGAATTGAAATAAACTTGTAGGAAAGAAAACAAACAGGGACATGCAACTTGCAGCACTTTCCTGTTTCCATGCTGCTGTCTGCTTCCTGTAGCTCAAATACCTCCTCTCCTCTCCTCTTGCATGTTCCTTGTGTTCCATCCCCTTTCCCAGCAGAACTGACCTCTGCTCACAGCAGGTTCCTCTCCAGCTCTCCCTGCTTCGGGCAGGTTTGGCTGGAGGAAGGCTGGGGACCTGGGGTTGTTGGATGGCCGGGAGGAGTGAGGGAGCCCTGTGGAGGGGGGGGCTGTGTTGTGAGCGGGTCTGAGGTGGCGTGATGGCAGAAGACAGCAGGAACCAACTGTGATCACTCTTTAATTGGCCATGGAGGATGCAACTGTGAGTTACAGGCCTATAGCAAACCCAGGAACCCCGCTCAGCCTGCCCGCAGCACGCTGCTGGTGAACATCTCAGCCCTCTCTGCAGTGTTGGATCCATTTTTCCTCTCCTGTAAAGCCTTTCCCCGTGCTCCGTGTCCCCGCTGTCCAAAGGGCTCTCCGGGGGGACTGTCTGTCTGTCTGTCTGTCCTGGCCAGCCCAGCCCGGCGTGGGCCGGCGTTGCCGAAATCAAAGTGTGGTGGGGCTGCTCTTTGAAGCACTGGGGTGTTGAAAGAGGGAGGGCAGGTCTCCCAGGCAGCCTTGTCTGGACTTGCAGGGTTCCCGGGTGCCGAGGAAAGCGCTGGGTAAGCTGCTCAGCCCAGGGAGGGTGCTGGTGGCTGCGGGGATGGCAGCACTTGCCTGGTCCCCCTTTGGAGCCTGGGCCCTCTGAGCTGGTCCTTCAGCAGCAAATCCTTCCCTGGGATGACTTTCCTTTAAACTCCCCACCTTGGCTTGCTCAGTGGTCACACTGTGCGTGGCTTCCCTTCATTGTGTTCCCAGCATAATCCTGGAGGTGAAGTGTTGGTGCGCGTTAAGAACGTGTTGATGTGCGTGGAGGATGAGGAGGCAAAGCTCCTTGGGGCATGGATGTTTGGAAGAGGGGGTTTGACTCCTTGGAGGTCGTGGGTAGCGCTGCTTGATCCGTTCTGGAAGGACAAAAGCTCTGAATGCTTGGGTTCAGGAGTTTTTTGTCATTTTAACACATTTGCTAAAATGCTTCTTGTATTCTGCAGAACAAATCCATGTCAGGAATAAATTCAGCAGTGAATGGCTTGGCTTTTGTCACCGAGCACTTGAGCAGCCTGCTAATGAACTGGGAAGGCAGCAACAGAAAATATCTGAAAGAAAAATGACAATACCAGATTTATTTTCAAGTTTCGTCAGCTCCACTAGAATCCAATCTGAAAAATGAAGACACGCACATGGGAAGAATGGGAAAGGCTCAGTGCATTGGTCAAGGGGAGGAACTGTGTTCTGTATGTGCTCCTTGCCGTGGCTTTCAGCTGAAGTTCTGTGGCGTGTGGCTGGGCCAGGGGGTCTCTGTAGGAACCACGTAGCACAGGACACATGAGCCCTTCTGAGTGATCCAGCCCTGCTTGTTGGGTTGAATCCCACTGAGGAGTGATGGTGGCTAATCCCGACTCCTTGGTAACAGCGGTCTTTTAAATGCAGAGTTTGAGGAACTGCAGAGAAGTTTCTTTTCATGAGCCTGTTCAATAATTCTTATTTGACAGTAAAAAGAGTGTTTATTGGGGAATCCTGGAGAAGACTTGGAATGCACAAGAGAATTCCCCACTTTGTGCTGTTCTAGAGGGACCGTGTGCCTCTGCTGCTCGCTGGGAACAGCCCCTTTGCTGTGCTGACCTGTTGTCAACAGCAGGGAAATGAAGCTGGGCCACTGACAGGAAGGCTCTGGGGGAGCAGATTAAATGGGAAAGTGACTCTCCTGAGAACAGAGTCTCCCTTACATCCATCTTGCTCCTTTTCTTGCCCTCTAGCAATGGTTTCTGCTGGTCAGAGAAAGTTATTGCGAGTTTTCTGGCTGAGATCTTTTCTGTTTCCCCCCAAAGCTCAGATGATACTCTGTTTTACAGACCTTTTTAATACCAGGTTGGAAGAACAGAGTCTTTTTATGTGCCTACTTGGTACTGAAAGTGTTCATGTTTTCTTACTCGTGTGCTCTCTATGTGCACTGTGGTTGTGTGTGATGCTTCTGTGACGAAAAGAAACCAGATTTAAGGAATTGCAGCAAATGCTAAGTTTTATAAACAAGGGAAATGACTTGGAAACCAAGCTGCAGCATAGAGGAGAGCAGTCCCCTTGGTTGTTCTGGGCTTTGCATGAGGAACTGGGGAAAGTGTGGGCTGAGCACTGGTTTTGGGGTGGTGAGGCTTTAAGGCAGCAGTGAAGGTGTCCCCAGCTCTGACGTGTGTTCTCTCCCTGCAGCTCTGCCATGGTGGATGGAGTGATGATCCTTCCCGTGCTGATGGTGATGGCGTTCCCCTCCCCGAGCTGGCAAGGTGAGTGGTGTGGGTGGTGGGATGGGTGCTGGGGGGGGGCTGCTCTCCTCAGGAGCACGTTCTGCTGGGGAACGAGGCGTTTGCTTCTCCATGTCACCTTGGACAGAGGACACTTGTTGCCTGTTTATGTTTAAGATTTATAGCACATGTGATTGGTGCAGATCTTGCCAGGGCCTGGGGGTAAATGGAAACCCTCCCTGAATGGCAGGTCACTGAGCTGTGTAGAGTGGGTCTTTCTGGGCTGAGGGGCAGTTCTGTTCCTCACATTCTTAAAAGTGAAGATTTTTCCCTGGGAAGGCTCTTTGGAGTATTCAATCTGGTGTTTGATAACTGCTCCATGATGGCTCCAGTGAGGCCTTTGGATATGGGAAGTGGCTTTTCCAGAAGTGGTTTGGGCAGGAGCGTGCACATAAAGGTTTTATGACACGTGGTGCCTCAGGAAGATGGGAGAGGGATGTTTCCACTGCCGTGGAGAGGCAGGAATGGTTCATTTGGAGGCCTGCTGGATGCTTTGGGAGATGACCTCCTGAAAGACGCGCAACTTGCTACTTCAGAAACAGCCTTTTAAAAGTGTTGAGTGAAGGTTTCCTGTGAGTAACTTATTTCTGTCAATTCTAAATTTGAAGTGACTCGAGAGGTGTATCTGGTGTTTTTCTGTGCTCCTCTCTATTTACCTTGTGAAATCGTTCTGCAGTGCCTTTATTTTCAAACATTGATGCAAATAACAAAGGGCAGAGTGTATTAAATGGAATGTCAAAATGGGTGGTGGAAGGTGAAGAGCAAAACCACACAGAAGTCTGGTAGTTGAGTTGTTTCTATGAATAAGAAATTGGGACAATTGCAACAGGGAGAAACATTGGATGAATGTTCGTGGAAATAGATTAACCTGCTGATGCTACCAAACCCTAGTTCACATAATATGGTATCAGTAGCAGTTATCACACTCTCAACCTTCTTATCACTCTTCAAGTGCAGCTGGCTGCTGCTTGAAAATGTTTTTTTTCAGCTTTCAGAGCTGCTTACATTAAAAACCTGAAAGTTCAACCACCTGCCTTTCACATCCTTCATGTGAAGAGCAGAGGATGGAGAAGAGAAACACACGGGAAGGTGCGTGGTGAAGTGTGAGGTTCTGGTTGGTTTCTCTCATGCATTCAGAGTTGGATGCTTGTGCTGCCTGCATGGTGCAGCCACCGAGCAGCACCTCGACTGCTCACAGCTGCTCAGCCTGGCTTGCTGGACCTGACCCTGCTTAGAAAAAGGACAGTAGGTTCCAGGGATTAAATGTTTTTTGTTGAAAAGAGGCCAGTGAGTGATCAGCAAAGGAAAAAGTCACTAAATCCATGCCAAGATGTTTTCTTTCGTTTCCCGACTGTCTGACACTGAGGCTGGAGGTGCAGGATCGTGCCTGGTCTGGGGGCACAGGCAGAGCTGGACCAGATGTGCTGCTGGAACAGGCTTTGGACTGGGTTTGTTGGGGCAGGGGTGTGTGAGGGGTGTGCAGATGTTCTTGCTGTCCTGTGCCAACTGGACGTCCACAAAGAGCAGAGTTCCCCGTCCATGCCGTAGAGCTGCCATGCTGAGGGACAGCTTGTCCAGCAATACTTTCTAAAGAACCCAGTGTCTGGGCCTGAGTTACTCTCCCACAGTCATAAAGCTCCTGGAAAGACTTCACAGAAGAGACGTGGCAATCATAGTTCCTATGGTGAGCTTTCTGTGAGCAGTTACTTGTGGTGATGCACGTAGACAAACCTCCTCGTGTTTGCTGGTGGAAATGCTCTTCTGTTCCCTTTGGGAATAGTTTACTACGTCCAAGCTGGTTGTAGAGGAGTCTTTGGGCAGACAGAAGTACCTGGTGGACCCCACGGCAAATTTTCCTGTATGTCCCTTCGTCAGGTTTTGGCTTCCCCATCAGTCAGACATGAAGTAGCAGCAGGAGAACTCATCACTTTGGTCCTGAGTGTCCGAGTGCTGCTGGGAGCTGACGGGCCAGCAGCCCGAGTAGGGCTGGGGTGGTAAGGCCAGGAGCACAGACCTGGTTTGGGAGTGTTTTGGGGATCTTTTGAGGAGTGGAAGTGGGATGCTCTGGTGACCAGCCATGGAGATGGGCCTGGTGCACCCTGACTGGTGTGCTTTCCAGTGGGACTTTTCTGAGGGTTTAAAGAAGTTGGTGTTTTTGGAAAAAACAGTTATTTTTGTCTCCCTGATGTTAGGAGCACAAAGTGCTGCCAATGCTTTTGCTGTATTAATAAATCCTATATAAAATAAATTATTATAGGCTGCCCAGGGCAGTGGTGGAGTCCTCATCCCTGGAAGGGTTTTGAAGCTGGGGAGATGTGGGGCTGAGGGACATGGTTCAGTGGTGACCTGGCAGTGCTGGGTTGATGGTTGGACTTGATGTTAAGGGTCTTTTCCAACCAAAATGATTCCATGATGATGATGATGATGATGGCTGTTGTATAGTGGCTGTTACTCTATGCATTAAGGAAGAGAAAATAAAACCAAATGGTACAGTCATCTCTACAAGCTTATTTTCTGTTTGGCTGAAATGGCCAAGAGTCGTAAAGGGGAGCTAGCAGCAAAGAGAGCTGTCTAATGCACAGCTGAATGGACTCTACAGAGGTTTTTCCAAGCCTGCATTCCTTCATCTTCAGTTCATTAGGATACGAAGCTCTAGCAGATCTCTTCCCTCAGTCCTAGTCATTTAAAAAGAAGTTACTGCTTTTAAATATTTTGGCCTTTGAGCATGAAGTCCCTTTCATCCTGCTAGAGATTTCAGCAGCTCTCCGAAGCCTCGCCTGTGGTTTGTACCCTCTCTAGTTCGATTCCAAGTTTTTCACTTGAACACATGATCCAGCTTGGCCAGCGTCCCCCTGGGAGCGTCGCTGGAAGCCTGGGGAGGGGGAAGAGCCCCGGGAGGGCTCGGGGGGGACGCCGGGTGCCGGTGGGGCCGAGGGCTGGGCTGGGCCGCACACCCGAGGTTAGCGATGACTGCAGTGTCTGTGCATGTGCAGTATGTGGCCGTGGAGCCACAGCTGGGGGCCCACCAGGGCAGCTCCACAGGGACCTTCTCTGCCCGCTCCCCTGTGACCGGTGTCTCCTCGCCTTGCTCGTGGCTAGAGGGACTGAGCAGTGGAACCGTTCCTCTTAAACTCTTGCTGTTACAGTCACCTCTTGGTGAGTGAAGGACTCGTCTGTTTACCTCTGTCCATCTTTGCCCACTTTGCCTCTTCTTTCCAGCCACGTCCTGAGAGGTCTTGTGGTGTCATGTAGGTTGTCCCTCCGGACGCTCCGGCTGTGTGCCAGTCTCCATCTGCAAGGTGGAGTTTAGTCCTGCGAGGACCAGTGAGTTGGACTCTGATCCTTGTGGGCCTCTTCCAGCTTGAGGTGTTCTGTGTGATTATGAAATTTTGGAAGGAGGGGATAAGTAGTTGTGGTGCTGCATGCCTGGAAGGAAAGGATTTGATGTTAAAGCCCTTCTTTAGAAGGTACATGTTAGGGTATTTAGAGACCGCATCTTTACAAAGGAAGTGGAGATGCTTATGGTATATTTTTTTAACTTTCTTATGCTTTTAAAAATACATTTCCACATTTGCTGACCACATCAACAGCACGATGTGTGCTGGGCCCTCACTGAGGGGTTAAATGCTGCACCTCCAGCTCCCTGGCCAGTGTGGACCCACCTAATGAGAGTCAGCCTCTGAACTCTTGACTTTCACAAAGCGATCAAGCAAACAAAATAAAGGAGCTTCAATTCTGGCGCTTTCATAACGACGAGCTAATAAACTGGTTAATGAGAAGTTAATGCAGATCTCTCGAGCTTTGTGTGGCGAGTGGAATTCTGTCTGTGCAGCACACAGGGGCCAGCAGCGAGTCTGTTACAAAACAAAAATACATGTGGGGAGGGTGCTGAGGTCATGGGGGTATTTTTAAGCTTGGCTCCTCGCCCGTGTGTGTTGCCCTCTGCTGCAGGCAGAGCTGTCCTGACAGCCTGACACAGGAGTGTGGCACTGTGGGATGGGCCGGCTGGTACGTGGTGATCAGAGTGCTAAGGGTTGGAAAGGACCCCTGGAGATCATCTGGTCCAACCCCCCTGCTCCAACAGGTCCCCCAGAGCAGGACGCCCAGGATCGTGTCCAGGCAGGTTCGGAATCTCTCCAGAGAAGGTGCCATGGAGTTGGGAAACTAAAGAAAGGAGCAGTTTGGGCACAAGGAATAGTCAGTCATGAAAAAGACTGTCTCTGTTTCCAACCCAGGAGTCCTTTACCTGGAATGTTTCATTTTTACAGCAGATAATTGATCCGTATTGGTCCACGGACACATCAGGATCTGCAGCAGTTTGTGTGCACGCAGCCAGTGTTCTTCTGTCTTCATGCTCTGCTAGATCCACAGCCCATGTGTGGTGGTGGTGGGGGGTGTGTGATGAAGGTGGTCACAATAGGGGTGTGGATCCTGTGCTCTTTGGGCAGGTGGTGACCATGCCTTGGGGGGAAGTCCCCTGGAGCTCTCTGGTGTTAATGCCCTCAAACGATCCAGCCAGATGAACCCAGATTAAGGACTCATGTGCTGCAATACCAGTTGTGTTTTCCTGCTGCTGTTGTGGGAGGAGAAGGAACAGAACTTTGATTATAGGAATGTTTGGCATCCTTTCTTTTTATTTTCTTTTTCAAAGTTCCACAAAACTCACAGAGCTCTTACTTGGCACATGCGTGGCTGGGATCGTGTACTCCAGCACTTGGAATCAGCAACAGGCTGATTCCAGGATTCTTTCCCTAATTTAGTTCCTGTTAGTGGTTCAAAAATGGAGATTTATATTTCTGTGTGTGTTCGTTGCGGGAGGGGGGGAGGAAAACAAAGCGGAAAACAAGCTGAGTTATATTCCCAGTGGGCAGACTCTAATGATAGGCTCCAGAAAGTCCCACGCATGGTCTGCTCGGCTCCTATTTCAGGAGTGTCCACGGCGTTTGGGGCCAGGATTTGTTCTTGTGTGTTGGAGCTGAGAAAGCGAGTGTGAGTTAAGGTGCCAGGCATCTCGGGCACTTGGCTGAGGATGCTCAGAAGTTCAGTTTGTGGCTCTCTGCAGCCTCTTCAGTTCTTCCTTTCGCTTTACCCCTTACCTCTGGGGTGACTCAGACTCGCAAGGTGTTCCTCAAAGGCTCCTCTTCCTGGGAAAGCTGCTCCAGATCGGCTTCTCCAGCAGCTGGTTGAACCTGCTGAGTCCCGTGTGGCTGTGTCCACTGCGTGGTTAAATGGCCTTAATTTGATTTACTCAAAGTCTTTTCTGGAATGCTTGAGAATAGCTGTTTCCACACAGAAATATCATGTGGTTTAGCCAATCTGTTTTAAGTGGACACTGTTGGTTAGACTTTTCCCCCTGCTGAGCACCCCTGGGTCGATGGCCCTCGTGTTGGATATTCACAGAGGGGTGTCTGTGAGAGGTGATGTAAAATGCCACTGAACTCTCAAAATGGGAGTACTTGAGGTGATGTGACCGGTGTGTCTTTGGTGGTGCAGGCTCATACCTTTGTCTTGCTGAGACAGCTGAATTGATGTCGTTAGCTCCTGCTTGGTGGTTCTTCAGTGATATTCCTCCCCTTAAATGAAGGTTCTATTGTCTAATGATTTCATCCTCTCTCAGCTGACACTATTAAGAACACGTGTTGATGGTGTTTTTCCCTCCACTCTGCCCTTTTACAGATGATGAACTGAAGCTAAATATGGTCCACTACGAGTGTGTGTGTGAGGGCATGTCCTGTGGGAACGGAGATCGTTGCCAAGGCCAGCAGTGTTTTGCTTCCCTGAGCATTAATGACGGTGCTAAGGTTTACCAGAAGGGCTGCTTCCAAGTCTATGAACAAGGGAAAATGACGTGCAAAACGCCCCCGTCCCCAGACCAGGCTGTGGAGTGCTGCCAGGGGTACCTCTGCAACATGAACATCACCGCCCAGCTGCCCTCCTCCAAGGGTGAGAGCTCAGGGGTTTGTTCTGGGGGGATCCTGGGGGGTTCTGGCAGCTCTGCAGCGAGTCCCCGTGGTCCCATCCTCTGTGCAAGTGCACACTCACAGCTCCAGCTGGGCCACAGCTTCTCTTTCAGACTAGGTGGCTACCAAGCTAAATGTTGGCGTCTGTGCTGCTGGTTCTCTGGGAATCTGCAAATTTATTTTTCTCTCTTTTTTTTTTTNCCCCCCCCCCACCTCTCCTTTCCCAGGGCAAACCTTCCAGGGAGAAGCTGCAGGTTACAGCATGGAAACACTAATCATTGTGATCCTGGCCCCCGTGATCGTGTTGATAGTTTTTTCTGCAGTAGCTGTGCTGGTCATCCGGAGGATACAGAAGAACCACATGGAGAGGCTCAACTCCAGAGATGCAGAATACGGCACAATCGAAGGGCTCATTGCATCCAACGTTGGAGACAGCACGTTGGCAGTAAGTGTGCTCAGCCTGGCCCTGGGAGAGCTACACTTGTCGATATTTGTGGGGTTCTTTTGTTGTCTCATGCCTCTGGCTCTCCTGAATTAGCCCCCAAGGGTTAGCTCTGTGTTACTGGTTTGAAACAGCCAGATTTGAAATGTTCACCAGGCATGTGTGCAACTGGTTATCTGTCTTCAAGCACTGGCTTCCAGCTTCTACCAGCTCTTATCTCTTATCAGTGCAAGACCATTTCCATTCCGTTTGCAAACCTTTTGCACTTCAAGTCATTGAATGTTACTTGGAAACAGCGATAAAACCTGAGGAGAACAAATCAAAATTCTCTTTTAAAGGCTCTGGAGAAGTGTGAAGGTTTGGGCTCATGGGGCTGGTTTGTTCTCTTAGCTTGATGATGGCAGTGTCTCTGCTGTGCTGGTGAAACAATTGGTAGTTCACTGTTCCTAAACCTTCATCTAAACAGTAAGTCTGGTTAAATTCCAGATTTTTCTTCTCCATTGTGTGCTTTAAATCGCTGGCTTTGTCACACATTAGATTAGTTTACATTTAGGATTAGTCCCTATAGTGTAGCAAATGCTTAAAGCCCTAAGCTTCCTAATGGGGAATGCAAAGAGCTGTGGCCTCTTCAAATCTTGTTTTTACAGTCACTGCAGATAAGTTCATTGTTTGGTTTGGTTCCCCCTCCCCCCCTCTGATACAAGCAGGAAGGAAAATGAGCTCTCTGTTTATATCAAAAAGCGAAATACCAGCCTCCTGTCACTCTTAGATTCTCTTTTTCTTGAGCACTCATTAAAAAGTTGTTAGAAGAAATGAGATTTCATTGGATCTGGTTAAAGCCCAGTAGTGCACTTTACAGGAAATACTAGAGAGTTGATTATGCTTATGCTTTTTTTATCCTATTGTGCTTTGTAAAGCAGAAAGTCCAGTAATACAGCCATTAATGCTCTGAACCAGCACAGAAGCCCCAGCCATAAAAGTATCTGGGTATTAGCACTTTTAAAATCCTATTAGCCTTTTACATTCAATTAGACTCTTGCTCATGATTTTTAATAATCTTACAGTTTAAAGTGTCTGGTTTTCCACACACTAAAAATACCAGAGGCTGATAAGAACTTCTAAGAAAGAGTTGTTTTGGGAAACTTTCTGGATTATCATGTCTAGTGTGGGTGGGCAGAGGAGGTTGCTGCAGCAGCTTTCCCTCTGCTCACTGACAGCTGAAAACACCTTTCCTAGGGACTGGAAGAATGGGGAAATCTGCAGGAATGTTCAAAAGTAAACGCTGTTCTTCTTCCTGTAACTGTGGAGGGATAAAGGTTTAAGTGTAGAAATCAGACAAAGTGAGTTTATATTGCAAAACAGAAAACTTTTTTTGGGGAAAAAAAAAAATAGGTATGAACCTATTTGAAGTAGGTGTCACAGAACTGAGAGAGCATGAGCTAAGTGAGGGAACAAAAGGAGCTGGAAAAGGCTGGAATTTCACTACAGAGGATGGCTTGTGGGCTGGGGGTGAGATTCCAGGTTCACAGCAGTAAATTTCTGGTGATTTTATTTATTAAACAAGAATGACTTATTTATTAAATGATATGATTTATTAAACAAACTGATTTATTCATTAAACAAACTGAGTTATTTATTAAACCAGGTGATACTGTAATGGCAAATGTAGGCTAGAGACAGAATAAGACATCCCAGACTGAAAGGGTGCTGGGTTTGTTTGCTGTTCCTTGTTGTGGTGTTTGGAGAACTTCAGCAGAAAGTGCTGATGCCCAAGTGGCAGCTCCCCTGCCAGTCCCTCTGTGCATGGGATGGGATGTGCTTTGCAGTGGTAGGATCTCGTGCAGGGTGTTCTCTGTCCATCTGTATGATGATGGCAGGTGGACATCTTGGTCCTGAGTGACCCAAGGACATCACCAGAGCCCTTGAGATACCAGGGAGCTGTGACCTCACCTGTCCTGGGGGGTGGTTGTACCTGTGTGTGGGGAAAAAAATGTGGGTTCTCCTGCATTGTGAACTTTAAAAAGTTGTAAACTCCTGCCTTTCCTCCTGAACAGGACCTACTGGACCATTCCTGCACGTCTGGCAGTGGTTCTGGCCTCCCCTTCTTGGTGCAGAGAACCGTGGCTCGCCAGATCACGCTCGTGGAGTGTGTGGGTCAGTGCAGCTCTTGTTCATGTCTCGTGCTGAGTCCTGGTAACGAATGCAGGAGGAGGCTCCACCTCCATCCCGAGCAGCTGATTTTCCTCAGTTGCTTATAAAATACGTGAAACTTTTTGCACTTCAGCTTACAGAACATACCTGGGTTTGGAAAGTGAAGTGAAAGGACTCCTTTTGGACCTATGCAGAGGATCGTCTGTGCTTTAAGATTGAAAAATTTTAAGCTTTCTTTAGTAAGGTGGTGTCAGAAAATAGAATCTAGGCTTGTTTGGGTGTTTTGTAAATAAACTATCAAGCTCCGGGTGAAGATTGAAACCGTCAAGCTCTGAAACAAACATTTGTTCATCAAATGGTGTTCAGTTAGAGAGCTTCAGAGGATCATCTGGATTGGAGATCCAGATGGTATTAGCACTTTTAAAATCAGCTAATGTGGCACTTAAGAAGCAGACAAAAAATCAACCATAAAGCCCCAAACCAACTAAAAAAACCTCCTGGTTTTGTGCCGTTGGAATGGGAACATGGGGGGTTCGTAGCTCACATCTCTGCACTGTTGCTCTGGGCCTGCACGTGTGATTTACTGCTCTGCTCTTTTCTCCATCAAAGAGAGACTCTACTAATTCTGCCTTACAACTCTCCTAGGTCTTTGGCTTTTTTTGCAGGAATTTGGTGTTAATTTTAAGGACCCATTAAATTTTTTCTTGGGCAGATATGTATACTATTAATTAAATAGTGTTAAATTTGAGTTCAGTAATTTTGGGAGGGATTTGGGTCAGGGATATCCTGAGGCAGTGACACTGAGCCCAGATGCTGCACTGGCACAGGAGAGGTGAGGAAGGCATCGTGATGGTTGATTCTAGGAGGAAAAAAGGACTCTCTTAAACATGTGTCTTGGCCAGGATGCTGCTTTGCTCAACAACTTCTCCTGTGTTTTTTTTCCCCCCCCACCAGGAAAGGGCCGTTACGGAGAAGTTTGGAGGGGTCAGTGGCAAGGAGAAAATGTTGCTGTGAAGATCTTCTCTTCTAGGGATGAAAAGTCCTGGTTCAGGGAAACGGAGCTGTACAACACTGTGTTGCTGAGGCATGAAAATATCTTAGGTACGTAGAGCAGCCACGTTCATGTGTCCTGCTGTGGAGCTGGGGTAACAGTCCATGTTTCCCAGGCATCTTACAAGCTTTGGGCTTGGGCTCTTGTGTTAGCTGGAGAAGTTCTGGTGGGTCTGTGTTTTCTTAGAACTTCAGTTTGCTTGAGGGAACTGAAGGGAGACATAGTGGGGAGTTTAAATATCTGAATACTTTTTTTTGCCTGAATGAAGTGCAGTACAAATCCATTAATTTCTTCTCTTTAACTGTTCTGCTCAGGGTCAAACTCTAACTAGAGTTGCCCCTCTACAATATATCTCATTTTTCCCTGTAAATATGAAAGTACGATGACTTTGAGCCTTCTGCATCCCTGGCACCTTGTGTGCTCAGTTCTGGGAGCTTAGAAAGTGGCTTCTCGTGTTGTGAGCCACGGCTGGAGTTTGAGCAGACCTTCTGGTTTCTGGCAGACGTGACCTTCTTCCACTGGTGTGCCACCCTGACAAATAAAAGCTGCAGTGTGTTTTCTGGGTGCTGACATGGCCTCACCCACAATCTGTCTGTCTTCCATCAGTTCTACGTGGGCTCCTGAGCTTTGTTTCCTGTCAGAGAATGTTCCTTGGCTCCGTAGCTCACCCTGCTACACGTTTGTCTGATGTTTCCTGAAGCAGTTCCTTTGTTGCTATAAAAATAATTTGGTGGCCTCCTGAAATGTGAATTATTGAACTTTCCTCCCCGAGAGAGCAAGTAACTGGCCTGAAATCACATTACACATTTCCCACGTTCCTCTGTCTGTTTAGTCTTTCTTGATAACTGTCAAATTTGTTGGCTATTTTATAGAAATTTTTTTAGATGCAATATTAAACAATATCACGGATTACAGAAGTGACACATTGCGCTGAAATCTGAGTTCAGGAGAGAAAGTAATGGGTGTTTTTTCTGACAAATGTCATCTGTGGGCTTTTAATAAACATGATTTGTTCCTCTAGCTTGGGGGTAAATGTTTTGTTGCTTCCCAGCTAAAGCTGTTGAGGTCAGTAGTTGTGCTGCTGCACAGCACATTCAGAGGTGTCAGGAGGGGAGCTGCTCCTGAACCTTGGGTTCAGTTTTAAGACACATTTTTCACAAAACCACAGAATGGTTTGGGTTGGAAGGGACCTTAAAGATCATCCAGTTCCAATCCCCTGCCATGGGCAGGGACACCTCACACTAGAGCAGGTTGCTCAGAGCCCCGGCCAACCTCTTCTGGAATGGTTCCAGGGATGGGGCATCAACCACCTCTCTGGGCAGCCCGGGACAGGCTCTCACCACCCTCAGCATCAAAAATTCCTTCCTTTTCCCTCTTTTAGCTTCCAACCATGACCCCTTGTCCTGTCCCAGCAGGCCTAGTAGTGTTGATTCCTTTCTTGGGGGAGTCTTGAAGGAGCTCCATCATCTTCTTTCATTGTTTCTCCTTTTTTCTTCCTTTCTCCCCAGGTTTTATTGCATCTGATATGACTTCCAGGAACTCTAGCACCCAGCTGTGGTTGATCACCCACTACCACGAGATGGGGTCTCTCTATGACTACCTGCAGCTCACCACCCTGGACACGGTCAGCTGCCTGCGCATCGTCCTGTCCATCGCCAGTGGTCTTGCACATTTGCACATCGAGATCTTTGGAACCCAGGGGAAACCTGCCATTTCTCACCGGGACCTGAAGAGCAAGAACATCCTCGTGAAGAAGAACGGGCAGTGCTGCATAGCAGACTTAGGTGAGCTCCTGCCCGTGCTGCTGGGATGGGTGCAGTCCTGCCCTCATCCAATGTATTGGCTAACTCTAGCCATGGAAGTTCTAAAGTAGCCCTAGAATCACCTTATGGTGATGCGACCTTGCCCTGAAGGATGACAACAGCCACTAGATGGCACTTAGAATCTGCAGATGTCGCTCTGCTGGAGGAGCCAGTGTCACCTCATAAGGATTCGGGCTCTTTCTTGGGTTTTGGTTGTTCAGTTCCACTCCTGGATCCCAGAAGGCAGCAGGTACAAGGGCCTCAGCTCACTCCAAACTAATAAATGTCCTTCCACTGACAGTCTCATGCTCTCGCTGTCCCAAACTCTGTAGGTTCCCCCCACCTTGAGGCTCTTGCCACGTAATTGTGGGCCCAAAACTGGATTCTCTGTGACCAGCTGGTTTCAGGCTTTAAGCAAGTAAAAAAGAGAGCAGTGAGTTGAAAATACAAAACTTCAGAGGGTGGCTTTTAAATTTATTTGTGCTTCACACTGAGGAGGTGCAGCACTTGCTGGCATTGACTGACATCATGCTAGTGAAGTGAAATCTGCATTATTTATCTAGAGGCTTCAGATATTTGAGAGATTTTCAGAGAGAGCACAGCGACAAACATTTCCCAGTTAGTTTTTGTGGTGGTAAAATAGCTGTTTTTAAAAGTGTGAAGTCCCCAGGCATGTATCTGACACGTTCTTCCTTTGCTCCTTTCCTGTAAAGGAGGGTTACCAAAGAGTTTGCTGCTCCTGGCGTATGTTTGTGCCCTTTTTGTCTGTTTAGCTTTTGGGGTTTCTTCCTCCTCTGATCTCCTTCTGTTTCAACACATGCACCATACAACAAAAATGGTCCTTGGAGACTAAGTATGGAAGGATTCACCACAGCTGCCCAGAGCTAAGCTGGGCCTGGGTTCTCCTGATCACACTGGGTTCTGGACCAGCAAAGGTACCTGTTGGGAGCAGGTGTCAGCCCTGAAAACAGTGGAAGAAAGTTGCCTTGGTGCCTGTTTTATGACTGCCACTGACCTGCAGTGTAGCCTGGTGTTCATGTCCTGGTCCTGCCCCGTTGTGCTGGGCAGTGAGTGTCCCTCACAACAACCTCTGGTGCAGGGAATGGGAACAGAACATCTTTGGGCAGGTTTTGCGTCCAGCAGATACCCCGGGGTACCAGAGAGGGCTTTGGTGTCTTGGGTTTAGCAGTTTGTATTCCTCTCAAGCTTTTAGTTCTGTTTTTCCCCTTTTCCTGAATTAGTATCTTAAAGTAAGAGCTGCTCAGCCAGGCACTCGTCCACCCTTAAAGTGCCCTGAGACCTCCTGAGGTGAGGAGACACTGAAGAGGTGCAGGGTCTGCTCCCTGACTCTCGGGACAGGGCTGTGATGAGCACCCCTTACACCACCTCTGTCCCCTTGACCTTGTTACAACACTTGGGAGGTTTGTGGTGAGCAGGAGGCTGCCGAGCTCCCCTCACCCCCAGACCTTTGACCTGTCGAGCTGTTCCATCTGCTTTGCCCCATGTGGATGGAGTATCATGATTCTTATCAAAGCCTTCTCCAAAGTCTTGATGTCTTCAGAGTTTGCCAGGGAGTTTGTTTTCTAACCTTTGTGTTTCCAGTGTGTGAGTTTTTTGTGTCGTTTCCTTTTTGTTGGTGGTGTTTCAGTTTTTTCAATATTATAATCCATATATGTTGTATAAAATAGATATAAACAAATACATAAATGTCTAAGTGTGTGTGTGAGCACATGTCCTGTGTGTGTACACGTATAAAAATGTGACAAAACCTATTTTTACCTGCAGAGCAGCCTTTCCAGATGCCCTTCTCAGCAGCCAGGGCTTAGTCCTGAGGTGCCACACGCATTTTCTTAGCAGCTTGAATGACTTGAAGCGCGTTTGAATTGTAGGAGAGTGGTGTCCAAATCGTCGTTACGTTGAAGTACAGGCTGGTTGGTGGAGGGGAAAAAGAGATTAACGGTCTGGTGATGGGTTATTTTTTTTTTGTGGGACTGAGTTAAAAAGCTCTTCAGGCTCCATCTCAAGCTGGGGTTGAATGTAAACAGCGTGTGTTATCCTGACAAGATTTGTTGTGGAAATCGGGGAGAGTTTGTGTCGTCTTTGCTGCTGCTTAGTTATGTCCTGCGCCTGTTGCTGTTCAATTTGCTCTGTGCCCTGTTTACCATGGCAAACCAGTACTCTGTGTGTTTCCAAATTTACAGTAATTTAGTGCCTCACATAATGTTCTTCTGCTTAAATGTTTAGTAATTAGTAGAAACCAGGTAGAGTGGTTTTGACTGACTCATTTTCGATCAGCTCGAGGATGTTTGTTTTTCAAGCTGCTGCAGATAGGGTGTTTTTTATTTCCCAGCTTTATTTTTTTAACTTGTGTATATCCATCACGCAGTGTTTTTCTTCTCTTTTCCCCACAGTTCGGATACATCCACCTACCCAAAAGTTCTATAAATAAATTTGAATGCTGCGTAGAATTGTTTTCTTCTAAGTAGCAGATGCTTGGCCTCCCGTGTATACGTGCCTAGAGCGCTGGTGACATCCAGTGGCTGCAGGACCCTTAATGACAGAGTATTGCAACAGTGCAATAACATGCTTAATGCTAATCCCTGGGGAGATAATTGCTCCAAGTCCACGGACACAGTGGCTGTTTGTCACAGCTCGTTTGGAGCTGACCCAGTTGGTCTTTGGACAGGAGGACTCCCAGCTCCTCTTTAAGGAACCGATGGAGTCCTGCTCACGTGTGGTTTTTAAACGTGTGCTGCTGGAGTTCGAGGGGACCTCACAGTGTTTGCTCTTGTCCCCCAGGCCTGGCAGTCATGCACTCCCAGAGCACCAATCAGCTGGACGTGGGGAACAACCCCCGGGTGGGCACCAAGCGCTACATGGCCCCCGAGGTGCTGGACGAGACCATCCAGGCAGATTGCTTCGACTCCTACAAGAGGGTCGACATCTGGGCCTTCGGGCTGGTCCTCTGGGAGGTGGCCAGACGCATGGTGAGCAACGGTGAGTATCTGGGGCTGCTTCACCCCTCCTGAGGAGGGGTTGAGCAAATGGTAACTCACGGCAAAGCACCTGCCACCAAGATGCACAGTACAGCACTGGTTTGATTCCTCACGCTCTGCTGACAGTGGAGAAGTTGGCCAAGTCACATAATTTCTGTTAAGGTAGGGGAGAAGGAGGGTCCCCTGCTACGTTCTAAATCGTGATGACAAATAGTTCATACCAGATAGTTAGTTTTAGGTCATCAAGTCTCTAAACTTTTTCCATGTGTCATTAAACCCTAGTGAATGCTTTTTAGGTGGCTGGTTTTCGTGACAAAACGTAAGGAACAGAAGGAAAATAGGTAGGATTCAAGGGTGCTCTTGCCTTACCCCATTCAGTGCACTCGAAGCAGGACAAAGCCCAGCTCTGCACGGGAGGGATGGAGGGCTGTGAGGAGAGGATGAGGATGGGTGTGTGTGCGGCAGCTCCAGAGGCAAACAAATACTGTTACTCTATTAAAGAACGGGACTTCTAGATAGGAACCTTTTACTTCATCTCTTATCTGTTGGTGGCCAAAATAATTTAACTGGGAGTTAAAAAAAAAAGGGTAATCGTCAGCACAGCAGCCACAGGCAGCTAATTGTCTCCAGAAACCCTGCAGTGAGGCTGGTTAGGAGGAGGCTGCTGGGAGGTGGCACTCGTGAGAAGATTTGCAGACTTTCTGAGCTTGCTGGGAGACTCCTTGGTGCCTGGAGCACTGTCCAAGCCCCTGTCTTCTCTAGGGTGCTTACGAGGTGCCTAAAGCTGACGGGGAGGTAGCAAAATGCATCAGGTAGTCTCAGGTGGTTGGTTTAAGTCTCCCTTTAAGCCTGAGCGCTTGCTTTGATAGCTCTGAGGAGGTCCAGAATGGGTTCTCTGCCATCAGGAGAGCAGGGTGGTCCGTGCTCTTTGGGGAGGTCACAGGACTGACTCCAGGAGCTCAGGGGGCTTCCATATGCTTGGTGAGGGGTGGCCCGAGCTGAGCTCACAGCCCTTCCTTCTCCCTTCACTGCCAGAGCAGTCGCTTGAAGACGTGTGCAGCAAGAGGAGTTGTTGTGGCCCAAGGACACAGGTCAGCTGGGCCAGCGTGGTGGTGATCTCGGGTGAAGGTGTGTGTGGTTAGACACAGGAGGGACGTCTGGTGGACACGTGGAGATTGTTCTTCCGCTGTTCCCTGTTTATTGAGAATGTTCTGAAGCCTTGCTCAGGACATTTCCCAATACTTGATACTCTGGGTTGCAGTTCACAGCAGTGTGAGCGCCTTGAGAATTTGAGCTGTAACTTCATTGTTCTCAGTGCGGTTTTTTACTCTGCACTTTGTCTCAGCAGCTCTGAGTGTCTGAGCAGCCTGGTCACCAGTTGCCGTAGCATGATGGGCTTGCTGGGCAGGGGTCAGTCAAGTCACTGTGCGATAGGAGGGACCCTGCTGTGGGTGAGGGTGGTGGGACCAGCAGTGCTCACAGGGGGGTGTGCTGGCACATAGGCACTATGTAGGGTATTTCACAGCATCCCAGCATGTTGGGGTTGGAAGGGCCCTCTGGAGATCATCTGGTCCAACCCCCCTCCTCCAGCAGCTCACCCAGGGCAGGGTGCCCAGGATCGTGTCCAGGCACCTTTGGAATCTCTCCAGAGAAGGGGACTCCACAAGCTCTCTGGGCAGCCTGGGCCAGGCTCTGCCACCCTTTCTGACTGTTGCCACAAGTAATTACATTTCCTTCTGCTGGTTTGCAACGGAGTAAACATTTTCCTATCAGCTCTGGGTGCTGAGCTGTGTGGAAATCACTCCTCCGTCAGGTGGTCACTCTGATAACCCTGTTTGGTTTGTAGTAAGACTTTGGCACTGGGAGCGAGCGTGTGGAGGTCAAGGTGGCTCCTTGAGCTGGGGGTGGTGGAGCTTGAGTGGGCTGGGGGCACTTGCCACTTGTGTGTGCTGGAGGTTTTTGCTGCTGTCCTGTAGTGATGGGCAGCAGGCGAGGGCAGCGTGCCCCAGTTGAGTGCCCGAGGCTGTGGGGCAGAGGTTGCAGGGGCTGGCTGGCACAGGGGCTGGGCTGCGGGGGAGCCAGGGCTGCTCCCACGGGACCTGGACAACGGGCTGTGGTTGATTGGAGCACCCCAGAGCTGCTCCATTGGAGTAAAGGCCAGACCTTCATCACACAGCTCATGCTGTGTGTGATCTGAAGGAGCCTTCAGCAAGACACAGCGCTGGAGCCAGACTCTTTCAGTGGTAAAGTTCATCTGTAATATCCTCATGACTGGAAACGTTTTCAGAGCTCTGCAGTTCCGAGCTTTGCATGTTGGCAAACCTCTGTGTGTTAGAGAAGGTGCTTTTGGCAGGGAGATTGATTTCTCATCGTTTCAGCTCAAGCACCTCCAAAGTGGATATAGTCCTTGCCTTGGGGAGTTGTCATCTGAGCCAATTAATATTTTGGGTAGAAAAAGCTGTTCCTATGATGGTGCTGTTCTGTTGTTTAACAGCTGCTTGATACTGATGTTGACTTGTAAGAGATTTTTGGGCCCCTTAGACAGGGAGGCCACACGTTCTCTGTGTATAAATTGCACTGGCAGTCGTTACATGATCCCTCTCCTGTTTGTGTCTCACAGGTATTGTGGAGGACTACAAACCACCCTTTTATGACTTGGTTCCCAACGATCCCAGCTTTGAGGACATGAGGAAGGTGGTCTGTGTAGATCAGCAAAGGCCGAACATTCCCAACAGATGGTTCTCAGACCCTGTAAGTGGGTGTCCCTGTGAGGGGACCCTTCTTCTTCTGAAATAGTCGGGGAAGTTATTCCAGTTGTCACCTGGAACTGAAGTGCCACTCATCAGGAGTGTTACCTGTACAGATTTCAGAAGTGTGCTGGCGTGGACCTGTATGTTGGAGCAGGGAGAAAACACGATGAGAAAACTTAATTTACTTCCCAGTGGTGCCCAGCAACAGGATAAGGGGCTCCTCAAACTGGAACCCCAGAGGTTCCATCTGAACGTGAGGAGAAACTTCTTTGTGGCTGTTCAGTCTGAGCTCTTCACAATTAGCCTTTTAGTAGCATGATTTAACAGTAACTATCCCCTCCAAGGGGAGGATTCCTTAGGGGGCAGGTAGCCTGTGTGGGACTTACTGTGGTTTATTGAGAACTGAGTTTTGGTCTCCCTCCTGCCTGCAGGGTTAAGGGTCAGTTGTTCTTTTTGAAAGGCTAGTGCAGAAGTTAATTTTTCTTCATCAGAATCAGTCTGGACTCTCCAGGTTGTTTTGTTCCTTACTGCTGAAGCTGTGGAGAGGTCGGTTTGGATCTGTAGGGCTGGCTGGGGCCGGCGAGGACAAGAGGTCCCCTCTGTGAGGTCTGGGTTGTGCTGCTGGAGGCACCACCCAGCTGTGGGTCCCAGACCCTTCAGTCACGGGCAGAAGATCTGGCCTCCTTCATTGGTCCTGCAGGAGTGGGTTCCACTGAAAAGGGATTCTGCAGAGTGTTTTCTTAATTAGGAGAAACCCCAAACTCTGTTTGAAATTCTGCCAGCTGCCCATTGCCCAGTTTATCCTCTTGGCTTAACCAAGTCATCAAACCTGGGGTTTCCCTTTCAGCACTGGAAAGCTGTGTATTATCGAGTATTAAGGGGGCAATAAAGCCTTGTTGTGTTGGTGCTGAGCCCAGTGCCGTGCTCTCCTGGCTGCTCACGTGTGTTTTACGGTCTCTGTCCTTCCCCAGACGCTAACATCTCTTGCCAAGCTGATGAAAGAATGTTGGTACCAGAACCCGTCGGCGAGACTGACAGCCCTGCGAATCAAAAAGACTCTGACCAAAATCGATAATTCCTTAGACAAACTGAAAGCTGACTGTTGACCTTCTCCTCGTGGTGCTCTCCTGGTAGGAAGGCACGTGTCTGGTTCCGACGCCGGCCGGCCGGACAGTTGCTCCTCCTGGTCCCCCCGTGGCTCCTGGGGGAGGTGGTGACCGGGCGGCACCGGGGCCGGGCGGACTCTGCTCAGCGGCCGCCACCGGCACCTGGCGGGCGGCCAAGCTACAAGGACTCGCCGGATGGACTGGGCAAAGGTAGTGGCCTGAAGGAAGACAGAGAAATCCTAAGACAAGATCAGGGCATTAAATAATGGCTTTGAACAGCTTCTTTTTTGTTTTGTTTTGTTCTGGTTTTTTATCTTTTTGTTTTGTTTTTAATTCTCCTAATCACTCCCAGATGAACAGGTGGAAGTGGTAAATTTTAATCAGCAATATTGCCTGTGCTTCTCTTCTTTATTGCACTAGGAATTCTTTGCATTCCTTACTTGCACTGTCACTGTTAATTTTAATGACATGACTTGCCAAAAATACGATTGGCTGCGTACTACATTGATCTATGCCTGAGTAATAGGAAACCAATTGGGTAAACTGAAAATGTAACTGTCAGATTTTAGCTGCATTTTACATGTGTACTGATGTTTACAATAATGCTGAACACTAGGAATTTCTCGTTTATACAAAACTTGCAAATTATTTATTACTAGTGCACTTGCCAGTTTTTTTTAAACTGTAAGATAAGTGCATAAAGTTAAAGCTTATTTTTATGTGGCCTCTTTCATGATTTCTTACACAGATGTTTTTGTAACACAGTATAACCTGAGACATACGTTGTTCTCTGTATTATCATACTACGACTCGGTAGCCACGTTTTAAGTGCTTCACATGTGTAGGTGTGTGGTCTGTAACATATTTTCAGTTCAAATACAGAACATATATATATAGCCATGACCCACATGACGCTGTGTCTAGTACCTTACCCAGCTAGGAGAGGAAGGCAGTGGAGGAGTGAACTAGAACTTTAGGTCATGAATGCTGTGGGGAAAATGCATTTTATTTCTTCTAAGCTATATAATATGCATTTAAACTCTGCCAGAAAAATAACTATTTTGTTTTAATCTACTTTTTCTATTTAGTAGTTATTTGTATAAATTAAATAGAATGTTTTCAAGTCAAACAAGGAGTGTTTTCAGTTCTCTTCCTGCGGTGAGTGGCTGAGGAGAGCTGACCCAGCAGCACCTCGCAGGGGTGGGCACCAAGGCTGTTGATGGGTGGTTGTCTGGGGGTGTTTTTCCTGCATGGAGCTGGGTCCCAACGTGGTCCCTCAGGGATCTGGTGTGCTCTCCTCAGCCGTGTCCACCCAGACCTGGGGCCTCTCTGCAGAGAGCTTTATCTGAGCAGATCCAGTGCTGCAGAAACGTGGGAAAAGGGGGGATCTGATTAGTTTCTGTTGTTAGATTTTAGTGGGAAGCCAAAGGCTCGGTTGCCCACGTGTGTTCTGGTTGTGTGGTGGGCACTGGGCTGCTCACAGCAGCCTGGGGGGGACAGTGCTTGGGGAGCAGGTGCAGGGACCCCGGTCTTGGGCTGTGGGTGCCTGAATGGAAGTTACAGCTGCAAAATGAGCAGCAAAATGGGACCTTGGGGAGGTGGCTCCACAGGTGGACACGGGGACAGGGCCCGAGGTGACAGCTCAGCGTGTGCTGGGAGTTTAAAGTGGCCAGTTAGGTTTTCACTTTGAGTTTTCCAGTAGAGGTGTTGGAGGAGACAGATGATTAGTAACAATTCTGGCCAGTGGGGAGAGTTTCCCAGTGCTGTGGGTGCAGGTACCACCCCCACCTCCCACGCTCTCCTTCCGGGGCGTTTGTTAATCGATGCTCCTCTGGTGCCCCCACAAAATCTAATCTTCTAGAAGAGATTTGGAATGCTTATGTATAATCTGTGGCATTAAGGGCGTCGCTGCATTTATTACTGTGGAGATGGCAGAAGCAGCTCCCTGGTTGAAGTTGAATTATTCATGTGTCTGGCAGGTCTGTGCTGCAGGCAGCCAGCCCGGGGCTGGGGGCTGGGCTGGGCACCAGGGGACCCTGCCTGCAGAGAAGGAATAACCCAACAGGTCGGGGTGTGAGTGGCTCTGTCTGAGGTTCTGCCATCCCACGGTGGGTCTGACCACCTGCCAGCTCTGCAGAGAGCAGGTGCTTCAGATGGGGGGGATGCTTGATGGTTTTCATTCAGATTTCTCTTTTCCCTCAGCAGAAAGATTGTCTATTATTGGTTAGGAACACGCGGCACTTTGACAGAGCCACCTAAAGCAGCCTGGGGCTGGTGATGCTGCAGTGGAGTCTCTGAGGGCTCCCTCCCCTTGTGGGCCTTCTGTGCTGGAACGCTCCATCAAAAATCCACATCGAGCCTTCCAGAATGGTGGTGTTTAACTAGAGGGAACTGCTCTGGCAGGGAGGGACAAGGAGGAGTTCTGTCCCTGCAGGGCGAGCTGTCTGCTGTGCAAAGGGATCAGCCTTGGGGTGGTGGTGATGGGTGGGGAAGGGAAGCAGAGATGGTGCTGGTGCTGTCCTGTTGGTATAAAGAGAATTTAAATCATTCTCAAGCACAGAACACATCTTTATGTCTTAAAGCTAAGGTTTGTGGGGGAAAAAGTGTTTTATTAAATGTAGAGTTAATGCTGTGCTGTGACAGAGGCTCTCACCTGGGCACAGCACCTCTGCCAGAGCCATGGTTGGAAGGAAAAAATCCACCACGCTTCTAGTGCTGGAAGCAAGAAGCCAAGAAGACCCGAGCCACAGTGTGCCAGGAGAGCAAGGAGCAGCCGTGCACGGTCGGTCTTGATCCATCACAGTGGAAGAGGCTGCAAGGGGGACCTCTGGTACTCGTGGAGGAGCAGCTGGGGCCTTCTCTGTGGAAAGGGCAGTTTCTCACTGGTTATGGACTCATCTTGCTACCTCCTGATCCTTTGTGGTGGAGAGCTGTGAGAGGGATCTTCCAAGGGCTCTGGGACATCTGCTCACTGCATCAACCTGTTCTGGACCAGCCAGGCTGCTCAGAGGTCCATGGATATGGTCCTCTTGGGGCTGGTGGCTGTACCAGGACACACCACAGTGACTGGGGTGTTTTTAAAACCCCAAGGTGTGCCCCTTCCCACCACAGCCCTTGCCCTGTGTTGCTCTGTCCCGGCCCCAACAGAGCATGAGAGTTGGTGACCTCCAGTGTGCTGAGGCTCCTCAGGACTCTTTATACTTACAGATCTAATAAATATCTGCTTGTTCTTGACCAAAATGTTCCTACCTTGTGTCTGGGGTGTGGGATGAGCGCCAGCCCTGGCTGGAGAGGGAGAAGCATCCCCCAGTGACTGCAGAGCCAGGGAGCTGCTCTGTCCTCCTGCCAGGCCACCTCTTGGTGGGGATCCAAAGTGCATGGAGGGGTTTGTCCCAGGATTTCTCACCTCTGAGCTGTGTCAGTGATGTAGCCTGAGTGGTCTTGAATGATGTCCTGCAGCACCCAGCTCCTGCCAGGGGATGGGGAGACCGAAACGGTGCATCCTTCTCCACACCAGTATGGACATGACTGGTGAGGACACCAGGAACATCTCCAGCAAGTGCTCTCCTCCCAGGGGTGCTCTCTCTGCTTGTGCTTTTCACTGGCGATTAGTGGATGGGAGGTCAAGTCCTGACCATGTTAGCGTGAGATAAAAGGTGTCCTGGGCTTGTGCTTCACCCCGAACGCTGCAGAGGAGGAGCCAGGACCAGGTGCCCGAGGTGGCATCTCTGTGGCACCATCAGTGCTGGGCTGGCGAGAGGAGGACCCTGCCAGGCACCCCAGAACAGAGGTGAGGAGCGGAGGGGACAGTCCCATCAGGGAGTTAACTTTTTAATTACACTAATGCTCACCCCTTGGACTCTTCCTATGTCTGAATGATGCTAAAATGTTCTGAGAAGTTCCATTATCACCCTCCTCATCAAGAGGCACCTGCTCAGATTAAAATGGGCTTTTCAACAGATTTCTGGGCAACTGTTTAACAGATTTCTGAGCTGCAGAAAACGGAGTTTGGGGACGGGGCACTGACTGAAGAATTATAAAACAGTTCTTGGAACAGTTTGGGAAATTTTGGACTCTCCTTCTGATTGCCATGGTCAGAATATGATGTTTTTGCAGAAATGTATCATTCTGATGGCAGTTTTTGGAAGGTTTTGTGGTGTTTCTGGATGGACAGAGCAGGAGACAGACAGACAGGTCTGTAGCTGGGATGCTGAGCTGGGATGTAGAGGACCAGGGGCAGCGGTCACCAGTGGCCTTATGGGACATCTGCAGATTTCATTTGGTGTTGCTTGCACAAAATGATAATAGGTCTTAGTTGTGTCCTGGTGTGGAGCAAAATAAATTACAAAACAAAATTCTTGTTCTCCAGCCAACCCTAGAAGTGCTTCCAGCTGGCAAATGTTTTTATGGTGTTGCCCATTTCCAGTGACTCTTAAGCCCCCAGGACATGCTATTTCTGTCCCACTATGAACCATGCCGTGCAAACATCTACCTTGGGAGCACATTGGCCTCACAGGAGCCCCAAAGCCTGGTGGGGTTTTTGTCCCCCATCCCTTGTTTTGTTGTTCTTTTGTTTTTCGTTTGGTGTGTCAAAGGCCTGAGGAACATTAGAGACAAAGGGTGAAGGATCAGTGATCTTGGGTAACTGGGGACCCAAACCTGCAGATCACTGGAGGGTCTAGAAAGCTGTAAGAGTAGCAGCTCTCCTCCTCCTCTCTGCCCTTAAATGTGATTTTTAGTGGCTGTTCCAGCAGCGACTTCTGCCTCGGCTCAGAGGCTCTCAGCAGGAGCTGCTCCTGGCACCTGCAGGAGCAAACCCCAACCGTGGTGTTGGCAGGAGGAGGAGGAAGAGGAGGAGGAGGGATGATGCTCGCTGCTCTCCATTCTGACTTCTACACCAGCAAAAACATACATAGAGAATTCTACTTTTAAATTGCAGCAGTTCAGCTTAAAGACGTGTTTTCTACTCTCCAGCAGTTCACCAAGTTCATAGCTGTAGAGCTGAGGAACGCTGGCAGCCTTTGGAAAAAAAGCCCAGAAAAAGGGGTGATGTTGGTGGCAGGAGCTTTGTGAGGGACACTCAAGTGTTTGTGGTGGGCTTCACCACCTACTGTGGGACCTCAGAACTTCCCAGGTGGTGGCCGAGGGCTGGAGACAAACACAGAGGACAGAGAAGGGCTGAGAGAGTCCGAACGGGTTCAATGGGGTTGGGTTTGGTTTAAACTCAGTTTCAAAACAATTTTAGGATGTGAGCAGCTTGTGTTCTGTGCTAATAACAGTTATACTCAAAATGACGTTTGTTTACATGAAACCCATTGAAGGAGGAGGTTAAAACCCAAGGGATGATTTGAAAAGCACATTCCAGGTTCTGCAGACATCGGGTAATACAGAACATGACAGCGTGTGAAGGAGCGTTGGCAGCATTGCCCACGGCCAGCAGTAATTAGGGGCTGGGAATTAGTGTTCCCCCTCTCCTGCTGGGATGGGGAAGCACCTCTACGTGTGCTTTAGCTGCCCCAGGAAGGGCCAAGGGAGCTGTTGGGGAGTCCCTGTCCCCAGGGTCATGGGACACCTCGGCAGGCAGAGCTGTGGCTCATCCCTGGCAAGTGTCCCTGGGCTTTGTGCACCAGTGATGCTCCACGAGCCCATCCCAGCTGAAGCCACTGGTGACGAGGACCTCTGGACAATTCAGGGACAACTGGATCTACCCCCCCCTTTGCTCTCCATGTTCCTCCAGCTCCAGGTGAGATTTGGCTTTTAGCACCTCTGTGGCTCCATCACCAGCTCTGATGCTGTTCCCAGGAGCTGCACCAGAGGTGCAGACAGCACCACCTCATCCAGGGGCTCCAGCACACGCTGAGCTGAGCTGTGCTGCTCCAGAAGAGGAAGCCTGAAGAAGACCCGGGGTCATTGTGAAAGGTGCTGCTGAAGTCCTGGCTCCGTTACACCGGTCACACCGAGTACGTGTGGGTTTATGGAGTCCATTGGTCCTCCCCTGCAGCCAGGAACCAACTGTGATCTTCTCATCATCGGGGAAGAGGCAGGGTTGGCTCCATCACCTGCTTGGAGGTAAGTTCAGACAACAGGTTTTCCAAAGGGAGTGAGATGCAGAGAAGGGAGGCACGTAGAGAAGGGCTGGGTGGTAAATGTCTGGGCTCTGCTCCTCTGCTCCCCTGGAAGGGAGAAACTGTGGAACGTTCTCCCTGCTGCAGCCCTTCGGTGCTTGTAATGGGAATGGAAACACCGAGATCAAAAGCTTCTCCTTCTGATTTGTGCACTGGGATGCAAAGTGCATTGGGGGATGCTATTAAAATAAACAGCTCACCACCTTTTATCAAAAATGTTTATCTAAAATGTTTTTTATCAGAAATGCTTATCTAAAACCAGAATGGGCATTTTATTAAGAACTATTTTGCGTGTGCGTGCTGCAAACTTTTTTCTAGGCTGATTCTTGTTGGCAAGCACAGGAGATGCCGTTTTCCTCATCACTTCTATAACGTGGGCAAACGTGTTCTACAGATTTATTCTTTCTCTTTAAACTGAAAAATAACCTTAATTTCAATTGCCTATTTCATAGCTCTCTGTCATCCTTCAAACAAAAAAAAGCAGGAGTAATAATTGCATGTAATGGACCAGAGATGAGTCTGAATGAGAAATATTTACAGTTCCTGGTAGCACTGAGTAAACAAAGTCAATTATTTGTAAGCCTTGGAAAGGAAGGGAAGAAAAGGTGGGTCTGCTAAGAAGAGGGTTGTTTTTATCCTGTCCTGTCAGGAAGGGGAGCAGCAGCTCAGTGGTGGTGGGGACTATGGTGGGGACTCTGCCATTCCCACCAGCGAACTGGGATCTGTGTCTGGTTGAACTGGTGCTGGGCAAGGTCTGGCTGGGGAGCAGCTGCCCCCTGCTTTGGAAGGGATGGAGAGGCAAATTTTTGCTCTTATTTTATTGCTTTGATACCCAAACCTGTTTTGGTTTTTTCCAATTAGATCTTGGGCTGTATTTTCCAGTCACCCCATTATTTATAAGCGGTGCGGTGCACAGCCTGCTAATGTGCAATATTACATATCCCCATAGTGTTCACTGTGAAATACTCAACTTAATTGTCTTAATTAGACTTAATTGTCATCAGATGTTGTCATTCCCGTAGCATTTAGCTGAGGATGGGGTGACACAAAGTCCTGGATACCTTCCCTGGATGCACTTGGGTGACAAAAACAGAGATTTGTACAAGAGCAGCTTGATTTTGGGTCTTGTCTAATGGCTACTTAACCCCAGACTATTTGGATTTCACCTTTGCTGTGCTCAGCTCTTGGTGCAGGTTGATTTGGTTTCTCTCTGAAAGCATTTACTCGGTTTTTGCCGGTGAGACAGTAAAGCAGAAACACCATAATATTAATTTGAGCACATTAGTTGGTAATAAACAGACAATAACATTCAGGGAACAAACCCAGGACGCTGGAACAAACACGAAACCACGCTGGGGTTGGTTTCCTGGGTTGAGTTGGGTCTCTTTAAGCTGGCAGCCCTTGTCCTCCGGGTCAGCAGGGGCTTCCAAGGCGTGGAGACGTGGTGCTGAGGGACAGGGGTTAGTGGCGCCCTGGCAGGGATGGGGGAACGATTGGACCTGATGACCTCAAAGGTCTCTCCCAACCCAAACTCTCTGATGAGGGCAGTCGTACTCCTTTTACCACACGTGTGTTGTGTGGTTCTCCTCCCTTCATTACCTCCCTTGGCTGCACCTTCCAGGAGTGCAGTGATCAGCTCTTCCCCGGAGCCAGGACAGCATCTTCTGGTGCCCAGGGAATCAAGCTCAGCTCTCCCACCTCCCAGGTGAAGGTTTCCATCACTGATTTCATCTCTACACAGCCGGGCACTTCTCCTCTGGATGTTTTACAAGGATTTAAAGCTGCCGAGTTTTCCCCAAGCAGGTTATGAGGGAGGGTCCCAGGCTCTGGACCCCAGGTCAGTGGGGATGTCTCCCCGTGGTACCTAAACCCAGAGGGATGAGCGGGACCATCAGCACTTGGCAGTCACCACTGGCAAGGTTTCATCCAGGTTATTTGAGTCTCCTTCCCACAGCATCAGACTCTTAATTGAACCGAGTCCGAAATTAATTTTCTAATGTTAGCAGCTGGAATGAATTGAATTCCCAGGTCCCAGGACCTTGCTGAAGCTCCCCAGCTATAATCACCTCAGGAAAGGCACTGGGGACAATGCCAGCTTGGAGGGGGTGGTGGGAGCAGCTCAGGGTGTGAACTGGGGGGAGGCTCAGCCGTGACCCCACAGCTGGGATAGGAGCTGGGACAGAGCCTGTGACCACAGCTGGGGCTGCAACCCTGAGTGAGAACTTAAGGACAACCACAGCAATAGAATCAACCAATGGTGATGATTTATTTCCTTATTTTTTTCTTTCTTTTCTTTTCTTTTTTTTTTTTTTAGGATCTTAATGGAATTATGGAGCCTCTGCCAGCACATTTGGAAATATCAGGTAGGCTGCAAAAAGCTGGTTTGACAAATGTCACTAAGTTTGATATTCAAAATCCTGGAAGAAGATCACTGCTGGGAATTGCTGCTGAGGGAAGCCTGAAAGGCTCAGCAGAGATGTCATAACAACCCTGAAGTGGTGCATGGCAGTGATAAAAACCCAGAGATGCACCTAAAAACGTGTGGGAAATGGGGATCTTGCTCTGTTCTTACTTTGAAACACAGAGAAATGGAGCATGTGCAACATCTTCCTAAAGACAATTTAGTCTGTGCTGTCTGCTCCACCAACACCTTCAGAATAGGCTTGATTGTAGCTTGGTTTAAATTTCATTGACTTTTAAATTCTACTGAGGCTCCTGGGCTATAGGGGCTCGATGGCTTTGGAAGCGTCGTGGTGGTTTGTAGGGGGCAAGGGATGCTCGTAGGACGCTCGTAGGATGCGGGGTGTGAGGAGATGGTGGGTCCATGAGGGGCTGGGCAGGGATGGAGAGTGACAAGATACTGAAGAAACGCTGAGAACGGTTCAGAACGCTGCTGGTTGTGGGAGATTCGGCGTAGCCAGGGGAGGAACCGCAGGAAAGGTGCCCGAACCCACTCACAGGTAAAATATAAACCCAATGAAACCCGCGGGGGAGCATCAGTCATTTCTCTGGGCAGCCTTACGTGTACCTGCAGTGATGTCATGATGGCCCCGGGGACCCGAGAGCTGCTCGGGCAGGCGGGGCTCGGCTCCGGCGGGGCGGGGAGGGTCCCCAGAGCCCCCCGGGTGGGGCTGGGGCAGCCCCGGGACCGCTCTTGTGCCGCTCCCGGGGCTGGGTGGGGTCTGCGGGCGGGGCGGCCCCGGTGCC
>VYZX01004365.1:173830-232474 GCA_013401335.1 Brachypteracias leptosomus
CTGCGGGCGGCCCTGCCGCTGCTGGGAGCCGCCGTCTCGCTGTGCGCAGGTAGGGCGGGGACCGGGAGCGGGTCCGGGGGCCGGGAGCAGCGGCACCGGGAGCGGCACCGGGACCCGGAGCGGCACTGGGAGTGGGGACGGCACCGGGAGCGGGAGCGATACCGGGAGCACGGAGCGGCACCGGGAGCAGCATCGGGAGCGCCCGGCGCGGCCCCGCCGGCAGCCGGGATGCGCGGTCGCCGCGGGGGCGGGAGCCGGGATTCGCCGCCGCTCCCACCGGGACCCCGTCCTTGCCCAGGACCCCCTCCTTGTCCCGGACTCCCGTCGCACCGGGACCTCCCGGGACCCTCCCGTGCCCCTCGCACCGGGACCTCCCCCTCCGTGCCCGGGATCCCCGCCCCAGCCGTGCCCCCGGGTCAGCGCTGGTTCTCGGGAGGTTAAGGAGCTTAATGCATTTAATTACGGTCAACGTGTGTACAGGAGAAATAGGTCAGCGGGGATTTGCGGGGAAAAAACGGCCCGGAGCGGGTCCCAGCCCATGCCGGCTCCACGCTCCCCGAGTTCTGGATCCCTCGGGGGTGAACAAGTGGCACCCGGAGGAGGTCGGGCCGAGGGTGCTGGGATCCCCCCGTGCTCCAAGGCACCTTCTCAGGCAGATGCTGTTGGCCATGGCAAGAGGGGTCCCCACCCTGGGTGTCGTATGGGACCACCCATCCCATCCCATCCCACTGCGCCCCATCCCACCATGGCTGGGACAAGGCTCACAACCCGCTGGGGGCTTGGGGCAGGGTGTGAAGGACGCAGTGTCTGGGTTCTTCAGATGTGGATCCTGATCTTGCACAACGGGTGGTGTGAAACGTTCGTTCTCCTCAATCTTTGCTTTAAAAACAAAACCTGCGCTCCCAAATAGCACTTTGTGAACCAGCAGTTATTAACACGCTGTAGAATAGAACATTTTAAAGTTTTTCTACTGGATTTACTCTGATTTGCTTTTCTCCCAATGTTTTCACCACTGGAGTTTCTTGAAGGTGCTGTGCTGGGCAGTGGAGGTCTCCTGAGGAGCTTCCATTGTGCCCCAGTGTTCAGGAATATTTGTACCATTAAGGGGAAAAGTCTTTCTAGTATTAAGGGGAGTGGTAGATACTCTTGTGTCCTGTCTCCTTACCTCGTGTGGGCTTCTCAACGTCACTTCCCACCCGGCTCCTACCACCCTTGTTCTGCATCACCTCTGTCTTGCTGTATCGATGCTTTGCACACTCCTCCCTGCTCTGCACGGAGTCATTCCTGGGGAAGTGGAGGGTGCCCAGTAGGGTCTCTGAACAGGAGTGAGGGTGGATTGCTGTTGGGAAACGTGTTCCTCTGTGCGGTGGTGGCACCAGAGCCTCTTGTGGTGCTCAGCACCCAATTGGTTTGTGTTTCAGAAGAGAGCCTTTAGGGAAATTCTGAGTTTGTGGGAGTCTGTTTCCTGCTTAAGTGCATCCCAATGCCCCCAAACCCAAAGGATGAAGCCATCAGACACCCCAGGTGTGTGGCTGGGGTCCTGTGAGTAGGGTGAGGCAGGTAGGTGTGAATGGCTCCTCACCATGAGCGTGAGGGAGCTGTGGAGAGGGGAGCACAGCACGGGCAGCCACTGCTCCCAGCCAGGTGCTACCCAGGCTTTCTGTTTAGAAACAAGCAGCAAACCAGATTGCTGTTGAAAACTGCTATGTAGGGGTAAACGCATGAAAATAGCATGAAATTGGACTTTTGCCACTTGAGTAGTACTGTATCCAAACAGCTTTGTTGTCGTCTTCATGCTGTAAAATATCCTTGTGTTGAGTTATAGTCACTGAAACCTCCCTGCGAATCTCAGGTCTGAATTTTGAGCATCCCACCTAAATTCCCACCCTGGAATCTGGAATGTAAACTTGGGATAAAAGCCCGAGACACGTGTGGCAATGGCTGTTGTCCACACAGGGAGCTGTGCTCTGCTACCACGTTCTGCTCCCCTTGGGTGCTGGGGGGGCAAAGCCTGGGGGATTTTTTCCACACTTATTTTTGTGGGCTGGAAATTCAGCTTCTGCCTGGCTGTGCAGATGCTGATAACCTGGTAATTAACGGAGCAGTGACTTGGAAGTGTTGAGCAGATGATAGGGAAGAGATACTTGGCTAATAAATAACTCCATCTCAGTTCAGAATTGCAATTTCCTCTCTTTACCTCAAGTGCTGTCGGGCTCTGAATTACCCCAGCTTGTCACTAGTACCATGCAGAGAACAAAGTCCTAATTGAAGCCTAAGTTGGATACCTGAATTTGGATGCTGTGAATACCTGTTGAGGGGGGGAGTAGATGAATCCGTGCTCGTGGAAGTCACTCTGAAGTCTCTGCTTTCCTTGTTTCTCTGCTGGGTGTAGCCTCAGGAATGCTTTTTTCCAGGATAAATGGTCTTTGTGAGTGAAATTCTTCTTATAGGAGAGAATGGTGCAGTTGGGAGGACCCCGCAGGGATGACCCCATCCCACTGCCTGCGTCCCACCTCCCTGCTCCTGGCTCATCTGGAGTTTAACGGTGGGAAAAATAAACAAAAGTGCACTAAGAAGTCATTGTTCCGTTGGTGCTGTGTTTGTGGGAAGCTGTTTCTAGGTGCCCAGAGCAGTGTTGGCAGAACTGGGGTCCCCTCAGCAACACGTGTGTCCAGTCTGACACACCACGGGGAGTGGGGTGAAGTCAGAGGGGATGTGCTGGGTGGCCAAGGGGTGTTTTGAATTGCTTTGCTTGCCCTAACACAGTAATTCTGAACCATCCAGGCTTTCATCCTCAAAGTCAAATGTCATCTTTCGGCAGAACCTGCTGCTTGTGCCAAAGGCTGTGGAGCAGAGGGATGCTGTGTGGCAGCAGAGCAGACAGTGAGTCCCCAGGTGACCGGTTTCGGTGCTGGCCCCGTTCAGCTTCCAGTGCTGGGGGCTTTTTCGGGTGGTTTCAGACGTGGGGTCAGTGGATGGTGTCAGGGCTGGGCCATCTCAGCCACGTCCCCGTGGAGTTTGTACCCTCAGCCCTACCCGGGACCCTCCGTCAGCACCGTGTGGACTGAACCCAGCGGGTCCTTGCTCAGCTCTGCCTGGGCTGATTTCACAACACTTACACAGTGTTTCACCACGTGGCAGGACTTCCCAAAGGGTACCTCTCCTGCTAATGGGAAATTAGCAAATGTCCTCTGACAGCTTGTTCCAGCAAAAAATAATTTCACTGGGGTTTGCTGCCCTTTCCCTGCTCGGTTAATACTGATTTAAATGCCTGGCCTCGGCTCCTCTACTGGTTTTTTGCCACGGATGCTGATCCCTCAGCATGGTGAGATTTCTTTGGGATGCTCTGAAGTCAGTTCTGCTTCTCTCCCCTCAGCAAACCTTCCTGCTTTGTTATCAGTCCCCCTTCCCAGGTCGCTGGAGGTTGTGGAGTCTCCTTCTCTCTTCCCTGTAGCCCCAGGAAGATGCTGCTGACTGTCATGGGTAGCGCTGGATTGTGACTTAACGGGAGATTGATGCCCCGTTGATCTGTACAGTGAAAAGTCTGTGTTGAGATGCAGAACCTTGTGTGGTTCGTGAGAGAGAGCAACTGTGGGCTTTCCTTCCCCATAGTTTGTAATTTATTCTCTTAATCCCACAGCTTATGCCACTGACATGCTCAATTCTCCCCATTTAACTTTTGAGGTTGCTCTATGTCTATCTGCTTGTTTTAACTGTTAGCTGCTCTCATTAAGCTGGGGTCTAAGCTCTTGTTCTTCCATCTGCTGTTCACATGCAGTATCATTCCTGAGTTATCTGGGGATCCATGTATTCGAAGGTGACGCTTGAGGAAAAGTGGATGGAAGCATTCAAAAAAGACCCCTCTGTGTCCATCTCTGTGCAGGCTGGTTGTGAATCGGTGCTGGGTCAGTTCTTCCCGTGGCCTGAGTTCTTTGCACGGTGCATTTGCCTGTTCTGTGCCTTTTCTCACAGCTGCATTGGAAACTAAAAGGAAAAAAATGTTGCTTTTTGTGTAGGTCGTGCAGGTTATTTTCTGCTCTGAAGAGCACATCATCCTGTCCTTGATTCGTCATGGGTCTCGTCCAAGAACTTGGTGCGTAGTCTGAGCTCCTGTTGCAATAACAGCAGAAGAAAAATCCTTGAAAACCACTTATGTGTTAGAAATGCTCAGGCCAGGGAGCAGCTGGTCTAGAAGTTGCTTTCCTTGTGTGCCTAGCAATTTGTGGATCAACTTCCCAGTCACCTCGGTGGCCTGTTGGTGTCCCCCGATGTTCACTTGGGTCTTGCCAGGTGCCACGGTCCTCTCTGGAGGACAAGAGGGACTGCACATCTCTGTCGTGTGAAGTGTCCGTGTCCCCTGTCCCTAGGGAAGGGACCCCGTGACGTGTCCTCTCCTGCCCTGGGCTGTGCAGGACAACCTGCCCGTGATGCTCGTAGGGGTGGGGTGCTTTGGGGAGGCTCAGGGCTCATCTGCTGGTGACTGCTGGAGAACATCATGCTCAGAGGACTGCAGCAGAGTCTGGATGTGTCCCGTGGCTCTGCCAGGCCATGGCATGGTTCAGATGTTCCCTTTCTCCCAATTGCTCAACCAGAGAATGCGACATTTCCAGGGAGACGTTGTTGTGCTGAGTAAATAGAGGCATCGTGTTGGTTACTGGATTAAAGAGTGGCTTGTTTTGAAACTTTAGGGGCGCTTTTTCCTCTTGCCTCTTTGATCCTTTTCTCTTTATCTCCTTCACCATCACCTTACTCCATTTCTCTGGTTTCCGTGGTGGTGGAAGTCCTCATAGTCCCCGTGACAGGACATCACCAGGACGGTCCCCGGAGCAGAGCTGGAGAGGTGGGATGTGCCTTCCCCAGGGAGGGAATAAACATTTCCTGCAGCTCGTAGGGACTTGCAGAATTTCAGTCAATATTTGCAAGTTCTTCCTCTTCCTTGGTGCCATAGAACAGCTCCCTGGGATGGAGACATGGCCCAAAGGTGGTGGTGGCTTGAGAGATGTAGAAGACCTTTTGTCATCATGCTGTTGTCCCTCTGGTCTGTAAACTGAGGGGACCATCTCACCAGCTTCTCTGGGACAGCAGCGGGGTCAGATGAGAGCAGGGACTGTGCATGAAAGAGAGTCTCATCTTGCCACATCTCAAACTCTGATCTTGTCACGGAATAGATTTTACTGCAATGTTTTTCTGTTTGGGTGTTTTTTTTTTGTTGCCGTTGTTTTTTCCTCTGTGTAAAGGCTCAAAATTTGGCAATATTTAACCTTCAGCAGACACAAGGCGAGGAAAATCCCAAGTATGAGGCTGAAGAGGGAGGGAGTGTGAATTTCACCCCTCGGAATCACATTAGCAGCAGAGATGTGTGAAGTCTTGGTTCCTTACACCCAGGGTGTTACTCCCAGCTCTCACACCTTGTCCACTTGGCTTCTTCATGCATCACCCAGCAGCCCAAGGAGAATCTCAGCTTTGGGAAGGCTGGGCTGGAGCAGCTGATCCCAGATGGAGCTAGGACAGGGCTGCTGGCAGTGATGGAGAGCAGAGGAGCTTGTTGCTGGTGCTGCCCCAGCACTGACCACTGCCCCCGAGCAGGGGGAGGACAAAGTCTTGGCCCAGCAGCGGGGCACGGTCTGGTGGAGCCAGGACTGAGGGGGCTGATGCTGCGCTTGGCAGCCCCGTAGGAAAGGGACCGAGAGCAGGGGAGTAAAGCAAGAGCTGGGAGAGGAACTAGAGGATTGGAACTGGGATGGGGTGGGAGTCAGGACCAGAACGGGGCAGGTGGAAGGAGCTGGGTTGGGAAGCACAGGCTGAAGGTTTGTACCTGCTGGGGCAGTGGTTGCCGGCTGGTTTTGGAAGGAATGGTTAGAAAAGGCAACAGTCCAAGCATGGTAGGACAAACATACATTAAAATGTTTTTTAGGAAGTCATGTTTTCGGGTGCGGACAAGTTGTTCTTCGTGTGCTCTTCTGCCCCTTCCGAACTGAACACGGTGTTCCCATCAGCTGCCTCACGTGACTTCTGTGAGCTCAGGATTTCTGAAGGAGAAGATGGAATGCTTGTCGAGTCATCATCTTCGGGGCTTTCTGGTCTCCAGTGGGCGTGAAAATGGTCTGGAAGCATTGAGCTCAACATGCTCCTGTCCCTGCTCCCCCCAGCTGGTCACCAGGTGACTGGATGCCATCGATCTCAGAAGCAATAACCACGTGGTGGGGTTGTGCTGAGAATTTGGACCAGAGCTTTGCTTCATTCTGTTCTTTGCATGATGGCCTCTTGCAGAAACCACTCTGTGGAGAGCGGGGCTGGTTTCCACAGATCTGTGAACTTTCTGCTGTGGGCAGAGGATTGGAGGAGCCAGTTTCGGGGAAAACACTCAGAACTAAAAGGAAAGATGGGGTTAGAGTCTTTCTTTAGGGGATGCAGCGAGAAAACGGACACCCAGCAGAGCAGAACACGCTCCTGGAGCTGCTCAGGACCTGCAGTGACAGCCTTGATCAGCTCCTCTCTCAAGCAATCTGCAAAGTACCAGCATACGGATAAAACCGTCACTCATCTGCTGTGGGTGACGTCGTAAAGACCATTTCCCATTTTATTTTTAGGCCACGAGAAGGGGGAGGAAGCAGCATCTGAGGTGTCTGAGACGCTTGCGACAGCCTCGTGCTCGTTTCCTCCAGTAACGCGTTTACTTCGCAGGGTTGGTGATGACGTCTCTGTTTCTCCTCTGCAAGAGCTCTTATTTATTAGGATCGGATGAGTCTTGCTCCTGGCCTCTCCTCCAGGAGTGCGGTGATGTCTCTGAGGAGGAGATGGGATGGAGACATGGGCTGAGCTCGCTTCCCCGTGCTGGAGCAGACCCTGGTGTGGTTCCTGGCGTTCCTGCACCCAGGATAAACACGAGCAGATGGTGCCAAGGAAGTTTGTTGCGGGCCTGAGCTGGAGATAAACACCACAAGCTGTTACTTCAGAGGGGTGGTGCGGGAGGAAGAAAACAAATAGTGTCACAGACGCAGAAATCAGTTCGCGCTGACGTCTGTCGGGACTTCTCTGCTGCTGCAGCTCCTGCGCGGCCACCGGTCACCACGATGTCCTCCTGTGCCTTGGAGTGTGGGACATGGTGAATCACACCGGGAGCCAGGGTGCTCTCGTGTGCCTTGGGGTGATGGCAGGGGCTGGTTTAGGTCCGAGTTTGACCAGAGAGAGGCATCAGAGAGAGAAACGCGGCAGCTACTGGGGCGTGCTGGCTTGGTGGGGCTCGCCGCAGCAGAATCGTGGAATTGTTTGGCTGGAAGAGACCATTAAATTATTGTACTATTTAAAATTCAGTACGCAACGAGTGTAGCTGTGTCTAAGTATATCTGGAAATGGAGCAGGTGTCCGTGGTTTGTGGTGAGCATGGTCTGAGGTGTTGTCTGAGAACATAAACCTGGAGGCTGGAACCCGCTCAGGCAAAAGGCGGCTCCCACAGAACCTTCCTCTGTCAGTGTCCTCCACCACGTGAGACAGATGCTGGACACTTCTCTGTGACCTGGCTTAAAAACTTGTCATCTGTGGGTGTTGGGGGCCTCCAGGGACCCGTTCACTGGCACAGGCAAGGTCCCTGGTGTGGGACCTGCGCTGGAGCTCCTGCGGGGCGCTCGTGGTGAACTGACCACCAGCCTTGGCCAACTGACAGGACAAGCTGGCATGGTTGCCATGGGGATCTGTCTTCCCGGGGTCTTCTCACACAAGCTGGAACCCTCTCTTTCAGGTCTGAAGTGCGTGTGCCAGCTGTGTGAACACACCAACTTCACCTGCCAGACGGAGGGTGCCTGCTGGGCCTCGGTCATGCTGACCAACGGGCGGGAGGAGGTCATCAAGTCCTGCGTGTCCCTCCCGGAGCTGAACGCCCAGGTCTTCTGCCACAGCTCCAAGAACATCACCAAGACCGAGTGCTGCTACACCGACTTCTGCAACAACATCACCCTGCGCCTGCCCATCGGTGAGTGCCCCGTGGGTGCAACACGACGTCCAAGGGCTTGTGTGACAGCGTGAGGGTGCAGAAGGTCTGTGCCATGGCAACCAGCTAATAAGGGGTTTAAGGGCTGTCCGTAAAACAGGAGCTGGTTTTTTTTTCCCCAACTTGTTTCAGACAGGAAAATCTAATTTATTTGGGGAAGCATGAATTTCTTGCACCTCCTAAAGATTCCAGATGTTCTCTTTGATATCCCACAAGGCACTAGCTGTGAAGATGAAGTGTCTGAAGGAAACAGACTGGTAACCTCACAGGCTTTATGGGCTGCAATATCTTAAGGGTGTTGGTGATCTGAGCTGGCATTGGTCTGGGTGTTGGGAAGATGGTATCTGATGGACCTTCCATGGATCAGCAATGTATGGCAGTTGTGAGGAGCTGAGGGCTGTTAACTGGGGCAGACCTTGCACTGGCTCAAGTTGTACATTCTCAGACATCTCTGCACACAATTTCAAAGACCTGCTTTAGATGGGTAAGAATTCAGAGTAGAGAGGCTTGGAAAGGTGGTGGTTGGTGACTGTGGATTGTGTGTGGGAAATGCACCCCTGTGTTTTTGGAGAGACAATGTCTGGGTTGGTGGTGGAGTTTGACCCATGGTGGGACAGTCCTTGGGTGCTTGGGGAGCTGCTCTCCTCATTGTCCTTGGCCAGTCCGTGTGGTCTGGATTGATGAGCAATCACTGCAGCTCGTGTTGGCTGTGGTCAAGGAGGGAGATGTGTCCTCTCTGTTGACCCTGGGTCTTCTGCTGTGGGGCAAGAAGGATGAAGGACACCCCGTCATTGCCGGGGGGTGTCTTGGGCTGGTGCTCTTTCAGCAGAGCCTTGTTAGTCCGTCTTGAACTCTGGGGTTGTGCAGCTCATTTTAGCAGCTCCTAAGGCAGCTTTTCTTCGGTGTCATTGATTCCTGCCCAGCAGGGAGGAGAAGGTGGAAGATTCCTGGTCCCAATTAGAGGGAGGAAGCAGCTCGGTGCCTGCAGAGCTCTGTGTGTGTTACGCAGCTGGTGCAGGGCTGGAGGCTCAGAGTTGGGTAATGAAGCTGGTTCAGTGCTTCCAAGCAGCAAATATTTATGCTATTTTTACACTTAATTGTTTGGCTCCTCTTTCCAAGGTTTGTGTTTAATCCAGGAGTTTTCAAAACAGCTGTAAAATATCCCCCTCTATCAGCTGGTACCTTTCTATGCACTCACACCAGCGAGAGATGTGACGGGTAAGAAGGATGTAAATTAAGGCATAATTTACAATTACAACCTGCATTTAATCTGTCGTGTAATACTTAACAGAATTGTAACCAGAAGCACTTGCTGTGTCCATGATGTGACCATGGGGGGCTGCTCTGGTAGTCCTGGGGACCCTCATCTCCTGGCGTGGACAGGCAGGGGCTGGGTGGTCCCAGAGGAGGGGCTGTTCCCACCAGCATCTCTGGAGGATGCAGCTGAGGTGGGGACCTGGCAGCTGGGAGGGCTCCACCCCTGCCCTGCCCAGCCTGGCACAGCCCTTCACAACCCTTTGGGGAAGAAATTGTTCCTCGTGTCCAACCTCAACCTCCCCTGGTGCAACTTGAGGCTGTTTCCTCTTATCCTATATCACTAAGGATTATTTAAGTGTTTTTCTTTAGCTGGCAGCAGCAGGGAGACACTAATCGTGGTTATGCTCTAGAAATATAGGAATAAAATGCCATAGTTTGGTTTTTTTCAGGCTGGGATGCCTGGGAGAACTCTGCTATTCATAGAGGAGCTGTGGAGGCACGTCTGGCATCCTGGGGCTTGAACTGGTAGTTGCAAAACCTCAGGTTTCCTATTTCAGCACCAGAGAAAATTACTTAATTTTTACCCCGAGCCCTTTGCTCTGAACATTTGGGGGAAATCACGTTAGTCCAAAATTTAACAGTCCCAGTGTTGCTTGTTTGCTGATCTTTTCTGACAGAGTTCATGTTGTAGGGAAGCTGCGTTTGGGCCCCAGAGAGGAGGAACTTTCTGAGGGACGTTGCTCATGTCACCACCGGGTGCTTGTCTCACGTTGGCAGGTTGTCCCCTGCCTGCTGTGGTGGGTGACTAATGAAGCCACTGGTCTCTTTATTAGTGCTTCATTAGCACACAGGCTCTCTGGTCTTTAAAACACTTTGTCAAGGCATTATCAAAGGCAACCAACCCACCACCCCCTCTTGGAGGAGTGATCACAGGTGGGGTTTGACACACAGACATCTCGGCGTGGAAGTTCTCTGTGTGTGTCTATTGGTCTTCATGGTGCAGGTTCTGGTTTCGGGGTGTGTGGCCACGTAAAGCTTTCCTTTGGGCAAGGGTGAGTCTTGTGGAGGAGGAGAAGCCTTGGGAAGGTCCAGTGGTGGGATGAGGCAGGAGTTCCAGCAGGCTCTGCCCTCCCGGTGCTGGGGACACCAGCCTGGCCTCTGGCTTGGCTGAGTGCTGATGACCAAGGGCTGATGTTGGAGACTGTGGAGAGTGACCAGAAACCAGTCCAACGACCGCAGCATGAGGATCTCTGAGGGCACAAAAGGGTTTGTTGGGTTTAATTGCCCGTGCATGAATTTCCAGAGGAGAACTGCAGATGGCATCACCTGCCTCCAGCAGCAGCAGGGCCCCTGGTCCTCTGCCTTACATGAGACAAGGGCTCTCTTCTTTTGAGTGGGTTTTTTTCCCCCAATGTCAGTAAATGCACATCTCTAAGGACAGGTCCAACCTGGACACCTGCTTTTTATGCACTTCTTGTTGTTGGCAGGGATTTCATGACAATATTTTGCATTACCAGGTGCTGAGTCCCAAAGGGCAGGGTTAGTTTGCAGTCATGGGGAGTTTTTCCCTGCTACCCTGAATTAATTTCCAGGTTTCTACTCTCTGGGCTGGGCTGCTTTCTGCCCCAGAAGGTGGCTTCCCCTGCCAGAGGGATGTCCTAAGGGGGCTGCAGGGAAGGACCTGCCTGTCATGGGCCTTCCTGAGGCTCTCTCTGCCTGAGGAATCACCTCTGTGCACCATGACATGTGACAGCCTATTCTGGGGAGCTGCTAATAAGATCTAGGAGACTTCTTCCAGTTGTAGGCTTGTGTCTCACAGGATTTCCAGGCCATATTTCAGACCTAGGAGACGGTGCTTGTGATCTCTGCCCCCCACCCCAGGGTTCACCCCACTCACAAGATCTGTTCATAGGTGACAGACCTTCCCCTCCAGCCCTGGAGAGGGCTCCCGGAGCCTCTGACAGCCCCGTGCTGGCATCTGGGTATGGTGGAGAGTGGTGTTTGGCTCCAGGGAGTGTAAGTGCAGGCTGGGGAGCTTGGTTCCCATCCCCTCTCCAGAGCAGTCAGGTTGATGCTGGCTTCAGTTGCCTCCTCAGGTGGAGGCAGCGACTCAGCAGCTGCTGAGGGCTCAGCTACTTCACATTTGGTACCAGAGAGAATTATCAGGACTTTCTTCAGCTCCGGTGTCTTTGCACGTCTAGAGGAAGGTTCCTGCTGCTGCTCGTTCTAACCTCTAGGTCTTGAAACACTTGGTGACGTTGGGATTTAAATCTCCATCTTTACAGATGCTGGAGGGGTGAAGGTGGGTTTGCAAACATCTGACCAGGCTGCTTCCAGAAGGTGGCTGAGGAAAATGTCATGGGCGTGTGTCCAGTGTGTGCAGCCACACAGCCGGGAGCCGGGGGGGCTTCAGCACAGCAGAGATTTCTCTGGGTTTGGGGTTTCTCCTCCCTCTGGGGTTCCAGCAAGAGGGGTCTCCTCGTGGGTGACCTGGCACAGCAGCACCTCCAGGGCTGCAGATGGGAAGTGTGTGACTTCTGTTCTGTGTCTGCATGAGGGAAAATGAGTCAGAGGAGAAAGGAGGCTTTATGCAACCAGATTAAGCTAATAGCGGGATTAACAAACTGTATAAGTAACTTGGCAGCTCTCTTCCTTAGTCCTATTGCCCAAGCTGTACAAAGGCACAAGTGACCCTCGTGTCACCTAGAGTGGCACACACTGGGGTGAGAGAAAGGGAAAAATAATGGAATTCCTAGGAGAAAAATCCCTTCAGTGTGTTTGCATTGCCAAGAGAGAGGAATGGTACCGAAGAGACAATTGTTGGGCAAGATTCCCCTATTCTGTTGGGTTTGTTTTAATGTCATCTGTAGGTTTTGTGTGAACAAAGAATTACTCTTCATTTATCTGTCTGGAAATGCCTAAAGACATTAAAGGAGAATGGGCTACATGGATCTGGTGCCTTGCTGCCTGCTGGGGGGGTTGGGGGCTGAGCCTGGTCAGGGGGGGCTGGAGAGGAGATGTGATCACAGCATCCCAGCATGGTCCAACCAAGGACCTCCTGAGGTTCTCCTCAACAAAACCCCCGTGGGCAGAGCTCCAGCTGCTCAGAGCTGCTCTGTGGACGTCTCGTTCTGCACATACTTCACATTCTTTTGTCCATCTTGGCTGTCCCAGGTCCGTGTTCTCTGGGGGTGATGATAGAGCCATGCAGAGAGGAGCTGGGCCGGGGGGTGGGGGAAATGACAATTCAGATCATGGCTCCGTTTGCCTCGTAGCTGCATCCCTGGTGGGTTCCTTGGTTTCTGGATCCTTAAGCAGACCTGTCCCAGCTGGTTTCTGAGTGTCCTGCAAGGGGTGACAGCGTCTGTAGTCACGGTGGAAGCTGGAGAAACTTTAATTTTAGACTCTAGCACCAATTATGTATTTTTTAAATTGTCTAAAATTATTCAGCGTGTCTGACTGGAGCCCTCTGTCACATGCAATATATTTTTCTCACTACCTTGGAAAGAATACTTGATAGTAGCTTAGGAACTTAAGCATGACTCGTTCAGGGCTTTTAGAAGCCCTGTGGTGCCCATTACATGTCAAAAGCAAAGCAAACGTTGTGTCTGAGAATGTCTTTTCCATGGGGGGAGGAAAAAAAACCCCTTCCTTTTTTGGCTGCCTACAAGCACTATTTTGTTTACACGCCTTGGAACACGACTGTGCCACATTGTGAAATGGCTGGATGTTGCCAGATGTGCTATTTTTGTTCCATACACGGCAACACGTCTTCGGCTCCTAGTCTTGATTAGTAAGTCATTGAATAGTACACTCGAAATCAGGTTGCAAAATGCTTTGATTAGTGGTGGTGGTTGATGGTTTGTAGGGGGTCACGAGGGGTTTTCTTGTTTCCCAAAGAGTTTGGCATTGCACAACTGCTGTAAACATCACCACGCTCCTCTGGTGATGTCTCCTTTGGTTACTGTTTGTTCCCTGCGTCTCGTGTGTTTTGCATTTGTTCTGTTTGTTCCTCCTCCTGCGTGCGGTTTGTGTGGTGGGATCCCAAGGGGTCATGGTGTGGAAGGCCAGGACACCGCGCTGCAAGGGGTCAGGGTTGAGGGTCACCCGCAACCAGCTGCAAAGCAGAAATCACAGCTCTGGTGCCTCTCAAGTTTCCCACGTGTGCTCTACGAGGAACTGGAAGGGGTTTGAGTAGTTGCCACCAGCCTTGATCCGCACTTTGGTCCAGCCCATAGACTGAAGAATGACAAGGAGGTTTCCAGTTGACTCCTTCCAGGAATCTTCTCTGGCCTGTCAGGACCTCTTCATTTGCCAGGAGCTCGGTGGAGACTTTGTGCAAACTGTCCTGGACACCTCAGCTCCAGTCTGCACTTGAGCTCCCTCAACTTGGCAGCATCTCAGAGGAGACCTGTAGGCATCACTGAGCTTGATTTTATTCTGAAAAACTCTCACTGCACGAGTGATAAAGCTGCTGTCAGCTGAGTGTCACCCTCCTGGGTGGCTGTGGGAGACTCTTGGAATTATGCTTCTGCTTCGCTCCGACGTCTCGCTCTGCATCCCCAGAGTGGCCACAAGTGTCTTTGTGCTCCTCCTGCTCCAGCCAAGCTTCCTCCTGCCCCTTGCCCCAGAGTGTGATACGTCCATGGTTCTTCAGTCTTCTGTACCCCTTAGATCCACTGTTTGTGTAGTCTGAGCGTTGGGGGCTGTCTTGGATCATGTTTCTGGTTTGTTTTGTTTTCTTGGAGTGGGTGTTGGTTGATTTTTGGTGGGTTTTTTTTAAGCTATTTACCATTTTGGGGCATTGAGGGGTTTGTGTGGGTGGGTGGGTGAGGTTAGTCATGCATTCCTGTAGCTTCTCAGGATGTTCTTACAAAGCAAAATGGTCTAGACCAGTCCCATTTCTTGACCCCTGTGACATGCAGCTTTGTGAACACAAGCTCCAAAACTCTTCTGCCTTAGAAATCCTCCTAAAGCCTCATTTACTAGAACTTCACATTCTTGTGTGCGTTTGGTGTTGGGAAATATTTTTTTCCCCAGAATTTGCTGCCAGCAGGGCCAGTGTGCTGATACTTCCGAGCATGGGAAGGGTGCTGTGCCCAATGGTTGGGAAGCTGGGAAGGTGTCTCCTGCAGAACACAGATGAAGCTGCTGCCCATGGCACCGTGTGTGACACACAGGTTGCTGGTGGTGGTGGTGGACATGCTGGGGCTGCCCTGTGCCCTGGGCTGTGTCTTCATTGGGCTCCCACAGTGAGCTTGCTGCTCTCATCTGTTGGACTTCTGCGTGGGGAGGTGGGGAGTCAGAAAACTGCAGAGAAATGGTGTCTTGCCAATGTGGTCAGATTCAAACCGCACGCTCTGTAGGGGCTCTGCTGCATTTTTGGAATGGCAGTTGGAAGGAAATGTTCTTCAGATGTTTGCTGTCTGGAACAGTGCTGGGCGACCCTGCTTGAGCAGGGGGGTTGGACGGGATGACCTTGAAAGCTCCTTTCCAACCCAAACCATCCTATGATGAGACGTGGTCTGTCTTGCTGCTGCCAGGACAACTGTGGGAGATCGTTAAATCTTGACACGTTCTCACTCTGCAGCTCTTCCCTCACCATCTTTCTCCCCCCACCCTGCTCTCCCTTGTGTCTCCTGGAAGCCTCCGAGTCGCCGGGCAGGGCGGACACGAGCCCGGTGGTGCTGGCGGTGACGGTGGCGGTGCCGCTGTGCGTGGTGTCCCTGGCGGTGGTGCTGGCAGCCTGCGTGTGCCAGGGCCGGCGCTGCGCCCGCGCCAGGACCAAGCAGCCCAACGTGGAGGAGCCCCTGTCCGAGTGCAACCTGGTCAGCTCCGGGAAGACGCTGAAGGATCTCATCTACGACATGACCACCTCTGGCTCCGGCTCGGGTAGGTGGGGCTGCCCTGCTTGGCATGGCTGATGTTGCTTCGCTGCCAACTTTTGGACCCAGTTTTCTTGATGCTTAGGTGCCACCTCGCTTGTAGGGTGGTGAAGGGCGTTGTGTGCTGAGAAGAAGGGGCAGGTGGGGGTCTTACCTCGGCTGCTCTTACCCTGGTGACAAGTTGGATGTCTTCTGCTGACGTGCTTGGCCACACCTCACAGCGTCAATAGGAGTTTATTGGCTCTTTTTCTGTCTGATCACAAGAACTGGACTCTTTCTTTGAGTGGAAGAGTTGGAAAAATTCATTCCCAAGTTAGTTTCAAGTGTGAGACAAAGCCTGGGTGATGTGGCCCAGCTGATAATAAAAGGCACTAAATTTAACTAAGTCAGGATCTCACTCCTGAGCTAAAATAACATTACTCCAAGTTCTTGTTTTGAGCAAATCACCAACATTTTCAATATCTTCCTCATTTCTGATATCCTGTGATGCCTCCCTTGCTGTTGAGAACTCGTTAAATCAAAGACAGGCAAAGAATGAGGTGGGAATTCAACAATTCCAGCTCCTCAGGCTGGTGGCACGTCTGGAGGGTGCAGCCCAGCTTTCTGCAGCTGGGATTTTTCTATTTGCATGAAAAACGTGTCAATCATTCTTACTTTTATTTATAAGCAAGTGAAAAATTTATAAACGGTGCTTAATTTATTTTCCATGGGCCGCATACCTCTCAGGATTAATTTATTGTGCTTCCCTCATGTTCTTCCACAGGTACAACGAGCAGACTTTGGCTTTCCTTACCCTGAAGGTTTAACTGTTCGTAGCCCTCCCTGAGCCAATTCAGTGCCCACCACAGGGGCAGCCAGAGCCTCCTGTTCTGGTGTGATTTGCTCTGATTTCAGCCAAATCCGAGCCTGCTCCTCTCTCCAGGGGCAGCTCCGGGGTGACCACAGCCAGGACAAGCCCCTGTAGAGGCAGGAGGGGCTGGAAGGGTGTGAGGGGCTCCCTTGAGGACACCGGGGGGGGGAAATTTGAATAAATTGGAATAAACTGACCTTCAAACTATAACTTTTCCTGCTGGTTGTTTTGCTCTGTTAAAGGCGAGGCTGCCTTGATTTTAAAAAAAACCCAAATTTATTTGTTTTAAGTCCCAAACAAACACAGTATTAAGTGAAATGAGACAGGGGTTTGTGGCTGGGAAACCAAAACGAAACTGACCTGGGAATTTATTGTTCTTTTGGAAAATTTTGGCTGGAACGGGCCAACTAGTTGACTGCAAAACAAGCTGTAGTCTGCACCAGACCAGAGCCAGGAGTTCAGACCTGCTTGTCAAGTCTTTATTGGGTTTTATGGTTTTTACGTTTACTTGGGGTTAGGGAGTTTGTGGGAAGAAAGGTACCTGTGTCATAGGAGTCCCTGGTTTTGATGGAAAGTCATCCATGTAGTGGTTCACAGCTAATGTTAGAAAGGATGATTTGGGCAGGTTTTGGTTTTTTACTCTGGAGGCAAAGTCTTCTTTGAAAGTACATGACAAATGTCAAACGTTGGGATTTAAGGGTCTCTGCTGCCCCATCTCCCACGTCCCGTCTCCCCTTCCTACACCAGGTCTGCCTCTGCTGGTGCAGAGGACCATCGCCAGGACCATCGTGCTGCAGGAGATCGTGGGCAAGGGCCGGTTCGGCGAGGTCTGGCGCGGGAGGTGGTGCGGGGAGGACGTGGCCGTGAAGATCTTCTCCTCCAGGGACGAGCGCTCCTGGTTCCGGGAGGCAGAGATTTACCAGACGGTGATGCTGAGACACGAGAACATCCTGGGCTTCATTGCTGCTGATAACAAGGGTAGGCTCTGGGGGGCTCAGGGTCGCTTGGGTTGTCCCTGCTCCCATCTGAAGCTCCACTTGGAGCCTCCCGAGCTCCATCCTGGTGAGGCAGCCAGCAAATTGTCCATCTGCAGGTTGTCCATCTGCAGGTTGTCCATCTGCAGGTTGTCCATCTGCATGCCTGAGCTGGCCACAAGCTGAGGAAGGCTCTTCTTGGCTAACTTTAATCATCGTCTTGCTTCCCCCGGGTAGATAACGGGACGTGGACTCAGCTCTGGCTGGTCTCCGAGTACCACGAGCAGGGGTCCCTGTTCGACTACCTCAACAGGGGCACGGTGACGGTGGCGGGCATGGTGCGGCTGGCGCTGTCGGTGGCCAGTGGCCTGGCACACCTCCACATGGAGATCGTCGGCACGCAAGGCGAGTGCTTCCCTGAAGGAGCTCGGGTGGTGTTTGCCAAAGCTGGTGTGGGTGGTGTGGTGTAGTGAAGCTCCTCACAAACTGCTACGCTGCCAGGAGCAGCCTTGGTGTAGGTGGGTCTGTGCAGAACACACAGAGAATGGGATCATCACTGCTCTGCTAATGAAGGATTTCCCAAAGGAATTTGGGAAGTGATCATACAATTTCACTTTTTGTGGTTTTATTCCTAATATTGGGACAAAAGTGCCCTTAAGAGGGTTTTTTTTTTTGTGATTTGATGGCATCTAGCAGAGCTTTGCTTGGTACAAAATAAACTTCAGTGTTTTTTCACAGAATATAGTAACAAAGTTAAATAAAACTGGTTTTATTTGCCCTTGACGTTGAAATTCAGACTGTTGTTACAAAGCTGATGGTGCCTTGTCTTTCCACGGACAGGCAAACCAGCCATCGCACACCGGGACCTGAAGTCCAAGAACATCCTGGTGAAGAGGAACGAGAGCTGCGCCATCGCCGACCTGGGCCTGGCCGTGAAGCACGACTCGGTGCTGAACACCATCGACATCCCCCAGAACCCCCGCGTGGGCACCAGGAGGTGGGTGAGGACGGGCTGCCCACCACCAGCCCAGCCTGCCCCGCAGGGACGGCTTCTCTCAGCCCTTTCCACCACCAAGAGGAGGCTCTAGTGGCCCCTCCAGCAATGACCTTTGTGTGCTTTCAAGGTACATGGCTCCGGAGATACTTGATGATGTGATGAACATGAACATCTTCGAGTCCTTCAAGCGTGCGGACATGTACTCCCTTGGGCTGGTGTACTGGGAGATAGCCCGGAGGTGCTCCGTTGGAGGTGAGTGTTCTGGCTGTTCCCAGGCAGCTTTTGTCTTAATTAAAACAAAAGCATTCTCCATTTTCTTGGCAATTTCACCCCTCTACTTGGGAGGCTGCATCTCGAGTACTGTGTCCAGTTTTGGAACCCTCACCCCAAGAAGGATCTCGAGGGGCTGGAGCGTGTCCAGAGAAGGGCAACGAAGCTGGGGAAGGGTCTGGAGCAGGAGTGTGGTGAGGAGCAGCTGAGGGAGCTGGGGGGGTTGAGCCTGGAGCGAAGGAGGCTCAGGGGAGACCTTCTGGCTCTGCACAACTCCCTGCAAAGAGGTTGCAGAGAGGTGGGGATGGGTCTGTGTAACCAAGGAACAAGTGGTAGGACAAGAGGCAATGGCCTCAAGTTGCACCAAGGGAAGTTTAGATTGGATATAGGAAGAATTTCTTTACTGAAAGTGTTATCAGGCTTTGGAAGGGGTTGCCCAGGGCAGTGGTGGAGTCCCCATCCCTGGAGGTGTTTAAAAGACATATAGACATAGTGCTTAGGGATATGGCTTAGTCGAGGACTTGTCAGTGTTAGGTTGGTGATTGGACTTGATGATCTTAGAGGTCTCTTCCAATCTAGGCAGGTCTGTGAATGTGTGACAGTAAAATGATGTGAAGCAGTTCAAAGCAACCTCAAATGTTCCTGTTTTCTCTTATGTGTAGAAACAATTAGAGTTTGTTCTGGAGCAGCTACTGTGGATTTTGTGTTGCTTACACAACCCCTCTTCCCCAGGCATCACTGAGGAGTACCAGCTGCCTTACTACGATGTCGTGCCTTCTGATCCTTCGATAGAAGACATGAGGAGGGTGGTTTGTGAGCAGAAGCTCAGACCAAACATTCCTAACCAGTGGCAGAGCTGTGAGGTAAAAGCAGTTTTCCAGTTCTCTACAAAGCACGTGAAGGTTGGACTAGATGATCCTAGAGGGCTTTTCCAACCTGAGTGATTCTATGATTCTCTGATTCTGTGTTTAAATTAAGAAGGGGACTTGATGTCCAGTTTCTCCTCAGTTTAAATATTTCAGATACCTGTCTCTTCCAGCTCCCAGACCAATACAGAGAAAACTGACTTTGCACCAAGTGCTGGACTCTCTCAAATGTAGATCTTGATGCATGACCCTGCTGTTGTATTCCCTGTTTGGGGAGCTGTAGTTACCTGGACAGGTGGAGCCCATTCGGGGAGTTGTAGTTGATGCCCCATGGAGAGGTGGAGCTGCAGTTGATGCCCCGTGACCAGACAGAGCTGCAGTCTATGCCCCATGGAGAGGTGGAGTCTGTTTGAGGAGCTGTAGTTGATGCCCCATGGACAGGCAGAGCTATAGTCGATGCCCCATGGAGAGGTGGAGTCTGTTTGGGGAGCTGTAGTTGATGCCCCATGGAGAGGTGAAGCTGCAGTCGATGCCCCATGGACAGGCAGCTCCCATTTGGGGAGCTGCAGTCAGTGCCCCATGGCCAGGCAGAGCTGCAGTTGATGCCCCATGGAGAAATGAAGCTTTTTTTGGGGAGCTGCAGTTGATGCCCCATGCTGAGGTGGAGCTTTTTTGGGGACCTGCAGCCGATGCGCCATGGCCAGGGGCAGCTGCAGCCGATGCCCCATGGTGAGGTGGAGCTTTTCTGGGGAGCTGCAGCTGATGCTCCATGGGCAGGTGGAGCTTTTTTTTGGGAGCTGTAGTTGATGCCCCATGGAGAGATGGAGCTGCAGCCGATGCCCCATGACCAGGCAGAGCTGCAGTCAATGATCCATGGAGAGATGGAGCTTTTCTGGGCAGCTGCAGCCGATGCCCCATGGCCAGGGGCAGCTGCAGCCGATGTCCCATGGCCAGGTGGAGTTTTTTTTGGGGAGCTGTAGTTGNCTATGCTCACCGCTTGCCGGGGGAGGGTCTTGCAGCCGATGCCCCCATGGCCAGGGGCAGCTGCAGTCGATGCCCCATGGTGAGGTGGAGCTTTTTTGGGGACCTGCAGCCGATGCCCCATGGGCAGGTGGATCTGCAGCCGATGCCCCCGTGCCAGGGGGGTGTTGCCCCGTCCCTGACGCTGTGTTTGCCCGGCAGGCGCTGCGGGTGCTGGGCAGGATCATGCGGGAGTGCTGGCACGCCAGCGGCGCCGCCCGTCTCACCGCCCTGCGCGTCAAGAAGACCATTGCCCAGCTCTGCACCACCCAGGACTCCAAAGCCTGAGCCAGCCCCCCGCAGGAGGAGGAGGAGGAGGAGGAGGAGGGCAGCGGGTTCTTCTGTTCAGCTTCTCACATGTGATAGTGTTTTTCTTTTGGGTCTACCTCAGGTGACGTGGGTCAGTGTTCGCTGGCATCCAGCCCCACCGCTGGCACTGCCCGGGGCAGCTCCGGACTCGTCACTCGTGTTCACACAGCAGGTCGACGACTTGTTTTGGGTTTATAAAGTAAATCAAGCACCAGGCTGGTTGCAGAAAGGAGCTTGAAGCACCACAACAGTGTGAAAATACCTTTCGCTATCGTGCTTTTTATCCCAAACCTGCTGGGAGTAGCTGGTACTGGTTAAAGCCTCTTTGCAAGAGAAACCTGTTTTATCCTCAAACCAAGTGAAAACCAAATTTAATCCAGCCTTCTACAGACTTTGAATCTGAGAAGGGGCTGTCAGTAAAATGCATTTTAAAATACTATATTTATCATTACCTGAGCGAATAAAAAAGGTGAAAATTCCACTAGGCATGTATATTGTGAACAAAAGCATCCAGTCAGATTTTTATTAACTTTTTATTTTTCTTGTCTTGAATTCATGTGCGATGGTGTAGATGGGATTTGGAGTTATTTTACTGTGCTCATCTGTTCACTGAACGTGTCAATCAAGGGACGATTTTTCTTTTTAAGGGTTAGTAGAAAAAAATAATAGAGGCAATACTTTTCTGACAGGTACGTAGGGATGGAATGGGATAAATCCTACCTGAAATGAGAAAGTCTATATTTTTTTAAGCAACATCTTGCCAATCTGTCACTGGTAATATTTTTTTAGTGCCTTTTGATGTTTCAGGGGGAAGCTTTAACGAAATGCATCATTGGAGAAGAGCTTCTGGTCCCTCCTGCTTGTGTGGAGTAACGTGAGTCTTTGCGTGGTCTGCTGGTGGATGGTGCAGAACATCTCAACTCCATTGCTCGTGGCTTTTTCTGAGATGTGGACAAAGGTGTCTCATAGATTTAATTCTCCTGTGCTTCAGCTGCATAAACTACCCCAGGGAGCTCAACACTTGAGCTCCCTGAGCTGCTTGAGGTGTAATTTTTGCACCTGCCCGATCCAAAGCTGGCTTGAGTACCAAAAGATTTGCAAACATCCAGCATTTGTTCTTGTGGAACGTGACCTGAGAAATATCCTTATGTTAAAAAGGAATAATCAAAGAGTTTATTTTTTTTTTCAAGTGGGAAACGTCTTATCCGTTGAAATCAGTTCTTCTCGAAGTTGCAGAATAAGGGAAATTGTTAAATCGATGGTAGTGAAGTAAAAGCAATTTAAAATAGTGTTAGGGCTGTTTCTTCAAAAGCATTTGAAGCGTGCAGGTGAGAGGAACTTTTCAGAACTGCTTCAGCCCCCGGGAAGGTGCCTGGAGGGAAATGTTCTGACTTTCCAGAGCTCCTGGCACTTGCAGACCCAGTCAGCTCCTCTGGGAAAAGGGAGTCAAACATCTGTGAGCAACCAGAGCAGTGTGTTTGAAATATGTATTAAACCCCATCATTTAGAACAATTAACAAGGAGAATGTATCAAAGCCTACTGAAGGAACTGAGTCCTCTTATGGGGTGACCTTCTGGGGTGGGGAACCTGGGGAGAACCAGCCTGAGGAGCTCTGCAGACGGCTCCGGTGTGGGTGATTCAGATGATGCTGAAATGATTTTAAAACACGAAGCACTGTAGGTTCAGGAGGAGGTTGCAGGAGAGGGAAGTTCATCCCAGGTTCACAACCCCAGAAGGGTTGTGGTTGAGGGGTTGATGATTGCCTGGGGGGTGCAGGGGGAGGAGAGGTTGGGGTTTGCTGAGGGGTGCGAAGGACCCAGCTCGATGGCAAAGCCTGGGATGCTGGCAGAGCTCTGGATGCACTAAGGCTCGTTAGTGGAAACTTGATTGGTGGCCAGACAAAGTTCAGGATGACCAAGGGACACCATCAGCTTCTCTTAGGCTGCTTCTAAAATGTGTTAATTTCTTGAACTTCCCAGGGAGCGTGACCAGGCTGCTCTCCGGGGAGTTTTCCTCCATGTTAAATTGAGTCCTATGCACTGTTGTTATCCTTTGACACTATCTATGCCCTTGATAACTGTTCCTGGGGTTGTTTTCCCTGTGGATTGGGTTGTGTGGTGGAGGAATTGGGGATGTTGGTGCCTGTGCAGCAGCTCCTCTGGGTCAGGAGCTGTGCTGGGCTAAAGTCACGCTGATTTTTTAGTTTAATCTTGTTTCAGACACCATCAGTAACTGCCCTTTAGCTGTAGGTGCCCCTTGCTCCTTCCTACCCGCTGGCCAGTCCTGTGTGGGGTGGTGGATTTTTTAGGTGATGCCTTTCCAGTTTCCCTCCAGGAGCCTCTGAAAAGTGTTGAGCATCCCTGGGACTTGGGGAGGGAGGACCCTTTTGTGGCCAGGCTGGGGAGGTGTGTGTGGGGATGATGATGCTCTGGCTCAGCTGCACCTCGCTCAGGTCCCAGCTCCAGCCCTGGGGATGCTTCAGACCCGCACAGATCTCATGGTGTGAGAGGTTAATGTTGCTCTGCCCTGACTTTTCACTTAGCTCCATGTTTTTGCACTGGTTTTCTGTGGTTGAGAGGTAAAAGGACATTTCAGCAAACTAGAGTTAAAGGTGACTGAGCCAAGGGGCTGGTGGTGCGTGCTGGGCTCTGAGGTGTTTGTGAACTCCTTTGGAATAAGACCAACCCCCCTTGTTTTAGTGGCCTTTTCCTTCAGTGTAGATCCGTCCTGTCCAAATTTAAGTGCAGAGGTTGTGCTGAGACACTTCTGTGTGGGTTTAGGGAGGGTTTCTGGAGAGGTTACTGACGATCCTGCTGATCTTCATTTAAAGCACAAGTTCTTACACTCGTAAAACTTTCCAGGCTCAAGGATGCTCAGTCCCCACTTCCAGCCTCTCCTAATTGATGCTTCTAGCCTGGGGGAGTCACTCATTTTTTAAATTTACTTCTGGTAACAACCTAAAACTTAATGCGTGGAATATGGACTGAAAGGGAAAGTTAATGTTTTCTCTAGCATTAATTACTCTGTTTGCTTTGCTACTCCCCCCAGAAACCCCTCGAGAAACCCCAACTGTCACCACCTTTGCACTTTGCTGCTTTCATAGTCATTGCACTTGACCAAAGTCATTCCTCTAGCCCTGTAGTGACTCCTGTAGTACCTCAGTGGTCGTTCTGTCGCTTCTTGCTTTGGTGATAGATTTTTTTTGGTCATAGATGGGACCACCCCCAGCTCAGCAGCGTGCTCTCCATCCCTGCATCTCTGGTACCCTGGGGAGCTCTTAGGGAGAGGCACCCATGTTGTGTTTTAACAGCAGCACCATTTATGAATGTATGGGAAACGAGCATTAAGAGGTACCATATATATTTCTACAGAATATATAAGAGACGTGCAATAAGTTGTGACTTACACTGAATGTATTTTTGGCATAAATCCACCAAATGTCTTTTGAATGTAGCTGCTCCCTTTGTGTCTGAATCTGCTGTGGTTTGCAGTCCCCAAAGAGACACGTGCAGTGTTTGGTCAGTGGGTTTCTGAGCTGCCTGGGTTTCAAAGAAGCATTAATATTTTCTCTGGAAGTACTGTACTGTTTCAGACCTTGGCGTGGCAGTGCAATGCTGAAATCCACCCTCCACGTTGTGAAATACCTGATCTGGTGTACACTGCAGCAAGTTACTTTAAAAAAAACTATGGCTAAAGTTGTTGCTTGCTACTGCGGCTGCCCTGGATGTAAATAGTTGGTTTGAATGTTGTATTTTGTATGCCTATTTTACAGACCGATACCCTTTGGGAGAGATGTGGAGGTTTTAATAAATTAAGGAGATTCTGCCATTGTGAAGTGTGAAACTGGTGGTTTTTGGTGTTCGTTTTGTGAGGGGAAAAGGGTTGAGAGCTGTTCCAGGTGACTTGTGGAGGTCTCAAACGTGAGCTCTTCCAGCAGCCCTTGTCCCCAGGTGGGCTGGGCAGGGGGTGTCACCACCGAGCATGGGGCTCTCGTTCTGCTGGTCACCACGTCCTCAGCTTCCCAGGGGAGGTTTAGATCAGATATCAGGAAAAATGTCTTCGTGGCAAGGGCTGTGCCAGGCTGGGCAGGGCAGGGGTGGAGTCCCCATCCCTGGAGGGGTTTCCAAGGCGTGGAGATGTGGTGCTGAGGGACAGGGGTTAGTGGTGCCCTGGCAGGGATGGGGGAATGGTTGGACTCGATGATCTCAAAGGTCTCTTCCAACCCAAATGTGCCTATGGTTGTAAGATTCCCATCTCTGCTCCTGGCCGATGTGCTGCAAAGTGAGCAGGTCCCCAGCCCAGCAGCAGCCGGTGGCTCATCTGCAAGGGTTGGCTGCCATCCCCTGGCCAATGTCCATCACCAGGGAGAGCAAAATGCTCCCTTCAGCAGCTGGAGACATCCCTCCCTCTTCCTCAGACATCCCTGCTCCAGCAGGGAACAGCTCACCCCTGGGAGCTTTGGTGGGTGGGTGGGTGCTGAGTCCTGGCAGCTTCGGGTGAGCTCTGCTCCTGGGGAAAGTCTCCCCCCCACCTTTTCTGTGCCTTTTAGAGTTGGGGAACAGCGAGCTCAAGTGTAAATGCTTGTGAGAGACATGAACCTGTTTTGTAATGGAAACTTTATGAAGTTTAACAATACGTGGGTTTCGTGAGAGGCTGGAGGAGGGTGTGTACACACATGGTCATTGGAACAGAGAGGGTCTGCACAGGACCCACCGTGCACCCTTTGTTCCACCATCCCCACGTGGCTGTGGGGCTGGGAAAGCTCTAGCACCTTGTTTTCTTACAAATATTTGGTTATTTCTTTCTGGGGCCTGATGGGAATTTAGGGAGGGTGTGAGCTCACGAGAGCCCAGGGAACGCAGAAGCAATCCACGAAGAAAACAAAAAGGGGGGGAAAATAGCAAAAATAAGCAGTCAACTGGCTGCAGCATTATTATGCTGCAGAGGCAGCATCTCTTCCTCTTCCATTAAGTGTTTTGATTGCCTCTTAATTATTTGGTATCAATTTAATTGCACTCTCTGCCGTTGCCCAGGCATCCTGCGGCTGCAGCAGCCTGGATGGTAGGACACCAGTTGATGAACCTGACTGGGAGCAAGGGGCTGGGGGGTAAGGTTCTGCCAGTTTAACATGAAATAATTTACTTTAGGTGCTGCTGTCCCTAACGTGACCAGGAGCTGGGCTCAAGGTTAAAGGTAAAGGAGGCTGGAAGAAGCCGCATTGTCTTTGTAAAGCTTTTTCTTTGCAAATAACCTTCTGGAGCATTGCCATGGGCTCCGTGTTTGCACATAGCGCTTTAATACGCCTGTATTAATGAGATCAGAAAAGTGCTTTATAATGCATCAAAATGAGGCTGTGTCACAATGTGAGAAGTGGTGGAACCCTGGGGCAGGGTACCCAGAGAGCTGGTGGAAACCCCATCCCTGGAGGTACTTAAGGCCAGGCTTGATGGAGCTCTGAGCAACCTGATCTCCCTGATGACTGCGAGGAGGTTGGACCAGGTGACCTTGGAAGGTCCCTTCCAACCCTGTGCCTTCTGTGAGAAATTCTGTGAGAAATTGAGAGTTGTTCGGATTAGACCAACGCAGGGGAACATCCTCGTGGTGCCTTTTCAGCAGGATCAGTTCTCTTTCCCTTAAAGGCAAATCCATCTGTGGTCGTCCACCCAATTATTTAATGCAAAATCAGTCCCTCAGTGTCACAACACTTTTGGTTTCCCTTCCAAACAGCAAGGAATTTGTATGACAAGGATTCCCTCTGCAGACACCGGTGCTGGAGGTACCTGTGGGAACAGGGATGCCTGTAAAGAGACTGGGAACTCTGGGACTGGAGAGGCAGAGGTGGGAATTGACCAAGGAGGAGCAAAGGAGCAGCTCTCTGAGGCTGGAAGATGAGGATCTTCTGCTTTCCCTTCACAGAAACTGGTAGGAGAACAGGAGAGCCCTGCCAAGGCATTTTCACAGAATTGTTTTGTTTGGAAGAGACCTTTAAGATCATCAGGTCCAACCATTCCCCCAGCACTGCCAGGTCACCACTGAACCATGTCCCTCAGCTCCACAGCTTGAGCTTTGAAACCCCTCCAGGGATGGGGACTCCACGCAGTTGGACTTGGTGATCTTAAAGGTCTCTTCCAACCAAAGTGGTTCTATGGTTCTACGGGGTGCACGGCTGGTGTGGAGGTCAGTGGCATCACCCAGGGCTGGTGGCATCACCCAGGGCTGGTGGCATCACCCAGGGGCCAGGACCACTGCAGAGGGTGGCCCGGGGCTGCTGGGGCAGCTTGGACCAAGATCCCACCGTTTGCTGTGATGGGAGATGTTGTTTGTTTCTCCTGCCTGGTTTGGAGATGAGTCACTGGGTTTCAGAAACGTAAGAGAGGGTTGCCTGAGGAACTGAAATGCAGCTTGTTTGTTTTCAAAGGCACTTTGCAGGGTGGCCGTGAGCAGGAAAAGGGGAAGAGGCTTTGAGTCACCGTGGTCCCCGCGTTACTCAGCCTGGGCTTTAGCAACTGAGAGATGCCATGGGTGAGATGCAGCTCAGCCTTCTCAGGAAAGCAGAGAGAGCTTTCTCCCCGCCTGCTTTGCTCTGTTAACGTTATCTTCTGAGCCAGCACCATGGAGGAGGTGCTGAGCCTCCTCCACCACCACGTTTTCTTATTCTGTTTTGACAGCAATAGACCTGCTTGTCCCTGAGAAGGTTCAAACGTCAGCTGGGGTTAATTGTCACCACCTCTCCTTCCTTTGTAGTTATTGTCCCTGGTGTTTCTCCAGCTGGCCCAACAAAACACGACCGTGTGTTTCAGACGTGTCCCACCAGGATGCCCAGTGTTCCTCAGGGGCTGCTCCTGCCCAGCCAGGAAAGGTGTGAGGAGAACACTTGTCCCTGGCACTGTCCTGCCCCTGGCTCTGCTGAGGCAGCCCCTTCTCCCCAGCTTTCAGGACCTGCATCTTCTGGGTAAGTCAAGCTGCCGAGGGCTTTGCTCTGCTCTGCCACGTTTCCAGCTCCTGCAGGAGAGACCCTTCAGGTCTTGCTTCCCTGCTGTGGCTGGGCAGCCACCTTCTGGTGCCCAGAGGCAGCGTCCTGCTCCCACCTTTCCCAAAAGGTGACCTGAGCAAGGCAGGGGATGCTGGACGGGCTGGATTCGGGCGAGTGGAGCCCGTAGAGCTGGGAGCACAAATCACTGCAGGGACAAGACGCTGGTGGCTGAGGGTTGTGTGCAGGAGCGGAAAAGTTAAGCAGATTTCCTTCCTTGCCAAGCCTAATTCTTGCCTCCCCTGTGAGCACAACAGCCACCGAGCCCTGGTGCTGTGCTCAGAGAACTTTGTGTGAGGCACCTCAACCACGGGTCACGTGCCTGCCCTTCCGGACCCGGTCCCGCGGGGTGAGGCTGAGTTAGTTCCACCGCAGGGTTCAGCAGAGCTGCTCCTGATGCTCCTCCACCAGCATGGCTCTCAGGCGCCTGGTCCAGCAGAACCTCAACTCCAGCTTCCCCGGCGAGGGGGAGCCCCTGCAGATGGACAGCAGGAGGATCCAGCACCTGGCCAACACTGTGGGGACGCTGCCTCGTGGGCGCAAGGTACGGGAGCACCCTGGGATGCTGGGGATGCCTTGGGATGCTCGTGGGTGCTCTGGGATGCTGGGGGTGCTCCAGGGTGCTGGGGATGCTCCGGGATGCTGGGGGATGCCCCGGGATGGTGGCAGATGCTTCAGAACACTGTCGGGTGCCCTGGGATGCTTCAGGATGCCCTGGGATGGTGGCAGATGCTCCAGGATGCTGGTGGATCCTTCCCACCTGGAAAGCCACTCGCTGCCCATGTTCACAGGGGTGGACCCACTCCCTGTGGCTCCTGGTGCTGGAAGGATTACCCCTGGGTGCTTAGGCAGTTGGGACTGCAATTAAGTCTTTGCAGCACTGGCAGTGTGGGAAGCTCCTGAGTGGAGTGAGGGAAGGGGTGTTCTGGTTGCAGAGGCTTGGGCAGAAGAAGTGCTGCAGCCCTGGCTGCATTTCTTCTCCATTCTCAGCAGTGCTGTGGGTCCAAAGAGCCTCTCGGTGTCTGGGTGTTCCTTTACACTTGGTTTTACTTCGTTGTGGTGGCCAGGCTGGGCTGTTCTTTGTTCTGCAAGGCTGACAGAAAGCACCACCTCGAGTTATTTCCATCCAGATTCTTGCTACAGCGGTGGGGGCTGGTTGGGCTGCCTCTCGTGGGGTTTTTTCCCCCAGAACAGCACTTTTTTTGACGCTTGCCATCCCCTTCCTGCACAACTCCCTCTTGCTGCTGCTGCTGCTGTAAACTGCCAGCTGAGCAAACCCAGCCTTGCTCTTTGTCCAGCGTGGAGAAGCCTGAACAGAAAATGCCTGAGACAAGTTGTAATCTGAAAGTATTATGAGAAGAGAGGCAGAAAATACCTGAGCACTCACAGCTTTGCTTTGCTCCGTGATGGAAACACGATTAATCCTTTTCTTTGCACGAGTGTGGGGAGGTAAAGGGAGGCAGAGCCAGGCTGGTGCTGGGCAGGGTCCAGGTCCCACTCCTGGCGGGGTGGCTGTGACGTGGCTGTGAAGGATGGATCACACCACCCCAGGGCAAAGGGCCCCAGCACCACCCTGCACAGTGTCCCCGGTGCTGCAGGGACCCGGCAGCCTGGGCGTGCAGCTGCCCTTAGCTCTTTCACCTCCTCTGGGGTACACGTGTGGGATCTCCACCCTCTTTTCTCTCCCCAAGCATGCACCTCGAATCCTGGGGCCAGGTTTGGGCCCCTCACTCCATTGAGGGGCTGGAGCGTGTCCAGAGAAGGGAAATGAAGCTGGGGAAGGGTCTGGAGAAGAAGGAGAAGGGTCTGGAGAACTTGTGAGGAGCAGCTGAGGGAGCTGGGGGGGTTGAGGCTGGAGCAAAGGAGGCTCAGGGGAGACCTTCTGGCTCTGCACAACTCCCTGACAGGAGGTTGGAGCCAGGTGGGGTCGGGCTCTTCTCCCAAGGGACAAGACAGGAGGAACCGGCCTCAAGTTGCAGCAGGGGAGGCTTAGGTTGGACATGAGGAAAAATGTCTTCCCCAAAAGAGTTATCAAGGGCTGTGCCAGGCTGGGCAGGGCAGTGGTGGAGTCCCCATCCCTGGAGGGATGGAAAATCCACATAGATGTGGTGCTAAGGGACACGGTTTAATGGTGAATTTTTCGGTGCTGCATTAACAGTTGGACTTGATGATGTTAAAGGTCTCTCCCAACCAAAACAATTCTGTTATTCTATGGTGGGATGCCACCAGCTAGTTCTGGTTTTTCCCTAAACTGCTCATTTTAACCCTGTGCCTCAGAGAACCACAAACTTACCGACCCTTTTCCCCTCCCTTTTCTGGCTGCAGCTCGCCTTAACCAAATCCAGCTCCTGGGGTGACTCCTCCAAGCCACAAAGGTATGAAGATGTTCTATAATCACTGTTAATTACTCATCCTGCATGAAACGTGTGTCCTGGGAATCTTCCCGTTGAGCAGCCCTGGTGGGATCAGGGTGGTGCCCAACCCTGAAATTGGGACATAGAGTAAGGCAAGAGCAAGCACCAGTGGTGAACATCTCCCCCCCTGCCAGCACAGGGATGGGCAGTGGTGGGGACACGATGGCTTTGGTTAGAAATCGAGTCCCCGAGCTGTGGCACCCCAACATTCACGTGGCTTTCCCTGTGTTCTTCTTACAGGCACCTCGTTGCTATATTGAAAGAAGACAAAGAGACGTTTGGGTTTGAAATCCAGGTAAGACTTAAATCGATTATTTTAAGAATAGATTATGGTGCAGACTCTCAAGTGTCACATCCCTGAAATTAGGTGGACAGCACGGGGCAGAGGAAGGTATCTGTCAGAGCTTACGGTGATGGGTAAATCCTATAGGAAGAAATCCTGTTAGGTGTAGAGGCCAATAAATCATCCAACGGGCAAGCCAGGATCCCACCAGGAGTTCTGCTGACAGGAGCTTTGGGTGAGGAAGGTCACTCTGAGATCAGCAGCCTGCTAAAACCCTGCTTATAAATGAAAATCCCAGGAATGACAAGGTGTGGTTTAGGGAGCAGGGGGCAGTGACAACGCCACAGAGCCCTCCCCGTAGTGGGACCTGCAGGCAGGGGCTGGTTCATGAGCTGGTGCCTGTGGGACCCTCCCTGCTCTGCTCATTGTGGTGGCAAAACCTCTTCAAAGTGCTCGCTGGTGTCTGTGCAGGGAGGGAAAGAGCATTTCCAGTGAAATCAGTGCATTAGGAAGGGCTTAACTCCTTCAGTTTGGTTGTGTGACTAATGAGTGGGTCAGCAGTGGGGAGCTTTCAGAAGGGAGGATAATTGAGTCAATTATTGGCCTTTTGTGGAAATTGTCAGGGCAGATTTTCATTAGACGTGACATTCTGATTAAAAATAATTGTTCTTGGCACGTTTTCTTCCTCAACGTACATCCAGCCTGAGCTCTTCATAGAAGGTCCGGGCCGTGGAAAGGCAGCAACTGTCTGATGTGGAGGATAAGGGTATTTAGAAGCTGTAATTTCATTGCCACAAGTTAAATTTAAGCAAAGCAGAGTAGGAAGATGTGAAACTCCAGGTCCCCCATCTGCAGGGGGATCATGAGAACTGCAGTGGTGGCCGAATGCCAGAGCTTCTCCTGTGTTACTGCTGCTTCTCCTGCTTCCCACGCATGGAGCAGAGCTGGGGGGTGAGGGGGATGCCCTGCAGCCCCCAACGTACCCGAGTGTTGGCCGAGAAGATGCTCTGGTAGCTCAGCTCTCACTGCAGCCACCTGAAAGCTTGGTGCCCCCTCCAAAAGATGGCCCCAGTCCATGAGAAGAAGGAGGTGCATGAGAGGCAAGTCCACCCTCCTGGCTGGAGTGCTCACTTCTCCTGGGGCCATCAGTCGCACCCTGGAGATGTCCACCTCTCCCAGTGGCTCTGGTGGGAACACCACGACACCTCAGTCCAGATGGCTCAAGTTGGGTGTGACAGATCCTATCCTGCTTGTCCAGCTCAAGCTGGCCCAATCTTTCAGGTTAATAGGTTAAAAAAAAGTGACCTGTGGTGGCACGTCCTCCAAACGGTGGCATGTCCTCCAAACAGTGGCACGTCCTCCAAACGGTGGCATGTCCTCCAAGACCCTCGTGTTTCACTTGGTTTGGCCAACGTTTTGCTGTTGGTCTAAGGGCTGACATCACTGCATTGGTGTGACCTGGCCAGATAAGCTCTGAGCTCACCTGGTCCTCACCCCTGATGGTTCCACGCTGACTGAGACGTTTGGGAATCCCCCAAGACTTCTTGTATCTGGGTTAGGAGTGGCTGTGACAGGTTTTCAGGAAATTCAGCTGCAGTCTCAAATTCTGGTAGGAAGCTGTGGCTGAATACAGATATTTGCATGAGACCATGAAGATGTTTCCTGTCACTGCAAGATCTGCTCAGGTTCTGCACTTCTCCAGACACTCTGGTGACCGCGCGGGGGATTCACAGTCACTGAGCGTGTGTTTAAATGTGCAAGTCAGGAACAAAAAGCACTTGGGTGTGAGGGGACGTGTGGATCGTGAGTTTAGAGGCCAGAAGAGCAGTAGTAGGTTCATCTCTTCTTGCCTTCCTCTTCTCATTGCAAACTGATCTCTCTGGCGTGGGTGACGAGGGGGAGTCAACTGTCTGAGGAGCCCGAGTCACTCCCTGCCCTGCTGTGGCTGGGGACACGAAATGTCCCCCCCGTGAAGCAGCCCAGAGCCTGCTGACAGATATTCTTGACTGAGCTCACTGAGGTTTTGCTAATCATTAACCAACGTGCTTTAAAGCTGTTTTTCTGCGAGAACAAGGTGCAAGCATCTGAGCAGGGTCTGAGGTTCTCCGTCACAAGGACACGGTTGCTGGTTACAGCTTTGTGGTGTCCTCACTTGCATCACAACGTGCCCTGCTCCTCAGAGCCTCCTCCTGTGGAAAATGTGTAAAAAGACCATTTTCTGTTAACTTGTGTTCATACTGGTGCCGCTCTCGCTTTGCTGTTCACAGACCATCAGGTTTCCCCACCAGCACGATTGCTCCCTGGAGGTGTGCACGTGTGTCTGCAAAATCCAAGAAGAAAGCCCAGCCCACCTTTCTGGCCTTCAAACTGGTAACTATGGATGGTTTGTCCCTGCTGTGGGAGGCCGTATCCTGCTTTCCTCCCCATTAATTCTATTGCAGAAGGTGCAGGCACGAGGCAGATGCTGATTTCCACCTCTGCCCCTCTCCAACAGGCGACATCCTCTCCAGCATCAACGGCGTGAGGGTCAATGGCTTCAGCCACAAGCAAATAGTTGACCTGATAAAGTCCTCGGGGAACTATTTGAGGTAGGCACCCCTCCTCCCAGTGGAGTTTAGTGTAACAGGCAGCCCTGTGCTGCCCCAGGGGCAGGAGCCCCCCCGACCTCGCCTGCTCTTCACAGGTTGGAGACTCTCAACGGGGCCATGTTCCTGCGGAAAATGGAGCTGGAGAGCAGGCTGCACTTCCTGAAGGTAATTAGTCATCTCTTAATGAGTGCAGAGGGCTCATTGCTGATGGGTGTCCTGGCCGGGGCAGACCCTCGTGTGTCCCCTGCCACCAGCACCCCCAGCCCCTGTCGTATTTCTGTGTATTTATTTGGAGATATTTCCCTCCCCAGTAACTCTCTAAGTGTTTCCTTTTCTCCCGTGTCTCGGCTGTGCCCAGGTGGTACCAACCTCCCCCTGCAAGCAGAGGACGGGGTGTTTTGTTTAGGGAAAAAGGCAGGAGCTCAGGCTTTTTAGGGGTGGCACCTCTGGTTTGAGGCACCTGGCAGAGGTTTGGTGTGCAGACTTCTCTGGACTAATTCTCCTTACAAACTGCCACGGCTCCTGTTTTGCAAGTCAGCCTCTTTTAGTGCTGGCATTTAGGGGGCAGATGGGGCCACTCATACGTGCCGTGCCAGGGCTCGCCGTGCCGTGCCAAGTGCTGCCCACAGGGCGCCCCGCAGCTGGGCTGGGGCTTTCATTGTGTGACCAGGTTTTGCAAAATGAGGAAAAGAGAAAGAATTCAAGTGCCATAACGGGGTTTCCTGCGCTAGTCTGGTCTGTTTGGGTGCAAAAATATGTGATGTGGCATCTGTCCAGCTGAGGAGCTCTGGGTTCAGGGGGGATTACTGGGGAAGTGCCTCCTGCAAGTATCTCCAGGCAGAGGCGAAAAAATGCCTTTTTTTTTTTCCTAATCAACTATGCAAAGGTTTATTTTTACACCAAAAGCTGACCTGCAATGGAGGGAAAGAAAAGTGTTGCTCGGTGTTGGCTGGTGTGTATCCCCTGGAGGTGGTTGGGGTGCCAGGGTGGTGTGTTCTCATCAGGGATGGTGAGTGGTGCCATCCCCAGACCCAAGAACAAGGGGCAGGGTGCCCGTTCCAGGCTGGGGGGCTCCAGGGCAGGATTGCTGGTTGCTGAGTGCAGGTTGTGTGCCCTCCAGGCTTCTGCTTGTCCTGTGCCCAGCACCTCAGCCCAAGCACCTGGGACACGAGCAGGATTGTGCTCTCTGGGGGACCTTTGCTAGCTCTGGGAAACTTGTCTCAGTAGAAAGAGGGACAAACAAGCTGTTCCTGGAGATGACTTGTGCTTTCTGAACGCGCTGTTTTCTTCAGCATCAATCACGTTTCTGGGGGTGTGAGTGACAGGGGCTGTTTCTCCCCACAGGAGGCCCTGCAGCAGAGGCAGGTGGAGCTGCGCTCGCTGCTGGTGCGGGAGCAGCTCTTGCTGCACGGTAGGTCCTGGATGGGGGGGGGGGAAACCACAGCCCTGACGGGGCCTTCTGGGGTAACACTGAGCACCACGGAGCAGCTCTGCAGCCTGGGGGCCTTTGCTTTATTTTCACCCAGGGAGAGCTTTTGTTTTTCTAGGAGTGATGAATTTGGTGCTGCTTGACTGATGCAGACCAAGGGCTCCTTTGCATCGGTTCTAGGAAAGGATGCGCATCGCTAAGATGTTTTTTCTGTTCTTATTTTGGACTTTTCAGGGGAGGGTGTTGGTTGGTTGGTTGGTTGTTTTATGGGTTGCCCAGGGAGCAGCTTTGCCTGTGCAGATGGGGCAAGGCAGATGCAGAGCTCCACACAGCTGGAACACAAGGCTGCTGGGCACAAGGCTTCCCTGTGCCACCACGGACGGGGGTCCTGCTCTCCAGCCTTGGAAACTTGGGATCACGGACTGGTTTGGGGTTGGAAGGGACCCTTAAAGGTCACCTAGTCCAAGCCCCTGCAGTGAGCAGGACATCCTTGAGCATGAATAACGTTCTTCTTTGGCTTCTGCCCCCAGGGGAGGTGAACGACAACGCCCTGCTGGGGATGCTGGAGCTGGAGGATCCCGGCTTGCTGGGAGGCTGCAGCACCTCGGGACCCCTCTTCCCAGCGAAGTCTCGTTTCTCCAGCGAGAGCAGCTCCCGCAGCCGGCTGAGCTCCATGACCCTGGACAGTGAGGACAGCTTCTACCAGAGCGGGGCCTTCGAGGACTCGGCCACCGAGAGCCTGAGCCGCCAGTCCAGCCTGGACGACGACTGCGTCTTCCCCCGGGACGGGGACGGTGCAGCCGGGAGGTCCCTGCGGAGGATCCGCAGCATCAGCCTGGCCAGCAGCGGGTCCATGTCCCCGCTCTGGGAGGGCAGCAGCTGCAGCAGCAGCTTCGGGACCCTCCCGCGGAAAAGCAGGAGATCCAGCGTCCGAAAGCACCTCTTGAAATTCATCCCAGGCCTGCACCGGGCGGTGGAAGAGGAAGAAAGTCGGGTCTGAGTCCGCGCGTGTCGTCCTTGATGGGACGTGTCGTCTTGCCCATGGACCGAGGGCAGCAGCTCACACCCCAGAGCAGTGGGGGAGGAGCGGGGGCACCACGTGGCCATCCTCCAGACAACAGGACTGAGCGTATTTTAAAAGCTCTGGGGTTTTTTAAGTTATTTTAATGTTTAATCATCAGAGGACACTGTGGACTTCTTCATTAGCATGGGAAATGACCAGCTCTGAAAGGTGGAGAACCTCTGCAGAACTTCCTCAGCGTATCCTGGTGTTGATGACAGCGTTTGTTTGATTCAATGCAGAATTGACAGCTATTTATTGCCTGTTACCGGCCAGTCCAAAGGTCTTTAGATAGAGCAAGTGGTTCTACTAAACCTGTTAGAAAGAGGATGGAGCCCAGAGAGAGGCCCTGGGTGGTGACGTTCTGAAGCGAAGGGCAGATGCTTTGGGGTGGGTGATGTCCATGGGTGTGCTGGAGCAGCCCAGGAGCACCCTCAGCAGCTCTCCTGCTTCACCTGTGGAAGGTGATTGCCCTGAGGGGCTTGAGGACCTTAGAATCATGGCTCGGGATGTGTCGGACGTGGTGGCAAGTGGCAGGTCACACCCTGGGGGACCTCCTTAGAAGGCCGTGCCTGGGACCTCTGTGGTCCTGGGGCTGCAGGAGAAGCCCCTTGGGCTGGTGTTCCACTGCTTGTTAGCAGGAGGACCATCAATGGTTCACGTTGCTCCAGGGGCAGAGACCCGAGGCAGCGAGATTAACGTGGAAGCTGATCTGAAGTGATTTAATAAATATGGGCGTAGATGTGAAGCGAAAGAGAAAATTTATTTCCTCTCAGGCGACACAGAAATGGGCTGTTTGTTCAGCCCGGGCAACCCAATTATGTTCTTCAAATACAATTGGAAGAATTTAAAAGAGAATTTAAATACCTCGTGTGAGTCATTCATCTCCTGACCGGGCTGTTTACCACTGGGGACCTGCCGTGGCACCATCTCCTGGTCTCCTCAGAGACCTGGGGCTGAACCCAATAGCTTCCCTCGGAGATGAGCATTTATTTAAAGGACTGAGATGAACCCCGAATAAAAACAGTCTGTTCCCAATACTCCCCTGATTAATGAACGTTCTAAGCCAGCAGAGCCCGGGCTGACGTCTGTCATGTCCCTTAACAGCATTAAGTAGGTGGGACCAGGGCAAGGCTCTGGGTGAGCTGGAGGGTGACCAGGAGAGCAGCTCACGAGGTTTTGAGGTATGGGCACCACGTTCTGTCCACCCTGCTGGAGCCAACACCTGCAGCTCACCCCGTGAGCCCCTCTGCTGCTGCTCCATCCCCTTTGCCTTGGGCTGACCCATCTGTGGAGGCTGATGAGAACGTGTCAGCCTGACCTGCAGCTCCTGAATTAAAGTCTCTTTTTGCCTCCGTTCCATGTGGTTTATAGGGACCCAGAGGTGGGACTGGACAGGCTGCCTTGGTCACAGCCCACGTCGTCCACCTTGTTTTAGAGAGGGGCAGAAAAAGTGTTTAAGCCACTGTATGACCTCTGGTGGGAATTAGTGCAGTTTGTGGTCCAGAGCAGTGATTCCTTTTGGCATGGAAAGTTAATTTGATGTTCCTTGGGAGATAAGGCACAAGAAGGACATGAACCTGTTGGAGTAGGGCCAGAGGAGGCCACAGCAATGATGAGAGGGTTGAGGGAGTTGGGCTTGTTCAGCATGGAGAAGAGAAGGCTCTGGGGAGACCTTCTGGTGGCCTTTTAGGACTTCAAGGGGCCTGTCAGAAAGATGGGGACAGACTTTTTAGCCAGGCCTGTTGGGACAGGGCAAGGGGTGATGGTGTAAACTAAAAGAGGGAGATTCAGACTAGAGAGAAGGAAGAAAGTTTTGGATGCTGAGGGTGGTGAGAGCCTGTGCCAGGTTGCCCAGAGAGGTGGTGGCTGCCCCATCCCTGGAACCATGGCAGGGGAGGTTGGGCTCTGAGCAACCTGAGATAGTTGCAGATGTCCCTGCTCAGGGCAGGGGGGTTGGACTGGGTGACTTTGGAAGGTCCCTTCCAACCCACTTCCATCTCTGCTCACTTTGTGTGGAGAGGCTCAACGAGCCTGGACCCCCAACAAGCTCAGGAGACGCCTTAAGAGAGACCAAATGACTGAGGCTCTTGCAGGGGTGGCAAGAGCAAGTTCTGGCTGTGACAAGATGACAACACAAGACCTTGGGTGGGTGTGGGTGGTGAAAAACAGGATGTGGGTGACGGGCGGGGAGGGGAGAGAGGAGCTCACAGGCAAACCCAAGAGCTCAGAGAGCTCTCTTAAGGTGGCACTTCTCCTCGCAGGGGGCAGTCTGGAAGGTTCCTTGCTCTGCCAGCCAGGAGTCAGGCTCTGGGAGGTTCTCTGGACCTTCAGCAGAGGTGTTCTCAGTGGTCATGGAGCCCTTGAGGAGTTTATTTCCCGATAGCCAAGGGGTTGCCTTTTCTGCCCGCCCCGGATCAATGGGGCTACACGAGTTCACTGCAGAGAGACGTGGCTGCTCTGTGGGATGCAATTCCTTTTTAAAATTAAAACTGTAATTGATTTGCTCAATGCTGCTGAGCCTGACCCTGTAAGGGTTCTTAGCAGCTTACCAGGGTCTTGCTCAGTGCCCAGCTCTGGGCAACCCTGAACTCTGGACCCTGCAGCAGAAACGGGCAAGACCCAGCCATGGCTCAGCAGTGGAGGGGCAGAAAACCCACCTCAGCTGAGGGGGATTTGGGGGTCCTAAACCTTCAGGCATCCCTCTGCTAAATACGCTGGATCCTGTGGCTCCAGCTCTGTCGTGGGGCATCACGATGATGTTGTCCAAGGGTCCAGAAGTGCCTCCTCTGCTGTCCTGAGGCTCAGTCACGTTGGTTCGCAGCTCTCGAGCCAGCCTGGCCCTTTTTTTGTGGCTCTTGTGACATCTCAGGGTTGGTTTTGTTTTGTTTTGCCGGGTTTCTTGGCCTTTCAGGGCTTCGAGGGGCCTGTCAGAAAGATGGGGACAGACTTTTGAGCAGGGGCTGTTGAGGCAGGACAAGTGGTGATGGTTTGAAACTAAAAGAGGGAGATTCAGACTAGAGAGAAGCAAGGAAGGAATTTTGGATGCTGAGGGTGGTGAGAGCCTGTCCTAGGTTGCCCAGAGAGGTGGTTGATGCCCCAAGCCATGACTCTATGCAACCCGTGAGGAGTTCTTGGTTTTCCCTGTGCTGCTGGTTTTGCTGAGCTGGACTCAGCTGTGCTTGGACCAGTGGTTGCCCATCCCTCCAGTAACGTTGTTCTGCCCTTGGGGAGCGGCTCATTTCTGCTCCGCTGAGTTCTGCTTTCGTGCCCCACGTTTCCTTTCTCATGCCGCTGCCGTACGAGTTTCCATGAGTGGTGGTTGGTTGCACCAGCTTTCGTGGCACTGAAGAGCATGAAACGTGGGTGACCGAGATGTTCTGCAAGGGGCAGCATCCCTCAGACGTGGGTAAGGGCAAGAACTCACTGCTGTGCCCCCAGCACAGAGCAGCTCCTGGTCCCTGCTCTCTGCGTGATGCTGTGGTTGGACTAAAGCAAACTCACCGTAAGCACCTGGTCAGTCACAGAAACCACCATCGCAGCGAGACCAAGCCTGGACAGACCCTGTCCAACCAGCCCCAGGGCTGGTGCCCCACAAACCCAGTGAGAAGCTGGTGGCCTGTGGCTGCAGATGGTGGTGATGCTGGTATTGGTGCCACCGGGCTGCACAGCCCAGAAATTGGGGCAGAAATGGAGGAGTAGGGAGTTAAGGAGCCCCCCAGAGCTCTGCAAACACTCTGCCCTGGTGGCCTCTTCCTATTTCTGGGGTGAATCAGAATGGATGTGGCTCTGATGATTTATGTCACCACCTTCCAGGTCCCTGCTGTGCCCCAGCAGCCCGGGAATCCCAGGTGCTCTCTCTGGAGGTTTAGTGAAGGGAGGCTCGAGCGGGAACTTCCCGAGCTAAAGGTCACATGGAAAGTGATTTATAATAGATTGATGCAAATGGTGTGTCGACCACAAGATGCTCTATGGGAAGCTGTGAACTGTGGAGAAAGGGTTGTGTAACCAACAGATGGCACCAGGAAATACTGAAAATGGTTTCGGTATCTTCTTGCAATCGAGAAGTCAGGCAGGTGGCTTCCTGGGGAGATGGGGACAGGACCTGACCCCACCCCTGTCCCTGTCCCTGCAGGAGCTGCCGTGGCTCCTGGGTCAGAGGGCTCCCTGCTTGCCATGGGGCCATGCCTTCAGCTTTGGGTTATTTCAGAGCTGAAGCCTGGTCAGGAGTTTGCCCCGTGCTCCAGCCTTCACCATCACTCTGTGATGGGTACCCAGCCCCTCACCATCACTCTGTGATGGGTACCCAGCCCCTCCCCATCACCCCGTGGCAGGTTCCCAGCCTCTCCTCCTGCAGACACCTTCCCCTGCATGGTGTCAACTGGCTTTCAAACCTCATCGTCCTTTTCTCTTGGACGAATTTTCCCAGCATAGGGTTTGTTTTATAGCTCAATTACTATAAACTCATTTTCATACCAATGCTGAAAAGGTGTTTAGTTAAAGATGCAAACACACAGAGGAACGAAACCAGGGGAAAGGCTTTGGATCCATTTCTAACCCGGGCCTGAACTCAACAAGAGGATTTCCAAATCCTAAACCCCAAAGATGTCCAAAGTGTTGTATTGTATGAGCACAAAAAGTCATTCAGAGCAGGGGATTACACTCTTACGTAAACCTGGCTTTGGGCACCAGGGTTGAGACGAGTTCAGCTATGGCCAGAAACCCCCGGGTGCTGCTCGGGGGGTCCTCCTGCTTCCCTCTGCAGAAGGGTCCCCCATTGCTCCTGCTCCCTTTAGGTCCTGCTGATAATGACTGATGTAATTATCCCTCACCCCTCTAGTATTCCTGGGGGTGTTGAGCTTGGAGCAAAGGAGGCTCAGGGGAGACTCTGCACAACTCCCTGCAAGGAGGTTGGAGCCAGGTGGGGTCGGGCTCTTCTCCCAAGGAACAAGTGACAGGACAAGAGGAAACGGCCACAAGTTGCCCCAGGGGATGCTGAGGTTGGATATTAGGAAATCTTTCTTAACTGGAAGTGTTGTTGTGGGCTGTGCCAGGCTGGGCAGGGCAGTGGTTGAGTCCCCATCCCTGGAGGGGTTTCCAAGGCGTGGAGATGTGGTGCTGAGGGACATGGGTCAGCGGTGGACTTGGCAGCGCTGGGTTAATGGTTGGACTCGATGATCTTAAAGGTCTCTCCCAACGTCAATGATTCAATGACCTGTCAGGAGGTGGCCATGCACAGAGCCATGGCTGGGCCGTGTGTGGGGCATGTGCCCTCCCCACCAGCCGGTGCAGAATGTGCCCATTGTGCGGCCGTGGCACGGGGAGGTTTATCAGCAGCACACAAACCCCACGGGGAATGTTAAGCGGGTTTAGGTGGCAGCAGCGCTGAGGAAGGTGGTCACCCTCCGGGGATTAGGGGTCAGCACAATCCCGGTGCCTGTGCCCGGGCGGGCACACAAAGCCCCATTGTGCCCGCAGCACAACGTCCCCCCTGTTCCCATGGGGCTGACCCGCTCTCCAGCCAGCACAAAAGCTCCCTTGCCTCAGATTGTTTGTTTATGTAAATTAAAATGCTGCGTTTAATTATGCAACGGGACGAGCCTCAGCAACAAGGGAGGTGCTGATTGGATCCCCCTTCCCCCCCGGCCAGCGCCCGCTGGCAAGTCCTTGGCACAGCTGATGGTGCCACCGCGGACCCGGCTCCGCCGCAGCGCCCTGGGCAGAGGGGACAGGAGGTGACCTGAGGCTCAGGGGAGCAGAACCCCCCGGGGGAGAAGGGGTGAGGACCAGTGCTCCCCACCCCGGGGTGCAGCAGAGGGGCCCCCGGAGGTGCTTGGCCCCACCGGGTGGGCACGGTCCTCAGCATGACAGAAGAAGGTCCAGCAGCACCTGGCATGCCCGAGTGCAACGGGAGCGTTCCCCCCGAGAAGGGCTCGCTCCAGGTCATCGATGACATCGCAAAATCTGTGGGGACAGTTCCTTACGTGGGCGCAGACCCCAGCCCGGACGCTCCACCTCCAAAGGAAAACCAGGAGGAAACCAGGAATTCGTTGGCAGAGGACACAGTTCACGGGGATTTTGATGGAGAGAAGCAGTGTCAAGGTAAGACTCAAGGATGCCTTTCTTTAACGTAAAATATGTCTTCTCCAAAGGGTCGTGAAGGGCTGTGGCAGGGCAGTGGTGGAGTCCCCATCCCTGGAGGGGTTTCCAAGGCGGGGAGATGTGGTGCTGAGGGACAGGGGTTAGTGGTGGACTTGGCAGTGCTGGGTTAATGGTTGGACTTGATGATCTTAAAGGTCTCTCCCAACCATAAAGACTCTATGTGTTTGGGAAAAAAAGCTCTATTTTATGCATGATGGGATGTACTGTCTGTGTCAAACCTCCCAACCCACGGTGCTTGTAAGGAGCAGTTCAGAGCTAGGGACAAACCTGAGCTGGCAGTTATGTGACAAGAAGTGTGTGACTAAAGAAACAAGCCATATTTTAACCTGCCCAGAAAACCTGCTGCCAACTGGCGCCCTTTAACCCCTAATCACCATCACCCACTGCTCCATCAGCCCAGGTCTTGTGCTTTGTGTTTCCTCAAGGAGAGCAAGAGGCGAGCGATGGGACACTACGGCAGGGAGCAGCTGATGCCCTGGGCACGGGGACCGGCGGGCAGGGCTCGGAGGAAGGTAATGGAACATGCTGTGTGATGGGAGGTTCTTCTGGCCCACAGCAGCCTGCAGAGAATGATGTACAGGGGGTGTTATTTTTTTAGGGTGTTATTTTTCAGTTCAGTTAGACCCTGTCCTGGAGAGCAGAGAATCCTTTCTCACCCGTAGAGCTGCTGCACCCAAGAGAACATGGCCCGTGTCTTTCCTCCTGGGGTTTGTGTGTATCTCCATGACCACGGCGCATGGAAGCACCATGGGGGTCTTTGACCAGGAGGTCTCCAACAGCCTTGTGAGGCTGGGAGATGCTTTATCTCCTGCTCCAGGCCGGGGAGCTCAGAGGACAACCTCAGGAGGCTGTCGGTCAAAAATGCAGAGTCTCAAAACCCAAACTCTTTTCCTGCCTGATTTATCACGTCTCTAAATCCCCCTGATGCCCAAGCATCCAGCAGAAAACTGTCCTCCTAAATATCTGCTCTTGGGTCTCTCTGCTCGTTCCTAGGTGAAAATGGTAAAAATCAGCTGGAGGCAAGGCTGGACCTTGCTGGTTAAAATGCAATGGGTATAATATATATGCATATAGATAACATACCTCATTATACCATGCAAAAATCAGCCAAACAGGAGTATATTAGATACTAGTATATTAGATACTATTATATTAGATATATTAGGAGCACTATGGAAGGAGAAGAGCCGTGTCTCCCCACGGGTGGCCTTTCAGTGCTGCTGCCCTTCTGTGCTTCCCACCGTGGGCTCTTGCCTGGCTCATGGTGTTGGTGGCTGCAGGATGAGGGGCTGCTAACGATGTTCTCCCCACCACTGACCCCCTGGCCATTTACATGGTCACCTGGCTGCTGTAAGTTGGTATTTGCTATCTCGGCGGCCACCTAAGTAGAGAAGAGCAGATGAACAACCCCAAGAGCTGTGGCAGCCCTGGCAGAGCTGCTGTCGTCGAATGTGGCTCCAAAAGATGCTGGAGCCCTGCCCCATAAACAGAAACTTTGCTTAAGAAAAGGAGAAAACATACGAATATTTGTCACGGGCAAAATGTTATTTCAGAGCAACTGCTCAGGTTGAGAGGAGGGAGTTGTGGGGGAGGCTCCCCCTTGGAGCCAACATCCCCCTTCCAGCTGTGTGGCTTTATGAGTGCACAATAAAACCCATTAAACGATCGTGCACAGTCCCCCCCGCCCCCCCAGACACCGGCACTTTATCTCTAAATTGCAGGCAGCTTTTTAGTACCTAACCAATTTACTCTAATTAACGCTCGGGACCCCACAGGCGAAACGCTGAATAGCCCGTTTGTTGTGACACTGAAGCATCAGGGACATGCCAAGAGAGGACAAAGAGGAGATGGCCACCTCAGCATGGTGGGGCCACCTCAGGAGGAGGGTGGTGGCCCAGGGAGGCTGTGTGGGGGTCTTGCTGCATCACCAGCACTGGCCCATGGGGGGGGTCCCCCATGGGGAAGGGGCAGCAGCTCCGGAATGGGGCGTTTGAGCCCCAAAGCTCTGGGGATGGACGTTTGCCAGCTGGGATCTGGGTGGGCTGGAGCAGGTCTGGTGCGTGCAGGGTGGCAGTGCCCTGGTCCTGGGGATGCTGACGCTGGGCTGCTCTGGACCACGGGCATCACCTCCCCTTTTAAAGGAGGGTCGTGGGGAGGGCTCCGTGGGAAGGTGGTACAAGTGAGATGGGTGTTAAAAAATGCCAGGAGAGGTGGCCTTAAAAGTGAGTTTGAGAGCGTAGGAAAGGACTAAAGGTCTAAAGCCCCATGGAGATGGGGGTTGGGCCTGGTGCTCCTCTCTGGGGGATGGGTGTGCTGGTGGCAGGAGCTGGTAGGTCACCAGGAGCGATGCCACATTGAGAGCACGTAGGATGGGGGCATGAAGGTGGCCCTGAGCCCGTCCTCACCCGCTCTCCTCTGTGTTGCTGCAGGGTTGGGCAGCAAGGGCACGTCCACGGGCAGCGGGGAGCTGGGGATGGCGACCAGCCCTGGAGAGGAGGTGGTGGAGACCCCCACGGGCAGCGCCGACGGGAGAGGGAACGCAGCCGAGGAGGAGGAGGAGGAGGACGAGGACGCAGAGGAGGAGGAGGAGGAGGAGGACACGGAAGAGGATGAAGTTCAGGTGATCGACATGAAGAAGGAGAACAGCGACGCGTCCTGCCTACAGCCACCAGACAGCTCCAAGGAGGCACCTTCCCCCACCAGCCCCAGCTGCAACTCGCAGGGGGAGAAACCCGGGGAGCAGCCCAGCCTGGGGAAGAAAAATGATATCTCCAGACACAGCTACTCCAGGTACAACACAATCTCCTACCGCAGGATTAGGAAAGGAAACACCAAACAGCGGATCGACGAGTTTGAATCCATGATGCACTTATGAACTGAGCTGGAGAAGGGCTGAGCGAGCCCCGCGGCCACTCGGGTATTCCTCTTCTTTTCATCCCCCCCCAGACCTGTCTCTTCACACAACACGAGGCCACTGCTTTTTTTTTTTTCCTCCTGCTTTGTGTATGATTTCATACTACACTGTGAAAATTTAACAGTTTTGCTTTGGCAGTGGGCAGAGGCACCCCTAGCACAGGAAAATAAATAATAATCAGTTTGCTAAGTGTAACACCAGTTGATTTCAGGTTTATCCTCTTGTTTTCTAGCCAGCTTTTGTAACCATATTCACACCATAGCATGTCTTGAGTGTGGGCAGGGGGGCCTGAGCAATTACACCCTGACAATCTCAGTTCCCCCCCTTCCCCCCAAATGATTATTTGGTCCGACAGTCACATCTGGGTCTGGGGTCTTCTTGTTCTCCAGTGGCTCCTTTCTCTGTCTCCAGGCTGGTCATTCTTTGTCGCATCTCAAGGATGCAGCTTCTGCTGGGACTGTGGCCACCTTATTTTCCACAGGAGGCAGGGTCTTGAGGCCTCCCTAAGTTTAAGTTCAGCAGAAGTTCAGGCTTTGGTAAGCCCAGCTGCTCAAGCTCAGCAGGTTACTCACGTTCATCAAAGCAAAACAAGTTTTGATGCAACCTAGTTTTAAGCAATTATTACAAAATTAATTCTAATATTCTCCGAGTCAACTATTTTAATCCCAACCACGCCGGAGGGATGTTTGCACTCGTGGGTCAACGCTGACGTGCAGGAATTAAAAGAGATGTGAAGGCACCAAGTCTGCTTTTGGACACCTTCTGTAACCACAGCATTGTTGATGCAGACTTTATTTCACAGACAGATCTGCCTCAAGCTGGGACTAAGCTTTGCAAGTCTCACCCCAGGAAGCACCTGGAAGAGGAGGCAGGAGCGAAGTTAGACTCGACTTAAGCTGCAGAGGCCTCCTCAGCCATGAGGGCTTTGCTGAGCTTAGCTCTGCATCTCCAGCAGCGCCGAGCGCCGGGTTGACTCCTCTTGTTCTACATAAAGGCAATTATTTATTGGCACCATGAAATAATAAACGGCAATTCTGCATTGTCTGAGGCAGACACAGCCCCCATTGTGCCATCCAGGCTTGTTTGTTCGCTCCTGGGCTCGGCAAGTTCAGAGGTTTGCTTGTATGAACTGATACTGCGGGTTTGTTTGCCCGCTGCCAGCTGCCCATCAACCCCCTCGCCACGGTCCCTGGGAGGGCAGCACGTCTCTCTTGAGGTGTGACACTGCCTGGGCCTTCAGGGGCTTGTGGAGGTCGTGGGTAGCAAGTGCTGCTCCGAGCTGAGCAGCCTCAGCTCCAAGTATCTGCACGTCTGTTCAGGGGGGGCTGCTGAGCATCACCTCCCTGTCACGCTGCCCAGCCCAGTGTGCGCTGCAGAATCACAGCATCCCAGCGTGGTGGGGTTGGAAGGGACCTCTGAAGATCACCTGGTCCAACCCCCCTGCTCCAGCAGCTCACCCCGGAGCGTGTCCAGGCCCCTTTAGAATCTCTGCAGAGCAGGAGACTCCACAAGCTCTCTGGGCAGCCTGGGCCAGGCTCAGACACCCTCACCCCAACCAACCTTCTCCTCCTGGGTCCCAGTTGGTGCCCGGTGCCCCTTGGCCTGTCCCTGGGCACCCCTGACAAGAGTCTGGCCCCGTCCTCTTATCTCTGCCCTTTAGCTCTTGCTCAGCATTGATCAGATCCCCTCTGAGGCTTCTCTTCCCCAGCTCAGCAGCCCCACGGCTCTCAGCCTGTCCTGGGCACAAGATGCTCCGCTGAGCATCAATAGTACCCCCAACCACGGCCACTTCAACTCAGGGCAGTCACTGATGGACGTGCAGCAGGACATGCCCCATCCCTCTCCACAGCTCGGGAGGTTTTGTTCTCCTGCAGAAAAGCTGAGCCCAGCTCCTGCTGCCTGTGACACAGCAGCTCCTGTGACCAGCCCGAGCGGGGACCCTTCCCACCTGTGGGGCCTCCCTCCTATTCCTTACTGCTCACAAACCCTGCACAGCCCCAGAACCACCCGGCGCTGTCAGTGGAGATGGAATCACAGAATCATTTAGGTTGGAAAAGATCCTCAAGTCCAACCTTTGACCAACATCTCCCTGACCCCCAGACCGTGTCTCCAAGCACCACATCTACTCATTTGCTGAACCCCTCCAGGGATGAGGACTCCACCACCTCCCTGGGCAGCCTGGGCCAGTCCCTGACCCCTATCTCAGCAAAGAACTTCATCCTAATGTCCAACCCCTGGCACAACCTGAGGCCATCACCTCTCGTCCTGAAGATGGCAAGCAGAGCAGAGGGGAGGAGCGAGACGCCCATCGCCACGTCTGCCGAGCGCGGTGGGGGAAATGCTCCTGTTTCTGGAAGACTAGGCTGAGTGGCAGCATCTGACCCCTCCTGGTGCTGTGCAAGGGCAGGGCCAGGGCTCCTGCGGCCGCCCCGAAGGCACACGCTGGGCTGGAGCAACAGACACCACCATGGAAGTGACAACCAGGCACCGCAGAGCGAGTGACAGGCCTGGAGATGGGATGTGACCGTGACACGCGGCCGTGTGGTGCCTGCTCGGTGACAAGTGATTGAATGTCAGCAAGCAGCCTCTGATGACATCCCTGCTCCTGACAAAAGATGACTGCACAAACAACATCTGTGTCACTCTGCTGATGGTGACTGCGGGCTGAGGGAGGCAGAGGAAATCAGGGAGACAGTTGGAAGAGGAGCCAACTGGAAAAAGCTGTTGGGCCAGTCAATATTTTGGCAGATGCAGCCTGTCAGGGGCTGTCATCACTGATCCACCACGGGAGGAGTAACGTTGTGCCTGGTCCTGGAAAACCAAAGCAGAGCTACAAGGGCTTGCACAGAAGCTTAAATGGTTTGAATTGGAAGGGGCCTTTACAGGGCATCTAGCCCCATCCAACCTCACCTGCAATGGTTCCATCAGCCACCTCTCTGGGCAACCTGGGACAGGCTCTCATCACCCTCAGCAACAAAAATGTCCTTCTCTCTAGTCTAAATCTCCCTCTTTTAGTTTCAAACCACCCCCCCTTCTGCTATCACTACACTCACCTGATAAAAGTCCCTCCCTGGATATCCTACAACCCCCTTTAAGCACTGAAAGGCCCCCAAGAAGGTCTCTCCAGAGCCTTCTCCAGGCTGAACAAGCCCAACTCTCCCAGCCTGGCTCAGCTCCAGCTCCTCACCCCCAGCCCCCCCATCAACCCATGTTTGCCTCCCGTTATTAAAAGGCGGCTTTTCCAATAAGTAATTGATCCCTAATGGAACCAGGATACTCATCTGTCAGAGGCAACAGGTCCCCCAGGGCTGGATCCTGCAGCACGGGCGTGTCCAATGGATTTTTTTAATGCTCTGGTCAAAAAACTCCCATTTTCTGTGGAAGAACAAGCAGCCCCACGAGCTGTTCACCCCTGGAAGCATCTCTGTAGCTGATGCTGTTGTCCGGGGTGAGCTGAGGAAGGCTTGGATGGGGCACTTCAGAAAATAATTTCCTTTTAATAATACAGAAAATTATTGGAGTTTTTGCCAAAGTTCCCCCCCAGGTGAGGGAAAACACGATGCCTGCTTCAGACACCAACAAACCAGCCGTGCTGCTCTGGGTGTTCCTACCTCTCAATGTGCTGGTTTGAATTGTGGATTTCAATTACCACTTGGGAATGGACTCCCAGGTCTGTAGCTGCTGTCCCAGGAGGCACAGAGGTCCCTGGAGCACCCCCCAGGGGAGAGCCCAGCACGGGGGGTTCAGCTGCACCCCTCAGTCCGTGTAGTAATTGCCAAACTGCCACTTCTGATAAGGGTTTGTGGAGTCACAGGCACTGACCCTCAGGGCTTTCTGAGGGGGATCCACTTCCAAGCACTTCTGCTGCTGGAGGTGCTCCCAGACGAGGTGGTCGGTCTGCAGGGGACAGAAGAGAGACACGGGCTTTAGGTAGGCTCGGGCTTTAGGTAGGCTCGGGCTTTAGGTAGGCTCGGGCTTTAGGACCCAGGCAGCAGCAGCTGCTTTCCCACTGAGAAACCTTGATTCCTCACCGTGTGCCCTTTTCCACACAATTCCCTAACAGCTAACATCTCTGTGCTGACTTACAGGGATTTTGGGGTGGGATCCAAAGCCAGCACCTGTTGCTGAGTCAGGATCATACCACAGCTCCTGTAGTTCCCTTCACTGGAAATGGAAGATCAGCTCTCCTGCTGTCCAAGAGGCAATTGCTGTGCAAAGGAAACCACTGGATGGCATTTGCTGTATAGGGGAACGTGCAGCAGGAGACTGGTTTGGGTATTTCAGGGTTTCTTGGCTGAGGAGCTCAAAGTACATTTGCTGAGCTGAAAAGGATGCTGGAATCATAGACTGGTTTGGGTGGGAAGGGACCTTTAAAGGTCACCTGGTCCAACCCCCCTGCAGGAAGCAGGGACATGTTCAACTAGAGCAGGTTGCTCAGAGTGTTGTCCAACCTCACCTGCAACGGTTCCAGGGATGGGGCAGAAGCTGAAGCTTTGTGCATACAGTAAAAGCACTTCATGTCATTAACACGACCGTGATGGTGACACCAGAAGAAGGCAAAGCATCATAACTCCTTCAGCCAGCACTCACCAGCCATCGAGCTGCTCTTCAGGCTTCCTAAGGCTGGTGAAACCATACCAACCAAGGCCATGTGTGGTGCCTTTGGGTGGCCAGACCCACCCCCTGCTGCTGCCAAGAGCACCTGCCCAAGCCCAGCCCCCTGCTCCATCAGGGACCACCAAACCCTGATGGCTGGAGGTGAGCCCAGGCTGGGACAGGCACACGGAGAACGTGCTCTGCAAGGATGACAATTTCCCTCTATTTTTCCGGGAGCCCTGGAGCTGTGGTGCTCTGGATTGGAAAGTTTTAGCATTTCAGAGCCAAGAGCTCGTCGACATGACGAGTGTGTGACGTGGCTACGTTCCCTCTTTAGAGCATTTCTTCCTTAAATACAAAGTCTGGCACTTCACAGCACTCTGGGCAGCTCTGACACCAGGCTGAGAGAACAAACGTAAGCCCCCGTTCTTCTCCTGTGCCTTTTCACCACCACCGAGAGCTCAATGCCAATCGATACCAAGTAATCTCCGTGTAAGTGCTATTGATGGTTTCTATGTAAAACCAGGACATTTTGTCACCACGGAGCCCCGTGGAGCGAGTGCCTCAGCACGACCCACGTGTGCCCAGCCCCGGGCTGGCAGTGCCAGGGCATGGGGCTGTGACACGGGCACCAACACAGCCCGTGGCAGGGGGGGCATCTCTACCCTCATGGGGAAAGGCAGCAGAGCTGGGGGAACAACACTTAAACCAGGTGAAAAAGAGGTTTTGGTGAAGCTGGGGCCACAGGGCTGGGAACAGCCTGAGCCTGGGAATCATGGAATGGTTCTGGATGGAAGAGAGTCCAACTCATTGAGTCCACCCATTCCCCCATCCCGGCCAGGGCACCACTAACCCCTGTCCCTCAGCACCACATCTCCACAGCCTGGAAACCCCTCCGGGGATGGGGACTCCACCCCTGCCCTGGGCAGCCTGGGGACAATCCAGGGGGACAATCCCACCCATGTCGCGCTGGCACAAGCCAGGCTGGCTGGCACCAGGCTGTGGTTGCCCATCAGTTGCCAGGCTGGCACCCTAGCCCCAACCAGGGGCCACGGGGGGGGCCCTGGGCAGAGCTTCACTCACCAGGTCTGGGTGGGAGGTGGCCAGTGCCCGGTGCAGCCAGGCCAGGCTGGGGGTCCTGCCCGGGCAGCGCTGCAGCTCCAGGGGTCCCGTGGTGCTGGGCACAGCCAGGCAGAGCTCCCCGTGCTGGATCCGCCGCAGCCACGTGTGGTTGAACTTCTGGTGCTGTGGGGAGGAGACCAGGCAGAGCTGTGAGCTCCTTCCCCTCACCTCCCTCCTGCCCTCCCCTGGGGCTGGGGCAGGAGCAAAGCCACGATCCATGGGGAGACCTTTCCTATGGATTTACAGAGCTGGGGACGGCCCCAGCAAAGCTCCGGGATTGACACTGACCCCAGACCCCACTGCTGGGTGCTCCTCTGCCCTGCCAGCTCCCCTGGCTGCAACCAGCTCTGGGGGGGTAAAGGACAACCCCCTGCAGGCAGCAGGGCCCTGATACCCACTCTGGCCTGGGCAATTAGCAGTGTGAGCAATTAATTAGCAGGGAACTGCCACAGGAACACTGCCTGGGAAGGAAGGGGAAGGTTCTCTACAGCAGCTGCTTCCCACGCAGCAGCACATGGGACCCAGGGCTGGGTTCCACAGCATCACAGTGTGGTGGGGTGGGAAGGGACCTCTGGAGATGCTCTGGTCCAACCCCCCTGCTCCAGCAGCTCACCCAGAGCAGGGGGCCCAGCATCATGTCCAGAAGCATCTAGAATCTCTGCAGACAGAGGCAATTCCTGCCCATGACCAGCTCCAGGGCCCAGGTCAGCACGGGGAGGTGCAGGAGCTGCATGCCATGCACTAAAACCAGCCCTGCACGGGGCATCCTCACCTTGTTGTTAACATCACAGGCCTCCAAGGCCAGGCTGGTGTTCTCCACAGTCACACATCTCGCCACGGCGACGTTAACGAGCTGGAAGAGAGCACCAGGAGGCAGCATCAGACACCCCTTCCTCCAACAAGCTATGAGTTAATCCCAGGGAACGAGCAGGGCATGGAGAAAACAGCTCCCAAGTAACTTTGGATAGTGTTCAGCACAGCTGGAATTTGCAGAGTTAGCTGAAAAACGGATTTTCTGCTCTATTAGATGTTGAGAATGAGGATAAAAGAGCAGTTCAGGTGGGCTGAACCAGGACCAAGCAAGGCAACATCTTGAGAAGTTGGTTGGGTTTGGGTGAACGGAGGCTCTCTGCATGGTCCTGCTGCTTTGACGTTAAGTTTTGAAACATAAGAAGCTTAAAAAGTGAATTATTTCCCAAGAAATTTCTATTTTCTTATGTTCTCAAGACTACTACTGCTAATTCTTCCTAAAAATATGCCACTTAAGGTGGCCACCTCCTCTCAGCACGTGCTGCTCCTGCCGTGGCACTGGGAGATGGGATGGGTGGGGAAGGCAGCAGAGCCTTTAGTTTTCACCTCTGGAATTGCTGTAATTTTCCTGACTTTAGTTGGTGCAATTATAACTAGTTTGCAATCAACACTCTAGCTTTTCTGGGCAGAATATTTGAGGTTTCTGAACGTTGAAGCAGCAGCTGATTATCTGCTGAGGCTCTGGGCTGGGGCAGGTTCAGAACCCACGTTTTATTCTGGTTTAATTCACCTTTCAATGCTGGTGCAGACACTGGATGATGACACCGGTGAAGAGCAGCTACACGAGCAGGACCTGGTGCCAGGGAGCACCACGAGCCCCCCGTGCAGAGATGGAGGAGAACTGGAGCCTGACCAGGTTAAGCTCCTCAGCCACCCCGCCAGCAAGGGGCTCGGGAGCAGGACTTCATCCCAAAGGGACTTCAAGGAGTCTCCTGGCCTCCTGAGAGCAGCTTCACCCGCATGTAGAACCACCAGGGCTCTCCCAGGCTGCAGAGCCACTGAAAAGCAGGATTCTGCTGCGCTCTGCTGGCAGGAGAGCTCTGCTACAGACCTGCCTGAGCCTGGACCCTGCCCTGCCCGCACCACCAGCGACCATCCAGCCACCCCAAAAAGGGGCTTCTCCCTCCTGCCCTGGCCAGAAAGCTGGGCAGGAGGGGGGGATGCTGGAGCCCTGCCCTGGAGACACAGCCCCTGGCCAGGGCTGGTGCCCGAGCACTGAGCTGGCTCTTCAAAGGGAAATTCTTGGAATCCTGACCTGTTTCTTTATAAACTGCAGAATCCAGACCATATTAATACTCAAAAATGTCCCCAAATGCCAGGGGAGCAACTCAGAGCCTGTGCCAGGATGCTACCGGGTCCCTAGTCTCCACTGGAATCATGGAATCATTTGGGTTGGAAAAGACCTTTCATTGAGTCCCCCCATTCCCCCATCCCCGCCAGGGCACCACTGACCCCTGGCCCTCAGCACCACATCTCCAGGGCTTGGAAACCCCTCCAGGGATGGGGACTCTGCCCGTTCCAGAGCTGGACACGTTTAGCTGGAGGACACCAACTCATCTGGGTACATACCAGCCCGCTGGCTTTCACCAGGGGAGCCTCCAGGTCTGGGTAGATGTTCTCCAGGTACCAGCGGAAACTTTTGCAGCGCAGCTTCTCCCGCAGCTGCATCTGCTGGGTCAGGTCCCCAACATCCAGGTTCTTCAAGACCAGGTGGTAAGCGTGGCCGTAGAACAAGTCCTTGTACTCGTCCAGCCAGACCTCTGCAACACGGGCCAGGTTCCTCTCCACCGTCCTCACCCGGTCCTTGGGGAAGGAGTAAGGGTTGTCATTCCTGAAGATGTGCCCAACCCTGGAGCACGGGACAATCTCGATCTCTCCTCCGCACATCCAGACCTGAAGGAAAAGAGGTTGCATGGATAGGAACCCAGGCAAACGTTGGGTGCTGGCTTTGAGCAAGCCAGAAGAGAGGCAGAGGAGCAAACTGCCAGGAGGGATGGGTTCTCCAGGGAGCTCCTGGCTGAGCCCCATCACCCGAGCCAGGCTGGCAGGGATGCAGGAATGAGGGACAAGCTGCCCAGAGCGACGTACCTTGAACGAAATCTCCATGTTTTCACCTCCCCAAACATCCAGTCCCGGGTCGTACGTTCCCAGCTCAAAAAAATACTTCTTGTCGATGGAAAAGAGGCCTCCTGCCATGACTGGGCACCTGGGAACAGCAGGGACAGGGCATGTCAGTGGGTTGGGAAGTGCCAAGGACCACCCGACTGGTCACTCTGCTGCAGGCTGGCAGAGGCGGGGTTAGAACAGGTAGATTTGGGTGTTTTTTCCTGAAAGCCATGATGAGGCATGGAAAGGAATAACCAATGATACCTCCCCCTGGCCCTGGTGGCACCACGAGGGGTGAGAAAGGCTTGTTGGGCTTCGCCCTTCTCTGGTGATGTGATTGCCCCTGTGGTCCTTACAAGCAAAGGGACATTTGGCCTGGGAGGAGCTGTTCCTAGACTATTAGAAGGTGGGTTCACCGAGCTCTCACCTTTGCTTCTTTTACCTTATGATATCAGTTTCCTTGATCTTGTTTTTCTCGATGACCTCCTGTGGAATCTGCTTCCACCCAAAATTCATTGGCCAAGTGAAAATCCCACGCTGAAAGTTGTCCACGGTCATGTAACTAAACAGGGGGAAGCTCAGGATGAGTAACTCTGAGTCACATTCCTGATTGAAATGTCACCCTTAATGAGTGGAGATGAGTATCTGCACGTAATTAAACCAGGATTTTAACAGATTTCATCAGGAGTCCTCTTCATGCACTAAAAGCCACGAAAAAGGGAAAAGGCACGTGTGGAACATGAAGGGGCCACCTCCACCCCTGATGCTGATTTCTGGTGTAGAGCAACGTTGCGCGTCCCTGGTGGAACGCTGCTGGAGGCCAGCCAGGAGGTCTGGACCTGTCCTTCTGTCACTACCATGCTGGAGGTCCCAGCAAGAGGTTTTGCCCAAGCCACTGACATGGATTTGGGGTCTCCCAGGGGTGAGAGCTGCCTTACCTCATGTCCTTGTCGCTGATGACCTCGATGACAGGACAGGCCACCTTGGCTGGGCTCAGACGGACCCTCTCCAGCAGGGGCTCCAGCCACCCCACGTTGCACTCCACGTGTGAGTCCAGGAAGGTCAGGACAGCACCTGCAGCAGAGCCTCAGATGCCCCATGTCCCTCCAAAGCCAACCAGCCTTCCTTGGGATGCTGCTGACACTGCCGTGACCCTCCATGGCTCCCAAACCCCTCCTGCTGGTAGCCCAGGGCACGTTCTTACTGCTTGGCCATTGTGGCCTGCAGAGCAAAGTGGCTCCTGGCAGGAATGGCCATTCCAGTGTCACTTCAGTGGCACAGCTGGAGATCCCGACTGCTGCTTGTAGGGCTATGCTCAGGTGACAGACAAGCACAGAATCGTTCTGATTGGAAACAACCTTTAGGATTATTGAGTCCAATTGTTCCCCCAGCACTGCCAGGCACCACTAAACCACAGCTTGGAATCCCTCCAGGGATGGGGACTCCACCACTGCCCTGCCCGGCCTGGCACAGCCCACAACAAACCCTTGCCACCAAGAAAATGTTCCTCAGCTCCAACCTCAATCTCCCCTGGTGCTACTTGAGGCCGGTTCCTCCTGTCCTCTTGCTTGTTGCTTGGGAGAAGAGCCCGACCCCACCTGGCTCCAACCTCCTTGGAGTTGTGCAGAGCCAGAAGGTCTCCCCTGAGCCTCCTTTGCTCCAGGCTCAACACCCCCAGGGCTGTGAAATGGTTTTTGTCCTCCTACCTTTGGCAATCTCTGCCCCCGCCAGCCTGGCCCGTATCAGCCCGTGCCTCTCCTGGAGATGCAGGATCTTCACCTTCGGGAACCGGGACATGTATTTGTCCAGCTTCTCCTTCAGGTACTCTGCAGAGGAGGAGGAGGAGGAGGAGAGGGGGAGTTTGACTGACGCCACTCCCAGGGTGGAAAGCAGCAGGCAGATTTTCCCTGGAAGCACCTCCAGGACACACCAGCATCCTTGGGTCTAGGGCATGAACATCTGGGCACAGCTGCAGGGCACTGGGGTTGGTCCAAGCCTGCTCTCTGGTGGGACTCCAGCAGTGCCAGTGCCAGCAGGTTCAGGCTGAAGCTTCTGGTGACAGGAGGAGCACAACCCCAGTGGATAGTTCATGATCCAAACTGGGTGTCAAACGATTGTTCAAAGACCTGGCTAAGGAGCAGATACAAAGGGAGGCCACAGAAAGTGAAGAGGAAACTGGGAATGATGCTTTTGAGGGGAAATAGCATGGACACGTTTTAATGATTATTTTGAAAACCAACAGAGTCTCCTTCCCCTGTTTTGCACGTATTGTCTTGTTGCTCTTTGTACACGTGGCACGAGCTCTGAGGCAGCACTTTCCCTGAAGAGCCAGCACTTGGAAAATTACATAGTTCCTACATTTCTCAGGGCTGAGGTCAGCAGAGAGCCAGAGCACTACACAGCAGAGGTTCCACAGCATCCCAACTGCCTGAGCCCCCATGCAAAGCCACCCTCCACCTGCAGCCCAGCCCTGCTCCTACTGCAGCCACCGCCTTCTCCGAGCACCAGCCTTGGACTGGGTGACCTTTAAAGGTCCCTCCCAACCCCAAATGCTCTATGATTCTCTCACTGTGAGCTGTTCCTCCCCTGCCACCCACTGAAACACGGGGTGCTCGTCTGGAAGCTGCACAGAAGGGTGAGAGCATCTTTATGGAGCCAGGGGCCCTTGAGCCAGGATGCCCTGAAGATGCATGGGTTGGGTAGGACCATGGGGTGGGTGCTCCTGGACCTCCTGCTCCCTCCACCAGCCTCTGGCACACGGGCAAACGTTATAAACTTAGTGATGCACAGCTGTAAACACAGCAGTGGTTTAACTGGGTGAACCGGGATGGGAGAGACGTGAAGGATAAATCCTGGCGGGGTTTTAGGCAGGAGCTGCAGCTCAATCCACCACAGCCACCCCCCAGTGCCCACCTGGCCTCTGATCCCCCCAACCTGGCAGGACACGAGGGGCCGCCCTGCAATACAGTGAGGGGAGTAATGAGATTTCTCTCTGGTTCAGAATTGAGTTACAGAGAACAAATCGCATTTGGGCCCCGAGTTATATGAGTTTCATAAAGCCAGAGGAAGCTTCACCTGCCTTTAGTGCTGAAGTCGTCCACCAAAATGAGTTCCTCAATCAGGTGTGGGGGAGACCTGCTGAGGACGCTGTGGACGGAGCGGAGCAGGGTGGACCACACTTCATCCACGAAGCACATGATGATGGTGGTGGTCGGGAGGTCATCGTGAACCCGCTGCTCGGAGCACCTGCAACAGCAACACAGGCTCACTGGCCATGGCCACTCACACTCCTGAGAGCATCCAGGCTTGGTGTCTGCTGGGAAAACCTGCAGGGAGGGGGAGATAACAGGCTGGGCAGGGCAGTGGTGGAGTCCCCAGCCCTGGAGGGGTTTCCAAGCTCAAGTTGTGGTGCTGAGGGACAGGGGTTAGTGGTGACCTGGCAGTGCTGGGCTAATGGTTGGACTCGTTGCCCTTCTTTAGACTTACTCCAGCACCAACTCAGAGGACTGTGGGGGACAGGAAAACATTCAAGCTTCTGAATTCCACATATGATGGTACTGGTAAGTCTGCTCCCTGAGCACCCCACATCTCACCCCCTGAGTTCCACACATCTCACCCCCTGAGCTCCCCACATCTCACCCCCTGAGCTCCACACATCTCACCCCCTGAGCTCCCCACATCTCACACCCTGAGCTCCCCACATCTCCCAGGGACACCTTGGCCTGGCCAGCCATGCCCCAAGCCCACGTGCAGGGGCTCTGAGCATCACCTCCTTCCCTCACAAACACCCCGAGACACTCGGCAGACCCAAGGAGTGATAAAATTTCTCCCGTGTCTATGTGTTTGTCACTTCATTCTGTGACAGCCAAACATGCAGAGTCTGGGTCAGGGTTTGAAGAAGAGGTCGACGAGCAGCTTCCATTTGGAGCTCCAGCTTGTCCCTGCTGTGTGCCCCGGGCAGGGGGGTCCCTGGGCTCCCCTGTCTCTGAGCCCCTCTCCCCACAGCACCTGCTTTATCCTGGAATACCCTCGGACTGTGGGTCCAGCAGGGTCAGTACAGCTCAGAAAGCAGCAGGAGTTGCACAGACTGGAGGCTGTGACAGGACAGGTTTCCCCTTGTCCAGATTCCAGTGGTCTGGTTCCTCTTGGCCCAATTTCCAGTACTCCAGCAATGGCCACAAGAGGAACTGGAGTCTAAACCGGGATATATCAGCAAAAATTAACGTGTCGTTTGGTCACCAAGAGCTGCCAACAGCCACTGCCACGAGCTGGCCCTTACGGCTTGATTGGCTGTGCCAACGTGCCGAGGGCAGTGCCCAGGGGTGCCAGGGGAGCTCTGGGTGGCCTTGTGCCCAGCACAGCAGCACACGTCACCAGGCAGTGCCACTGGGGACACACCTCTGTTTGGCCAAGGTGTTCCCCATGAGAGCAACACTGTCCTCCTGGGGAGAGGACCTACAGGAGCTGGGCAGGACGTGCTTCTGGGAGGTGTTTCTGCTCCACAGCTCCAGGGCTTTGCTCCAAACACCATCCTGGCCTTGAGCCACCACGGCTCCTTTATGGCTTCTGCAGCTGGCATCCTCTGCCCACCAGAAAGGAGACTCCACAACCTCTCCGGGCAGCCTGGGACAGGCTCCAACACCCTCACAACAAACAACCACCTCCTCCTGCTCAGATGGAACCTCCTGGGTTCCAGTTGGTGCCTGGTGCCTCTTGTCCTGTCCCTGGGCACCACTGACAAGAGTCTGGCCCCAGCCTCTTGCCCTCGCCCTTTAGCTCTTGATCAGCATTGATCAGATCCCCTCTGAGGCTTCTCTTCCCCAGCTCACCAGCCCCAGGGCTCTCAGCCTCTCCTCACCTCAGCTCACAGTCAAGCACAGACACGGGAATGTCCACATGTTGTCCTGTGGGACAGGGACAAACCATGGCAGAGCTGGCACAAAGAGGTCCCACGGCCTAAACACTATGTCTATATGTCTTTTAAATACCTCCAGGGATGGGGACTCCACCACTGCCCTGGACAACCCCTTCCAAAGCCTGATAACCCTTTCGGTAAAGAAATTCTTCCTATATCCAATCTAAACTTCCCTTGGTGCAACTTGAGGCCATTGCCTCTTGTCCTACCACTTGTTCCTTGGTTGAACAGACCCATTCCCACCTCTCTACAATCTCCTTTCGGGGAGTTGTGGAGAGCCAGAAGGTCTCCCCTGAGCCTCCTTTGATCCAGGCTCAACCCCCCCCAGGTCTCTCAGCCACTCCTCACATGTTCTCCAGACCCTCCTCCTTCTTCTCTGGACCCTTCCCCAGCTTCGTTGCCCTTCTCTTGCCACGCTCCAGCCCCTCAATGTTCTTCTTGGAGTGAGGGGCCCAAACCTGACCCCAGGATTCGAGGTGCATCAGACATCTAAGAACCACCTCATGGCAAAGCCACCTCATGGGCAGCACCACAAGCGATGGCCTCGCTGTGCCCGGCAGGGATCTGTGCAGGGGTCGTGGAGGGTCTTACCCGGCAGGCCTGGTGTCCGCTATGGCTCGGTCTACGGGGATCAGGTCGCTGAGGTAGACATTAAAGTTCCCTTCTTTCCATCTACTCTTTGCTTCTTCTTGCTTATCCTCCGGGACTGCCGCGGGGTGCCCGAACTGCCCGGGAGCGTGGGGGTCCCTCGGGGCCAGCGTGGCATCCACGGCCAGGACGCTGTGGGTGCCCGGGGTGC
>VYZX01004365.1:232988-323024 GCA_013401335.1 Brachypteracias leptosomus
AGCGGCCCGGCAGCACCTCCGCCTCCCCCCGGGCGCAACCCGGCGCGGCCCCGGGCGGTGTGCGCGGCCCCGGGCGGTGTGCGCGGCCCCGCGGGTGTGTGCACGTGAGTGCGCGGCCCCGGAGGAGCGGGGTGCCCAGGAACGGTCCCGGGCAGCCCCGGGGAACGTGGGGCCGGCGGGGCTCTGGGTGAGGGTCGCCGCATCCCGGCGTGGCAGGAAGGGACCCCTGGAGATCGCCTCGTCCAAGCCCTGTTCCGGCAGCTCATCCCACTCCGACAGGTCCGTGTGTCTCCTGTGTGAGGACTCCGGAGCTGGACACTGCTCCTCAGCAGACATGGTTGTGCCCTTGGGGGGGTTAGGGTGTTCGGTAGGTGTTCTGTGCAGGGTGAAGGGGTGGTGGTGGTGCTGAGCTCCACATGGTCACAGGACCTTCATAACTGAATGACACCAACTGAACAAAAACACTTCTCCAGGGGTCTCTGCCATCCCACCACTGCAAAGAGCCTGGCAGTAGGGACCCCATCACCACTGGTGATGGCGACTCGGTTCCCCGTGCCATGGTCCCCATCAAGCAGCTTCTCTCCACTGGTGGACACTGTCAGCCCACGAGTGGGGATGTGGCATCCATTACACCCATGGACATGGTCTGTAAAGAACTGTGAGATCCATCGTGTGTGGACATCAGTGGTGAAAACTCAGGACACGGGCACAGAAGGGGACCAGGAAAAAGCCCGAGTGGATCTGGTATTAATAAATGTAAAAGCAATGCACAGTGTCCCAAATCACAGAGCAGGAGGTATTTTAGGATCATAGAATCATTTAGTTTGTAAAAGACCTTTAACATCATCGAGTCCAACCCTTAACCCAGCACTGCCGGGGCACCACTGACCCGTGTCCCTCAGCACCAGCCAAATAAAGGGCTCCAACCCACTGCGGTGCATATGGATACTGAAAGGAAAAGAAATGTGTGGAAAAAACTACGATCATATTCATACTTTAAAAAAAATTAATAATTTCAAAGCCCAGCCTGTGGTTGTATCACGAGATGGGAAACAAAAGAATCACAGAATGGTTTGGGTTGGAAGGGACCTTAAAGGCCACCCAGTCCCAGCCCCTGCCATGGGGAGAAGTGGCAGTTGTGGTTTTTTTCCAAGGCTTTTCTTTGAATGCAGACGTGGCAGCAGCTCCTGTTTCAGCAGGACCTGCACGCTTAGAGCCCTCAGCAAGAGGGAGTGAAGGATAAGATTACAGCAGAACTGCTCGACGGGGAAAAATGAGTGGCTGCTTGGGAGTGAAGAGGCTCCGGGTCGAGATTACACTGAAATGAAATAATGGCTTTGGTTTAGAAGTAAGGGTTTAAGATAAACCACGGGCTGTGGGTTCATTCACCACGCTGGCACTGCCCTTTCATCTTTATTTTGGTGGTTCTTATGTGCAGGAGTGTGCCTGGAGAAAAGGAGGCTCAGGGGAGACCTTCTAGCTCTGGACAACTCCCTGAAAGGAGATTGGAGCCAGGTGGGGTCGGGCTCTTCTCCCAAGGAACAAGGGACAGGACAAGAGGCACCAAGCTGCCCCAGGGGAGGTTGAGGTTGGAGCTGAGGAACAATTTGTTCCTGTCCAGGGTTGTTGTGGGCTGTGCCAGGCTGGGCAGGGCAGTGGTGGAGTCCTCATCCCTCTAGAGGGGTTTCCAAGCTGTGGAAACGTGATGCTGAGGGGTTAGTGGTGCCCTGGCAGAGATGAGGGAACAGTTGGACTTAATGATCTTAAAGGCATCTTCCAATCAAAACAATTCTATGATCACTGGCAAGGTTCAGCCCTGCACGGGGTGGGGGAGAGACCTGAGACGTTCCTTTAAGCTTTGGCTCCTGACTCAGGAGTTATGACAAAGCGTTGCTGTTGTGGCAGGGTCAGGCATTCCCTCTGCTAACTCCACGCCTTGGCTCTTCTCCCTGGCAAGTACAAATGTTCCAGATAGCTGAACAGATTCCTTGACACAAGACAGCTGCTTTTGTAGGGAGGAATTAATTTAATCAAGGCTACTCCATCATTAAAATAATCTGAAGTGTCAGATGGGAAAGCGCAGAAGCAAGATAACTTCAAGATGAAAACTCAACATTTTTTTCAGCCAGAAGTGGTAGATTCCCCACCCCCAGAACCATTGCAGGTGAGGTTGGACGGGACTCTGAGCAACCTGAGATAGTTGCAGATGTCCCTGCTCAGTGCAGGGGGTTGGACGAGATGAGCTTGAAAGGTCCCTTCCAACCCAAACCTTCTCTGATTCTATTACTGCTGGGAATAACTTGATGCTGGAGCTGGGGTTGTGTTGACAGAAGTTTTCCAGGTGAACCTTGGCAGCCGCTGCCCGGCAGTGAGGGGCAGAGCTGGTCGGTTGTGTCTCTGCAATGTCTGTGCCACAGACACCAACATCTGCCATCCGTGGAGCTGAGAACCTGCTCCCATGTAACTATCAGGAGAGAGAAGATCTCACCTCACTGTGCATGTCATGGACAGTCCTGTCCTCCAGTTACAAGCTGCAGCCTCCACGCTGGGGTGTCTTATTCCTCTCACCATGGAAACTCGGTCAGTAAAAACTTAGGAAACGTTGGATTTAGGCTCCCCTGTCCTGCCAGGGTGTCCGGCGAGTTTCTGGAGTCTCCACACAATTATACAGGCAGCCAAGAATGGAAACTTTGGCTTTGGAGTGAAGGTTTATGGTCATTCTGCAGGAAACCCACAAAGCTGTAGGTAGAAAACCGGGAAGTGTTGGGCAATGGTGCGTTGGACGCTTGAAAATCTGAAGAAGGAATTGTTTAGATTGGATGAGACCTTGGAGAACGTCAAGTCCCGCCCTGGCAAGAAGAAGAAGGTTAAGAAACTGAAGTTTACGTTTCTGTTTTGAAGGGTTCCAGGGTTTTTAAGCTGGCCTCGTTCTGCTGGGGGTGGGGTGGTTTTCAGAGCCGGGTGTCAGCCGAGCTCTATTTTTAGGTGGCTGTTTGCACCAAGAGCAACTTTCCCCAAAAGGGAGCTGGTTATGCAATAAAAGATGAGAAAAGCTGCTGCTGTTTATTTTTTTTTGTCATAAACAGTGGCCTAGATTCCCCGTGGCTGTCGTGACACACGTGGGTGCTGGTGGGGCTGCTCGGGGTGCCCGTGAACGGTGGGGAGAGCACCGGAGAGTGCTCACCAGGACCAGGAGTGGAACAGCAGCGGGGCTCGGTGATGTGCACAGGGGTCATGTCTGGCTAATACGTGTCTTGTAGAAGCAGACAGCATGTAAAAGAGGATGGTTAAAAACCTGACCCGACGATGTTTTTAAATTTCAAATTACGCATAAAGTATGCATTAAATTAATTAGGGAATTCATTAAGGAGGGAAGAGTAAAGAAACTCGCTGGCAGCGTGCAGCGTGTAGCACCGTGAGATGGTTTCTATAGTTGTTATATATAATTTGTCTCATAACACTATCCTTTGATAAATTATTGCAGCATAATATGATCTATGTAGCTTATTAACAGTTTCATTAATTACTATTAGAGCAAAGACACTCTGAAGTCTGGGACACACCAGAACAAATGTTGGAGCAGATGGTTGAAATCAGTGGAACGCAATCGGTGGCTGAACCCTTTTACCTAATTACATTATTACATCAAAATAGTTAAACTGAATTTGTCAAGTTGTCGGCGAAGCGCTGGGATGTTTGGAGCCGCTGCCACGGTGCCGGGATAACCCCCAGGCCGCAGCTCCCCCCGGGGTGCAGGGACCCTCCGGGTGTTCTCCACGGGCTCCAAAGCCCCGGTGCCCTCACCGGACATCCCGGCAGACCTTGGGTCTCACACCTTCACCCACACCCGGGAGGGGACCCTTCCTCTGCCCCAGCCAGAGCCTCACCCAGGGTCTGGTCCATGTAAGGTCCAGCCTTTCCCACTCCTGGGCTGCAGAGCTTCCTACAGGAGAAGTTACCTTGGACCCTTCATCAACTTTGAGCTCAATTTATTATCATCAAAATCATAAGGAGCGTAGTTCACAATATATTCCAGTTCTGCTCTGAACCTTGAACCCAGGAATTAAATGATCTCTCAGTTTTTTAAATGAACCCTGTACCCATTGGGTGCTTTAAGTAATGCCATCAGTAACGTGAAATAATTGTCCTAAAAAAGCAGCTACGGTGCCAAGGGTTCTCTCTCCAGGAGGGTTTCAGGTTATCCAGAGTGGCTGAAGGCATCTCTGGTGGGTTTGCAAACCCACCGTCGTGCTGGAGGTGGCTGCAGAAGGAGAGAGAAAATGTGAAGCCTTAAGTACAAAGCCTGAAAACCCATAAGTGCTTAATTTCTCCCCGAGCATCAGAAGGAGTGTGGGAGGAGAGCAGGAGCGTGTGGATTGAGTCACTGAGCAGAATTCCGTGTGTTTGGGGTTTATTTTAATTGCCCACACCGGCAGTTTCCAGGGGATCTCCCACCCGTGTCTTTGGTCACAGGTACCACGGAATTACTGAGAACCCCTCCCAGCAAAAGTGCTTCACAAACAGCAAAAAAAACAAACAGAAAATGCTTTTCTCCAGTCAAGGGGATAAAAATTGTCATGGGCAACTCTTCCCCTTGCTTCCCATGGCGCGGCAGCTTCTCCTCAGCCGTGAAGGGCTGAGATCCAAGTCCCACTATCCCAACTGGCTGGTTTCAGGGCTGGGGGAAGGGGAAAAATCATTAGCTGGCATCTGGAAGCCTGGGGAGGGACTGGGAAATTCATAGAAATGGGCAGCACGGAGGATTGTTGGCTCCAAATTCATCTCCAGGGCCCTCAGGAGGTCTGGTGACAAACACAGGCTCGGTGGGTACACAAGTGATCTAAAAATGTAGATGAAAATTCAGTGTCATAGTATCATCTTTAAATTAAAAGTGCTTGGCTCCTGAGATAAATTCACGGGTGGTGACTGACCTGAACATTTGGTGCTTGCCTTGAACTTATTGCTTGTGCCTGGAGAGGTCCCAGCTGGTCAGGAGGGTGGTCATGGTGGTCACCAGCCAAACCTGGCCCTGCGGCAGCTCTAGCTGAGAGACTGGCTCTTGCTACTGATCTCTTGGGCTGAGCTTTACTCTAGCAGCATTTGCTTAGGCTCGTCTTTTCTGCGTTAATCAGAACCCCCCAAGGTCCTTCTTGGAGTGAGGGGCCCAAAACTGACCCCAGGATTCGAGGTGCAGCCTCCCCAGTGCCCAGTGCAGGGGAACGATCCCTGCCCTAGAGTTGATTCTGTGATCAATCATGGACTCACAGAGTGGTTTGGGTTGGAAGGGACCTTAGAGACCATCTAGTTCCAACCCCCCCACCATGAGCAGGGACATCTTCCACTGACCAGGCTGGTTTCTCCTGGAAAACACGTGGTCACTACACGAATGTGCTGAGACCTTCCCTGTCCCCAGCTCCCGGGGCTGGAGGAGGTGCAGCAGCCCCCGCAGCACCAGGCACAGAGACGCTCCTGCTGATTCTGTCCCTGTGACTTGGGCACATGGCACCCAAAGGTGTGGGGACAGGGTGGGTTTTTGGCTGCCCTCCATCAGGAGGGACCGCTGGGCAGAGCCAGGGGGAGGTGGTGGCACCAGGGCTGCCCATGGGAGCGGCTGCCAGCAGATCCCAGTGTGAAACCAAGGTACCATCTGGTGAGTAGGTACCACAGCATCTGAGCGGGGTGTGGGCAGCCAGGCGGGACCAGATCCGATCATCCCGGAGCCTGGGAGAGGAAGGATTCCAGGCCCAGAATATCAGCGCGGGGCTGTCCTGAGCTTGTGCGCATATGGCAGAGGAGCTGCGCTGCCGTGAGTCACCGAGAGATGCAGTAAAAATAGGAGCTGCTGCTCTGCAAAGAAAATAACAGGTACTAATTAATCCGGGTGCTCTCCGTGGCGGGGGGGGGGGGGCAGCCCCAAGGGGTGAGGTGGGCAGAGGACAGCCCCGACACGCTGCCGAGGAGCAGAAGGGCTGAGAAACCCTCCACGACTCCAGCTACGAGGACTCTTCAGATATTTCCTAATGCTGTTTGCAATGTGCATGCCACCGAGCAGCCCCTGCTTTTATTTTATTTCTGTTCCACAGGAATTAAATTAATTTTAGAAATGGCACTGTAACTATTTTCCTGCCTCGGGGACCATTTGTTTTAAAATCATTAAAGATTTTTATATGACACTGCACTGACATTTGATGTGAATAAATTAAGGGGATTAGTTTAAAACAGCGTTCTTTCTTCGCAGGCTTCCCAAGCCCATATCTGCAGGCACCTAGGTCTGGGCAGGGTGGCCTGTGGAAGGGCAGCAGCGTCTGTGTGTCCCCAAAAGACACAGCCCCCGGGCAGCTCTGCTGCTGCCAGCACGGCCAGTGCTGCTCAGAGACTCCAGCTAGATATTTATTTTAATTTAGCCAGGGGCCCCATGGCTGGCTGGAGCCTTCTCGGGGCCAGCAGCCACCAGAAGAAGTTGTGCTTCGTGCACGCGAGGGAGAAAACTGTAGAACTGTTTGATGGAGCTGCTCTGGAAAGTTGAGCCTGAGTTCTTAGAACGCATCGGGTTGGAAGGGACCTTCCAAGGTCATCTGGTCCATCCCCCTGCAGTGAACAGGGACATCTGCAGGACCAGGGATGCTCTGGGGTGGGTGCACAGCCAGGGACTCTCTGTGCTCCCCGTCCCCCAGGGTTCTGGGGGGGTCACACAGTTTTGTCCTGCTGAACGAGGACTAGCTGGAGTGGATTAGTTTAAATCCAGTGCTTATCCTCTCTAAATGTCAAGGAAAGGCAGTTCTGGCTTTCTGAGGAAACACGTGGCCTGGGCTGCTGGTGGGGTCCCACTTGCAGCACCCCGAGGCTGCAGAGGGACCCTCTGCTTGGAGCCAGGCTGTCCCCCCAGTGCACACCCCGTGTTGTCAAACTTAACTGAGAAATATTCTGAGGCAACAGGACCTTCAAATGCAGGAAAATATTTGGCACTGAGGGTTTCAGCAACACGTGGGTTGTTATTTTGCTGCCAAAGGTAAGAGGTGTGATTTGCCCCAGGCTGCGGAAAGAGGGACAGCAAAGGGAGCTGGGAGATGCTTGGGGAACAGAACAAGCAGGACAGAAACTGTGGTGACTGGCAGGGAGACAGACAGACAGACAGACAGGCAGACAGACAGCTTTCCCATCTTTCTGTGTGTCTGAGGGGTGCAGGCACAGACAGCAGGGGTGCAGGGATATAGGATGTAGGATGCAGGGTGCAGGATGGAGGACACAGGGTGTAGGATAGAGGAGAAGGGTGTAGGATGCAGGGTGAAGGGTGCAGGGTATAGGATGCAGGGTGAAGGGTGCAGGATGCAGGGTGCAGGGTGTAGGATGGAGGAGAAGGGTGCAGGGTGTAGGATGCAGGGTGCAGGATGTAGGATGCAGGGTGTAGGATAGAGAAGAAGGGTGTAGGATGCAGGTGAAGGGTGCAAGGTATAGGATGTAGGGTGCAGGGTGCAGGATGTAGGATGCAGGGTGTAGGATAGAGGAGAAGGGTGTAGGATGCAGGGTGAAGGGTATAGGATGCAGGGTGAAGGGTGCAGGGTGTAGGATGCAGGGTGTAGGATGGAGGAGCAGGGTGAAGGATGGAGGAGAAGGGTGTAGGATGTAGGATGCAGGGTGCAGGGTATAGGATGCAGGGTGAAGGGTGCAGGGTGTAGGATGGAGGAGCAGGGTGTAGGATGGAGGAGAAGGATGTAGGATGCAGGTGGAGGTGGCCGTGGTGACCAGGTCCCTCCATCACCCCCTGGTTCCAGCTCGGAAGGCCACGGCCGCTGGAGGTGATCTCGGCAGACACTGAAGCCCAGACAGGAGGGGAAGGAGAGGAGCTCGTCGGCTTTTCCTCCTGTCATCTCGTACTTGTACAGCAAAGTACTGTTAATAATAATTTAAATGCTTTGCTTGTCAGTCACTGCTCTTTCTTTGTAAATGTTACTCGTTTCATAAATAAATCAAAACCTGCAGACCCCGGGTTTTCAGAAACTTGAATGCTTTTGTTAAAATTGTATGAAGCAAATTCACAAACACATGATTTATATTATCTCAGCAGAGCACAGGAGATGATAGAATATACTATTTAAATTAACTCCTCTCCCAACAAATGAAATCAATTCTGTTCTTGGGTTACTTTTCATCTGCCTTTTGTCTTGTTGCCGAATCTTTTCTATTTCTTTCACTCATTCATCTATTGTGCCCTTTCCTTGATCTGATAGCATTAAACATATAATTAAGTCATAAAGGAGGGAACTGATGAGTATAGCAGATGGTAATTGCTTCCTACATTTGAATGAAATGATATGCATTGCTACAATTTACAGCTCTCGCCTCATATTTTATTCAGGAACCTTTTATCTCTTTTCCTGCAGAATTATTCTGCAATAAATTTAGACATCTTATCAATAGCTGGTGCGATACCGGCAGAAACTGGGGGGGAACTGAACTTTGTGCATCTTAATGTTTAAAATAATTTTCGACAATAATTGAATTATCTCCCCACCAATATCACACAGAGAACCCGACGGACTCGGATGTTGTCCTGTTAGAAGCTCGTTCTGTGATTAAAGAGAAATCCCGGCGGGTATAATGACAACTTATTGAGCCAGGGGATGCTGGGAGCCTCCTAGAGCCACCTCTCTTTTGGGTGAGTTTGTGTTTTCCTGAGCTCCGAGGCTTTGGCTGGGTCCTGGTGTCAGGGGAAGGGCAGGAGGAGCAGCAGGGACATTGATGCATCTCTCGTAATGCTCTGAAGGGTAAACCCGGTGGCCTTGCAGGAGGTCACGGCGCTCTCCGTGTTCCTCCACCCTTAGAAGAGTTTAAACTGATTTCTTCTGCACATGAAGACCTCCAGGCTGCCCGAATTCCGGGCCCTGAAGGTCCCTGGGAGTCCTTGGCAGGGAGCGTGGGCAGGAGGCTGCAGGACCAGCCGGTGGCACCTCTGGTGATGCCCACACCGTGCCCCAGCGAGGCCACCTCCTGACCTCCTCTCCTGCTGCTTCAACACCACCACTCTCAATATTTCAACATTTCCTGGAAGAAATGGCTCCATCTTTCCTTTTTTGTGGGTGATGAAGTAGAAATCACACCCTGTCTCTGTGGTAGCCCAGGTGTGAAACAGCACAGGGGGAGAATCCCAGGTTGGGGACAATCAGGAGCAGCTCTGCAGAGACCTCAGGCAGAGCCTGTGCCCGTAAGGGAGAAGGATTGCTCCTCGTGGTGGGACAAATCCCGGGGGTGACAGGGCAGTGCTGCTGGTGACATTCCTCAGGATGGAAATGGATGTGGCCACACACGGTCACGGTCTTTTTTTTTCTCCACAGAAGATTGTTATAATAGCATGAAATGCAACAATATTGGCAAGAAACTGCTCTTTATGTCATCTCCCCCGTCATTTTTTTTATTAGGTTAAAAGCATGATGGATAAAAGTAACTTCACTGTGATCTCCTCAGCTGCAGCTCGGGCAGAGGTCACTGCTGTTATTAGACCTGCTCGTGTGGCTGCAAAAGGAGGAGGCTTTGTGCTGTTCTCGAGGTCTGAGACAGAACTTTGGGCTAAATACCACCCAAAATGAGCTCCCAGCGAGATGCTGCACACCTGGGGAGCAGGGCTCGGAAATGGGGTGAGGACCTGGCCAGCCTGGTGAGGTGGGACAGGGGGAAAAAGCACCCCAGGGCTTGGGAGAAGAAGGGTGTCACCCATTGCACCCCTCCAGTAACTGCTGTGGGTGAAGTGGTGGGAGATAGCAAATAGTGAGGGGAAGAAGTTTGCAGGCTCTGTAAGAAATTCTTCACTGTGAGGGTGGTGAGACCCTGGCCCAGGCTGCACAGGGAAGCTGTGGATGCTCCATCCCTGGAGGTGTTCAAGGCCAGGTTGGATGGGGCTTGGGGCAACCAGGTCTAGAGGGAGGTGTCCCTGCCATGGCAGGGGGTTGGAACTAGATCTTTAAGGTCCCTTCCAACCCGACCCATCCTGTGATTCGATGATTGAAAGCCTGTATATCCCTGCTGTGTGTGGCAGCAAACCCACGAGCTGACACGACAGGAGGCATCCGAGCTCCTCGTTGCTTTCCTTCTGTGGAGTGAGGCAAGAAAGGGTTGTCAGTGATGATTTCTGTGGTGATTTGTAAAAACCCGTGACTCCCTCCCTGATTAGTTTTAATAAAGAGTCGCTGCTCCCCAAGCTTGCTTGGGAAATTATTACCTATCAGCAAGACAGAGGACAAACACTTGAGCTATTGACAGCGGTGCAGAGCAAGCCCCTCGTGGTGACTATTAAGAGACAAGCATTACCCTTCTTTTTTGCCTCAGCCCATTCGAAGTTCTTTTGAAGCCTGGTCTGAGCCCCAGGAGTGTGTGTTCTCCTCTCCCTGGAGCATCTTCCCTTGTGAGGAGCACCTCGAGTGTGGCTGGCCCTGCGGATGGTGAAGGTTTTGTGATTAGTAACCTTTGGAGCTTTCTGATTAGACTAGGGCAGGGGTTGTCCCCCTGGACTGGGCACTGGGGAGACCCAACCTCAAGTCCTGGGGTCGCAAGAAGGACCTTGAGGGGCTGGAGCGTGTCTGGAGAAGGGCAACGAAGCTGGGGAAGGGTCTGGAGCAGGAGTGTGGTGAGGAGCAGCTGAAGGACACAAACGATTCCCAGCCTTTCATGAAATTTAACTTTTTCTAACCTCCAGCTCTGGAAAAATATAATCATAAAAAATAGTCACAAGGCAGCGATCCCGCTGTTTGCAGAGGAAAGGGGGGAACAGGAATGATTCAGATTTTGGGAGCTGGCAGCTAAATTTCCAGTTGTGTGTGGCCAGGCTGTTATCGATGCCTGAGAGTTTCCAATTGCTGGTAATAGACTGGGGAAAAAAGATAATGTGTTTGATCGATCAGCATGGACAAATTTCATTTAGGGGATCAATAACAGTTTATACTTGACAGAGCGGAGGGACTGCATTTATTTTTCCCTTTGATTGAATAAACGTTTCCAATGAGGCGGGGGGTGTGGAGTGATCCCCACCATGTCCTACCTGGAGGCACCAGCTCCGTGTGGAGCGAGGTGTGTCCAGGGCTGTGGTGAGGTCCCCGGGGGCTGGAGCACTCAGCAGGACCACGTGTGGCTTCTTAGGACATGGGCTGGTTTGTCTGACCCCAGTGATGGGAGATGCCAGAAAGAGACACCACTTGGGTGTGTTTGTCAAGGGTGGGTAGAAAAAGGGAAGGTTTTTTTTCTTTTTTCTGTATCAAGCGTAATTCCTTCGAGCTTCTGAGAAGATCCATAGGAAGGTAAACAGGCAGCTGAGGGACCTGGGGGTGTTGAGCCTGGAGAAAAGGAGGCTCAGGAGAGACATTCTTGCTCTCACCAACTCCCTGCAAGGAGGTTGGAGGCAGGTGGGGTGAGGAACAAGTGTCAGGACAAGAGGAAAGGGCCTCAAGTTGCCCCAGGGGAGGTTGAGGTTGGATATTAGAGAAACTTTCTTAACTGGGAGGGCTGTGAAGGGCTGTGCCAGGCTGGGCAGGGCAGTGGTGGAGTCCCCATCCCCGGAGGGGTTTCCAAGGCGTGGAGATGTGGTGCTGAGGGCCAGGGGTTAGTGGTGGACGTGGCAGTGCTGGGTTAACAGTTGGGCTTGATGATCTTAAAGGTCTTTTCCAGCCAGAACAGTTCTATGGCTCTGTGATGCTCTCCCTCTAACAGGTGAGCAGACACGTCTCCTGCTGAAGGTGAGAGCATCTGCTCCGCAGACCCTGCCAGTGGCTGCACATCAGGAATTGTTCCTGCAGCACCATTGGAATTGTTCCCGTGTCACCCCGCAGCACGTGCTGGTCTCACAGAAGTGTTCCTGAGCAGGGGGCGTTAAATAACCTGCTTCGTGATCGCAACAGCGAACGTTGGCTTTGGGTTTCCTCCTCAGGGGGCTTCTCATCCCCCTCCTGCAGGTTTGGGTTTGCTCTGCCAGCCCAGAGGAAGACCCGCAGCAATTGGGATTTTGGGACTGTTTGAAGAGCTGTGCAGGGCTCTGGCTGGTCGACCAGACCCCGCTGACCCAGGGCTCCTGGGGGCTGCCAGGGGAACTCGGTTTCGTGTGGGCTTCGTGTCTTCATGCAGAGCTTGTCCCCATGTTGTGCTTTATGAATTCTCTCTGAGAGAGGCTCAGAATCAGCTTTGGCTGGTGGCAGAGAGTAATTAAGTTCCAGATGACGCAGATGATAACTTTCCCTTGCAATATGGAGCAAATGCCAATAATAAATGCAGCTCGTTCCTGGCTCCAGATGCATCAGCTCGTTTCGTTAGCTGCCTTGCTCATCAAGGCGAGAGAGCCGAGGTCGTGAGGAGCCTGATTCCGGGGGGGGATCCGGGGCCTGGTGGCTGTTCCAGGATTGTTTAAGATGCATATTGTCTGTGTACATCTCGATGAGGCAAATGCCAAGCGCGAGCGCCGTGGGGCTCCTGCTCTGTCGGGTGATTAAGTCTTCGAGACTTGCAGCCATCGGGTCGTTATGGGTGGTACTTGCAGGTCAGGGTGTGCTCGGCAAAGTTGGAGGCGATGCTTGACCTTTGGACAGCCCTGCAGGGGAAGGCAGCCCCGGCCGACAGGAATAACCACCCCTCCCTTGTTTTCGGGGGGGGTGTTTAGTTAAAAATGCAAATATATTGTAACATATGTGACTTGAGGATATTCAGACGGGGAAGCAGAACGCGCGTTCCTCCCGTTCTTTTTTCCCCAGCGAGTTTCCAAGTGAAATGCTTAATGGGGCAAGAGGGGAGAGATGGAATAAATAATAATACTAATGACGGTGGATCGCTTACCTTGTCCTCTTTACCACTGCCTGGTACCTTTTTGTCAATGACACGCTCTGCCCAGAGAGTCTTCTGGCGGCCGAGTTGAGTTTGTGGTATTAGAACCACGCAGTAAATGGTTGTCAGCTTTGTTTCATCTCATGCCTCGTGTCTGGCGTGGGGATGGTGAGTATATGACCTTATTTTCTACAAACCCTACCGCAGCGCACACGGAGTCGGGAGGCTCTCCAGAGCCTTCTTTCCTTCGTCTCCGATAAATTGTAAAACCAGACCTTTTAAAACCCTGCCTATTGCACTTTGTGGTGACCTGACTTAAACGCAGGGGCCATTGGCTGGCTTTATTTTTATCCTTGCAGGAAGAACAGTTGTTTATTAAGCTCAACAAGCATAAAACAATGCGCTTCGGGATTATAAATAGCATCTGAAAAGGTTTTGAGATTCCACGCCGCTGCCCGAGACACTACAGGGCAGAATTCTGCCTCTTTATTCAGGCAAATGAGGGGTTTTGATCAAGGAGGGACAGTCGGAGCTTCAGGATGTGGCCAATAATAACTCAATAAATCAGCAAAGACACGATCTGATGGTGTTCGGCTTCCTCCCAACACATAATCAGCCCGCACTTAATTGTTAGGAGTTGTGTAATTAGGGCAGGGGCCGTGGTTGGGTGATGCTCTAATTTCCTGTATCTGTGGTGATGGGGGTTTGATCAGACCGTGGCTCATCAGCCTCCCCGTGCCTTAGCGTGTGCTTGGTGGGTGTCTGACGGCTCCTTTGGAGCTCTGTCTGGGGTCCTGCCTGTGCCAAGCAGGGAGAACAGAAAGCAAAGTGTTGATGTGGATATTTAGGAACTGGTCCTGAAGCTGGGGGAACTAAACACACACGGGGTGTGAAGGGAACAGGTGAATCAATGTCACCAAGTGACGTGGTGGTCACAGGCAAAGCCATCCCATGGGCACAGCAGCTGTGTGTGACCATCAGCGTGGACCTTCACACCCCCCCCTCAAACACAGCAGGACAGTTTGCATCCTCACAGCCACAGAAATGGGGGTTTGCTGTGATTTGGACAGGGACAGGGACAACAGGCAATAGGACAGGAGAAAACAGCCTCAAGATGCTCCAGGTTGGGCATGAGGAACAATTTCTTGCCACTCCCCAGCCAAGCTGGAAAAGGTGAAGGACGTGATGTGACGGACATGATGTGATGAACATGCCTCCTTCGCTGACCAGGAAAGGTCTCTTCTAAGGTGGTCACATCTCTTCTCCAGCTCAATGGTCGCCGCGTCCTTCAGAGTGGTGACAAGGGGGACAGCAGATAGGACCGAGGTGCTGCTGCTCCGAGGAGAAGCCAAAGTTCCATCGAGAAGGAGCATCTGCCATTTTGAGGACACTTTGGAAATTGCTGTGACATTTGGGTGACATTTTACTTTGTGCTCTGACCAATTGCCTCTTACCTGGTAGCTCGAGCAGCGAGTCTGCTGCCAAGTCTCTGGGAGGGAGCCTGGAGAAGAGGTGATCCCAGCTGGGGAGGAGCGTGCCCGCTCCCCAGGGGACCACACCAGCACCCAGGGGGCTCGACGAGGGGCTGAGGTGCAGGTTGGTGCCTCTTTCACCTTTCCTCCATGAGCATCTCCTTGCATGAAGGCACCGGGTGGGCACCAGCCACGCTGAGGAGGTGACCCGGAGCCAGCATCTTCTCTTGCCCGCATGTCCCCGAGGAGCAGAGGTTCATCTTCCCTGCCCCGGGGGCTGCGCCTGCTCTTGGCTGAGCAGATGGCCCCGGGAAGAGACATTAATTAGAGCAGGGCTGTGCTGAGCGTGGAGGCTGCTGTTTGTGCTCACGAGGAGGATTTGCAGAGCTGGAGGGGCCTCCTCGCCTGCCAGGCAGCAGCGAGCGCCGACCAGGAGGCGAGCAGCCCGCACCATGGCTCCTTCCAAACACGAGTTATCCTCCACGAGAAAAATGTCACTGCGGCTGAGCAGCTCCTTCCCCGAGCCCTCTGCTGCTCTGGAACCTCGTGAAGCTCAACAAGGGTCCTGCACCTGGAGGGGGAAGAACCCCACACACCAGGAAGGTGAGGGGTGACCTGCTGGGAGGAGAAGGACCTGGGAGTGCTGAGGGACAAGTTGACCGTGAGCCAGCCAAGCAGGTCAATGGTGTCCGGGGGTGCAGTCAGAATATGGCCAGCAGGTCAAGGGAGGTTCTCCTCCACTTCTTACTCTGCCCTAGTGAGGCCATTCCCCTCCTGTCTTCTCCACCTCGGAGTCTGAACCCACTGATGGAGAGGGCTGTGACCAGCTCAACCCCAGCCGAGGCTGCCCCTGGTGCCCACACCCACCTCCAGCATCACCAGTCACTCCACCAGACCCCTGCAAACCTTCCCGACCAGCCGTGGAATTTTTCTTTGGTCCGAAATCATCACCCATGAGCCGGGGAGGAGGTCTGAGCACCTGCTTTGTTGCACAGGAAAAACCTTTCCTTTATTAATGTTACGAATTAGCAGAAATTAAAGAAATGGGGTTGGCCACACATTGCTTGGAAATTGTTTACAGCAAATAATGAACAAAGCGAAGCCCATTGCCAGGGGCCCGGCCGCTGAGGAGCTGTATCCATTATTAATTAAAATACAAGTCAGCTCTTTCCAGCACTTGTAGCCCGTGGGTATCAATGTGCTCCACTTGATTGAATCAGGTACTGGCAGCGCAGGCATTTTTTATTCCGTGCTGGAAGGGATAACAAAGATGTAAAGCTGTTTGCTGCTACTTCATCGGAAAAAAATGTTATTTTGGAACGAGGGCGCAGCAGCCGGGTGGGAACAACGTGAGGTCCAGGCTTGGACCTCTGCACTGCCTACAACACGGGGGCTGCATCCCCAGCACCTCTGGCATGGCCAAGGCAGCTGCTTCCAGGGCCAGGGGTCCGTGTTTGGAGGAGTGAATTAAGGGTGCATGAAGAAGACTGTGGGCAGCAGGTCCAGCGAGGTTCTCCCCCCAACTCTGCTCCGCCACATCTGGGTCCAGTTCTGGGCTCCCCAGTTCAAGAAACTACTGGAGAAAGCCCAGGAGAGGCTCCGAAGATGCTGCCCAGAGAGGTTGTGGAGTCTCCTTCCCTGGAGAGATCCCAAAGGGGCCTGGACACCATCCTGGGCCCCCTGCTCTGGGTGAGGGGGCTTGAACCTGACGATTCTGTGATTAACCCGAGCAGGAGAGCTGTTTATCCTTACAAGAGGATTTTCCCCCTTTTTCCTTGTGTGGAGGAGTCAGTGAACGGCCAGAGACAAGCACCAAAGGCCGCAATGTCCCTTTGCTCCTCTATTTTGGAAAAAAAAGGAATTAATGTTTTGTATCTATTCCCAGGAAAATAAAGGAAGCAAACGCTCTTCCCACTTCAAGCCGAGCCCGTGTCTTTGGAGGAGCAGGGACAGCCCAGGGAAAAAGCTCCATTTCTATTTTCTCCCATCAAAAGGAGGAGACAGAGCTGTAGGATCTGGAGGCCCCTCTGTGGCTGTGTCCTGGTCTGAAGGGTGGCCAAGGGAGGTGCAGGTGGACTAAGGGAGGACTTCTTCAAGGGTCCCCTGGTAGACCTGGGCTGTTTTCTACCAGACTTGCCTTCTTTCAACACTGCTGAAGCGCTGGCAATATTCCTTATTTAGGAATATAATATTAAATAAGGAATAATATTCCTTATTTATTCCTTATATTCCTTAATATTCCTTATTTAATTGCTCGATTATCGATTAATATCTATCATTAGAGTATACCACCGAATACATAGCACGGGTGACTTATCAACCCAGCATCACTGGAGCAACCTCAAGCTGTGGAATCCCCTGGCTTTTAAACACTTGATCTTGCAACATTAACACTGCATCAGCACTGGGGGGTTTGCATCTCATTTTCCAAAGGCCAGGGGGGAAATAAGCTATTTCCCCGCTGCCCAGATTTGGAATCCATGCTCAGGTGCACACTGGGTCAACCCCTAACCAGATGTAAGTACACAGCCCAGTTATTGGATTTCTTGATGAGGAACAGAGAGCAGGGGCTGCACCTGGCTGGCTGCGGAGAGATTTGCATGAAAATGAAGATTCCCAACACCTGCCTGTGTAAAATATTGATGAACAGCATCCAGCGTGTGGGTGCAAAGCCACAACAGCAGCTCCCAGATGGAGCCATTTCGGACCCAAACCTGCCCTCCACGGGAGAGGAGGGAGAGGAGAAGCTGCCAGCCCAGCCCTCATTGGGGAGGGTGATTTTCTGGCACAGAAATCTGCAGGGAACTTACAACAGCTCTTGGTGGTCAGCTCAGGATGGGGCTGGGAGGGCATCTGCTGATGGGGCTTCAGTGCATGAGGCTTCGGGTGCAGGTGAGCTTCAGGAGCTGGGCACCCGGAGCAGGTGATGGCCTCTAACATCATCAGCTCCAACAGTTCCCCCGGCCAGGTGCCCATCCCTGCCAGGGCACCACTGACCCGTGTCCCTCAGCACCACATCTCCACCCCTTGGAACCCAAAGGACACCCAGGTGCTGTGCTGGTGCCATCTCAAGGGGTGACCAGGCACGTGGAGCTGCTCCTTGGTGGGTTCTCCTTCCCTTGCTGATATTGCTTGGCTTGGGTTTGTGTTCTGTTCAAAAGGGGAATGTTTCCAAGTTGATTTCTCACCGGTTTTATATTCCCTTTAATTTAGACAAACACACATAAATAGCAGAAGGTATATCTCGTGTGTACACAACCACTTCTCCCATGGCTTCATTATTGTGTGTGGAATTAAAATAACATATTGATGATAATTTTAGCCTGCTTGATGGCTGGCGAAGGAGGCAAGCGATGCAGGATCTGCTGGTCCTGCTGGGCAGACACGGGGACAAGGGACAGGGGTTGGGGCTTTGCTGTGGGTGGAGGGTGGGAGAAGCCTCCCCAGAGATGGTCACTCCCTCAACAACTGGGAAGGACAGAGGGGGGACCTGGGGCTGAGGGGACACACACATCACAGTCATCGTCACCCTGCGGGGCCCTCACAGGCTCTACCTTAATGGCATCATGGAGCCCATAAGATAGTTGCAATTAATTAAGCATTATTTTTAAATTAAGAGGGATCTCTCCTGCACCAGGGCAGCCTCACGCCATGGCAACCAAGCCTTTCACATGGCTCAGCCCTGCAATATTGCTTCGGGCATGGGCACTGCAGGACTGGCAGCGGTGGGGTGGAGATGCCAGGGTGCTGGTGGCATGGTCCTGTGGACCCCCCAGTCTTCAGCCTTCACCTCTGCTGTGGGCATCTCCCTGGGGATGTGCCAGCCCTGGGGCTGCCTTGGCTCCCTGTGCTCCCCACTCTTCTCTCCCAGAATGGTGCCTCCTTGGGTCCAGACCCATGGGGAGGATGAGGAGTGCTCGGATCCATGGCAAGGAGCTGGTGCCAGGGAGAAAACACCTCCTGTAGAGGGGCCTCGCAAACAGGAGCTCAGCAAATACCAGTGATAACTATTTTAATTCATCTCCTCTGACATGAATGGGAACTTTCTCTTACAACTGAATATAAATAGAAGTCGGACATAGCATTACTATATGAATAAATGAATTAATCAATCACTGACAAAAACATACTATGTAATCAAAAGATTTTTCATGTTAAGATTAATTTAGTGTAATACGCGCCTAAATATTACATAAGCCCCCTTGACATTGAGTTATAGGGCTCGGGGATGGGGAGAGGGTGGGTGCGTGGTGGGGAAGGTGGGATGGAGCTGGGGAAGCAGGTCCCTGCCTCTGCAGCTGGTGGCACGGGAGGTGCTGGTGGCACAGGAGGTGGTGGCAGCCCCTGCTCTGGGGGCAGTGGTCCTCCCCGAGGGGCTGCAGAGCTGGGTCCTCCACACATGGAGCAGCACGGAGAACAGCAGGGGAATGTTTTCCCATGGATGAGTCTTTTACCTCAAAATCCCAGCATGGTGCAGGTTGGAAGGGACCTCTGGAGATGCTCTGGTCCAACCCCCCTGCTCCAGCAGCTCCCCCAGAGCAGGGTGCCCAGGATGGTGTCCAGGCCCCTATGGGATCTCTCCAGAGAAGGAGACTCTGCAGACAGAGCTTCGCCTGCACGAGTTAATTAATCTAATGAGGCAACTTCCCTTGCTACGCTCTGTGTTCCGTGTGCTTCCTCCCATCACACAGCCTAAAAATATAATCCTCATTCTTCACTTAAAGTTGTGCTTGGAACTCGAGGTTAGACAAACTCAGCCCCGAAAGGAAATGTGATTTCCTCTCGGAGAGCATAATTAAACATATGGAGCCGTTAGCAGGGGGGGAGCACACCCGGGGCTCAGCCACCACAGCCAGGCTGCACCCCCATCCAGCAGCTCTGCTTCATCCCACCGTGCTGGGGGACACTGGCCATGGGCAGGGTTTGGCCTTGCTCTGCTGTCTCCTGCTTGGGGGGGTGCTTGTGGACCCATGGGAGAAGATGCTCCACGTGGATGCTCCTGTGGACAAGCCCAGGGCAGCTCAGCCCTCCAACGCCTATAGAAGGTAGAGCAGATAGAGTGCAGGTTGCACCATCACCCATCTGAGAAGTGCACAAATGAATATCTGCAGGACAGGGAAAGCCACAGAACATTCAATACGGTTGAGGGGCCAGGGAGCAGTAGGAGATGATGTGGAGTTTGTGTTTGGCCCTGGTAGGATGACACCAACAGGGGAAGAACCTTCTGATTTTGCATTTATGTTGTATATTGATTTCCTTTAGAGCAGTGACACGGGCTATTGCTAATACCCGTCTAGTTAATACTTAATGGCAACTCTGCTCTCACAGCCCAGGGAGTGACCCCACAGTATATGTAAGAAAACGTAATTCTGTACGTCTAACACTTTGTTTTCTTTGCCTTTCTTTCTAATCCCGGTTTGCACAGATCTCAAGTGAAAAAATTGAGTGATAAGGGTCAAATACGTTATTCCAAGAGGCTCCTGCAAGGTGTCTGTCTATCGGAGCTTAGACTCTGCTGGTGTTGCAGGAGGGGGACGTTTCATTTTGCAGCATCTTAGAAGCAGCACCACAACTAAACTGTTTTTTTTTTTTCAACACATAAATTTCTCCAACTTTTTATGAGCCGAGGCGTTTTGGACAGAGACAGATGGAGACATGGAGGGGATTGAAATGAAGAGATTTGCTCACGGGAGAGCAGGAACAGGCGGCTCATGCCATGGAAGGATGAAATCAGAGCAGCCAGGAGGGGGAGGAATTGTTCTTTACTTGGGGATGGAGATGGAGGAGGACTTGGAGCTGCACATGATGCTGCTGCGGGAGGGATGGGGTGAGCTGCTCCCTGCTCAGGGCCTGGGATCAGCTCCGTGAGGATGAACCTCGTCCAGGTTAGGAGAGGTCATCATCTGTGAAGCCGTCACCATCTCTGGCTGCTCACACGAAGGTGACCGTCCCTCCAGCCCCGTATTTACCCTCTGAAGTTATTTCAGCAGCTGCAGGTTTGTCTCTGCTGCAGCCCTTGAGCACAGGGCGCTGCTGGAGGATTTGGGGGCTGTGTCCAGAGACAACAATCCGAAATCCTGCTCTATGGTCCTGGGGCTTTGGGAGACTCTGAGAGACCCAGGCAGGCTTGTGCAGGGGCAAAGACACCCCCTTCTCCCACAGCCCTTTCAGATGCAGTCAAAGCTGGAGACAGTGCAGCCCATAAACATGCAGCCGTGGGACAGGGGGGCTCTGGGCACCCACTGGGACCAGCTGCACCTCCGTGTTGGTCTGGGCATCACGCTGGGGTCTTCTGCTGGTGGGCAATGCCTGTAATGCCAGGCTTTGACCTGGAAACTTTAGAAAGGGCTTTGGGGCAAAACACCTTGTGCTGCAATACCTGCAAAGTGTGAGCCTTCTCCTCGGGCTGGGACGGGGGGCGTTTGGTTCAGAGGGAGAGCTCAGGGGCAGTTCCCCATCCCTGTCTAAATCTCCCTCTTTTATTTTAAACCCATCACCCCTTGTCCTGTCCCAACAGGCCCTGCTCAAAAGTCTGTCCCCATCTTTCTGTCACTGAAAGGCCACAAGAAGGTCTCCCCGGAGCCTTTTCTTCTCCAGACTGAACAAGCCCAACTCTCACAGTAGAGGGGTTCCAGGAAGCACAGAACCCCCCATCTCCCACTAACCCCGGTGCTTCCACCACAGCATTCCCATGCAGCATCCTCTCCATCACTAACAAATGATGCTGCTGCTCCCCCCGGGGCGTTCACCGCTGCAGGTCCCACCAGCCATTCGTCACGTAGGTGTCCCCTCGGGTGGGTGTGCGGTGGGCACGGGCAGGAATGGCTCCGAGAGAGTCTCCAGGCTCCAGGCTGCAGGTGCAGAGCAGGTATCGGGCACCGCGCGGCTCCGCTCTGCACCTGCAGCAGGAACCAGCCTGATCCTGCCGCAAATTTACCCCATAATGAGAAACATATGTCAGAGAACATGGTTTTCTACAAACCAAGCATTTGCTGCATCGTTTATGGTTAAGTCTGAATGTAGTCACAGCTGTCATGGGAATTATGGGTTCCTTGATTTTCATAATTAAAAAGAGAGAGAGGGAAAGAGGGGGGAAGGAGCCCGGAGCCTGGTGCTGTGGGCACTGCCTGCGACGTGCAGCTCGGCTGGGGGGGGAAATTCTCCTGCTGGAAAGGCACTGAAATATCTCCTGCACCAGGAGGTTAGGCAGGGAACACCGTCTGCCCGATTCGGTGGTTAATTAAATAAAAGATATTCCAAATAAAAAAAATAGATTCAGGTTTTGGGCTCTTGGGAAATCATTACTGACTGGTGACCTCTCTTAACCTGGATAAGGTTCATGCAGGAGATGTCAAAGCGTGAAGCATAGCAAATATCCGTGAGCATGTACAATTACAGGTTTATTAAAGGGAAACAAGGACCATGAGATAAATGGGAAAAATCTCCTTATGGACACGGTGAGGGGGCATTTTCAGAAAGAGCCCAAGCGGTGTCAGTAGGGGCTGTGCCCCTGGAGCTCCAGCCAAGCCATCCCACTGGGGACAATGGTGTGGGACAGCTCTGCTGCTGGGTGTCCCTGCCAGCCAGGGAGATGTTTCACCTGGACACAGTGGAGGGTGGAGGAACACGTTGAAAGGCTGCCTGGGCAAGGCCTGCCTGGGTAGGACTGGCTTACGTAGACCAGCTCGGCACCCACAGAGACTGGGGCTTCTCCATCAAGGATTTTCACCAGGGCTAGAGGACCGGGTGGGTGGGTCCCAAGCAGTGTTCCTCTCCCATCGACACTGGGTATGATCCTCCCTCCCCCTGTATCTCCTCTGGTCCCCACTGCTGAAGGCCCAGGAACCCAGCCGAGGGCCCCATCACGACATCGCTCTGCCCAACGGTGCTTCCTTCCCCGCCAGCCTCTCCCGCAGCTGTCCCCGCAATTACAGTGCCGGGTAATTAATAATGTTTTCATGAAGGACGTTTTCCTTGCATTGGGAAACAACTGCAGTAGCAGGGACGGTATATCAGCCAAAATACAAGTCACTCGGGGAATAAAGCAGAGATGGGACTGAGGATCTATCACTCTTCCCAGAATTATCGGGCGCCGGGCACCAGCACTTTTGACACACTCTCTGTGCTCGAGCACTTGTTTCATTGTCACCAGCTCATTTTTTATTTTTTTTTTCCAGAGGAAATAAAACATCTAACTACTTTCGAAAGTCTCTTTGACTTTCAATCACGAGCGTGCTGCTTATTACAGAGATTAATTTATAGGTAAGGCGCTAATCTTTTATAATCACCCTTTTATAGGCAGATGCCACCAGGTTTGCATAAGGAGTGACATTAACCGTTATAGCTTTAAGTAGAAATCAGAGTGCAGAAATGTAAATAACCACTGGATTTTAATACGTAATTAGCGATGCGAAGCCTTGGTTACAGTATTTAATTACCAAAACGGGGGCTGTCTCCCGCAGCCTCTCCCTCTCTCCCAGCCCCAGCTCTGGCACCGGAGGAGCCGCCGGCGCTCGGCGCTTCCCCGGCGCGTCTCGGCAGCTCCGGCGCGGCTGGATTTGTGCAATTGGATAAGAACCCGAGAGTCAGATCCTAAATCCTATCTATTTGCGGGGATTAGCCCGCTCGGCTAGTTCAGGGAGGTAGGATTTTTAGTCACTCGGCATCCTGGGGGAAATCAGGGAGCATCTCTCCAGCTCCTCCGCGGGCAGCGCCGCGGCTGCGCCGGCAGCTCGGAGCTCGGGCAAGCGGCAGCCGAGCCGGGAGGAGGGTGGGGAGCTTCCCCACTGGCCACAGCCCCCTGACAGGGACATCAGCAAGTTCATTTTCCCCCCACCTTCAAGCAGCAGCCCCCTCTCCTTCCCCTCACCCGGCCAAATGCTGCAATATTTTACGAAATCTCCGGTGCCACGCCAGCGAGGCTGCCGGTAGGCACAGGGAGGAGGGGATGGAAGAAAAGAAGTAGATAAATAAAGGACAAAGGGCAAAATGCTGCTTGATTTATGCAGAGCACCCCCGGGAGAAAGCCCAGCAGGGCTGGTCCTCGGGGCTGCAAAAGGAGTTTCCCCTCGGTCCCCGCCTGATGCAGCCCCCGGGGAGCTCCGGCAGGGAGGGCTCGGAGTGTGTGTGATCCCATCACTGCTCCAGCCACGGGAACCCTCTGCCAGGCTGGGGCAGGACTCGAGTCTCGGACACGATAGGAAATTCCAGCCTTTCCCTGCGCCAGGTCTGTCCTGCATGAGCCCTCACTGGCATAGAATCATAGGATCATGGAATCACTTGGGTTGGGAGAGGCCTTTCAGATCACGGAGACCAAGCATTAACCCATCCCTGCCAGGGCACCACTAAACCGTGACCCTCAGCTCCACATCTCCACGCCTTGGAAACCCCTCCAGGGATGGGGACTCCACCACCACTGCCCTGCCCAGCCTGGCACAACCCTTCACAACCCTTTTGGGGAAGAAATTGTTCATGTCCAACCTAAACCTCCCCTGGTGCTACTTGGGGCTGTTTCCTCTTGTCCTGTTGCTTGTTCCTCGGGAGAAGAGCCTCACCCCACCTGGCTCCAGCCTCCTTGCAGGGAGTTTAGAGGGTGAAGGGGAACTTCTCTCTTAGATAGGACCATAGGCTGGTTCTGACCCCTCTTTTTTTTGGGAGCGGTGCCCTGTAATCGTCACGGCAGAGCTTAAGTGGCTCCACGAGGCCACATCAATAAAAGGCCACGTTGTTGGGTTGCCTGGATCTTGTTTCTGTGTCCCTCCCGCCAAGCAGCGTATAATCAGCCCCGTTATGGAGCAGAACAACAAGGGAAGAAGCTACAAACCTGGGTGGAGCCACGTCGGGGGCTGCAAATAAAGTGGATTTTGTTCTGAGGAGGAGATGTTCCTGCCACCATCTCTGACCTGTGAGCGGAGGTTACGGTCCCTGGGCAGAGCTGGGGTTTTGCAGACCCCTTCCCTGCCAACCCGTGTCTGCATCCAGCCCTTGGCAGCATCTGGTTGTACACAAATGTTTGGAGCAACACGTGTGGCAGGTTGTGAAAACACACCAGGATCCCCTTTCCAGCCGATTCATCCTCCAGGAAGCGTCTGGTTGGTGTCGGCAGGACTTGAGCTTAATAGAAAAGCTCATTCAGCCTCCGTCCCACTAAATTATCTGACGAGGGCTGAACCCTATTTTTCTTTTGAGGAAGAACAAGGGCGCTGGAATAATTTGTGGATCCGGGTTCCTAATATTAAATAATTCTTACCATTTAAAACAGTTTTTGTAGGAAATATTTTATAGTTAGAGAAATAGTTTTTGACATTTTGGGGGGGAAAAGAACAATGGACCGTTTACAGGTCTACACAGTAGATTAATGAATCTAATTGAGTCTGTAGGGAAATGCTTCAGTTTAACTACTGGAACTAATTTATACATTCACTACATCGTAATAAGTCAATTTAAGTTTCTGGAAATAAAACTGGATATCCTGGGTATAGATTTGAACTATAAATTTCTGCAAGAAAGGAGTCTGTGTGTTCATTATACATTGTAAAATTACCATATGGACCTGTCAACACTTCTTAGCACAGCTTTGTAATAATGTCATTTAGTTTAACATTGTAATGTGCCAACTGAATTAATGCGTGTGACACAATGAACACCTCCCCACCGCTGGAGGTTCACAACTTTTCAGGGATGGTTCTTGTGTGCAAGAGCCTTCCCCGTGTCTGCACAGCCCGTGTCTGGCCTTTGATGGGTGTTGCCAGCACCAACAAAGAACTGCCCAACTCCCAGCAGCTACTCCTGGAGTTGGAGGAGCGGGGATGGGGGTGTTGGAGACGCCACAAACTCCTCGTTACGGTTCGTGGGGCACGGGGCTGGTGCTCCTCTTGCCAAGCTGCATCTGAAATCCTGTATTCTCCCTCTTGCTGGTGAATTTCTCCTCCCTTCACTCTTATTTACGGCTCTGCAGCCGCCGCTGCTGCTGCTGCTGCTGCTCCTTCGGCTGCACCGGCCCTATGAAAGGCGGGAAGGGTTCACAGTTATTTTATGCTCGCTCTGCTTCCCATTCCCCGCTTTCTACAACTTGCCCATAATGCCCTTTTCATCCCTCCTGCCAAAAAATGGAGTCAGGGACAGCGGCAGAGCACTCCCATCCCCTCTCCTGGCCTGTCGCTGGGGGCACTGCTGCTGCTGCCTGCAGAAATGCGTCTACCACCAGACCCAGGACTTGCTGGTCAGTGTTTGGACACTCTCTGGAGAGCCTCCAGAGAAGAGCAACGAAGCTGGGGAAGGGTCCAGAGCAGGAGTGTGGTGAGGAGCAGCTGAGGGAGCTGGGGGGGTTGAGCCTGGAGCAAAGGAGGCTCGGGGGAGACCTTCTGGCAGTGGTGAGAACGGGCACCTCTGCACCCCGACCTCTGCCCCAACCTGCACGAGGGAGGACCCACCACTGCAGAACAGAAGAGGGAAGAGAAGGGGAATAAGGGAGAGAGATGTTTGGGTTTGAAGAGAAAACTAAAACAGCTTTAATGAAAATAGTAACAATGAAATTGAATGTATATAAATATACACAAACCCAACACCAGACCCCATGAAGAGCAGTCTGGGGACACTGGGAACAACGTCATGACTTGTCCTGAGGCCTTTGGTGCTACGCCGCTCTCTGCCTCCAGCTGAAAGAAATGAAAATGCTCCAGAAATTTCCCTGGGGAAAAAAAACAACCCTGAAAATCTAAATCAAAGCCTAGAACCTAGCACTAGAAACAAGTGTGAGAGAGTGCTGAGGTTTGCTGTGAAACTGAGAGTATTTGGAAAGGAGACGTGCTGAAGATATTCCTGGCAGCTGAAGCCAGTCCTGCCGTGGATCCCAGGGTGGTTCTCTCCGTGGGCTGTACAAGGGGACCTGTGCCCAGCTGGGAGCGGGGACCCTGGCCCTGGGTCTGCACCATCCCAAGGCACAGGGTGGCAGAAATTGCTGTGATGTCCCCTGCCTGTTGACTTCAGCGGAGAAATGAGACATCCCTCATGGCTGGAGCCACACAAGGCTGAGGTGGAGGAGAGTAAATTGTATTTCCCCCCCTCTCGTGAATTAGCAATGAAGTTCCCAGCCCCGAATCTCGACTCTTTACTGCTGGAGATGTGCAAAGCGAGGGACCACCACGTGATTCTTCGGGTGCCAGGTCAGGTTTGCAGCGTTCGTAGCCGTAAAACTTGGGCTCTGACTTTTACTCCGAGCAAATTTTATATGGGAGTCACTGAGAGAGAATAAATATGAAACACTAAGACGTCGTTTCCCATCCCTGCCAGTGTGACCCTGGTCCTCACCCTGCCACCACACAGGGTGCTCCACCTTCAGCTCAGATGGTCCTTGCAGGTAGTTTGCAAGTTTGGGGGTTGATTTGTGCTCTACTTATATAATTGCTCTTCGTGTTCAACCTAAACCTCTCCTGGTGCATCTTGAGGCTTTTTCCTCTTGTCCTGTCTCTTGTTGACACCAGCCCCCGGCGGGGGTGGCTGGGCACGAACAGCCTGGGAATTAATCCCCGTGAGTCAGAATTTCCAGCACTGGCATCGTCAGCAGTGAGAGGCAGAAAATACCCGCTTTGTCCAGCTCAGGAGCCCTCTGGGTCCTGCAGGAGGGTGGTGGCTCTCACAGAGTGGTCTGTGGGATGTGTGGGGTGCCCCCACCCCAGCCCCAGGTCCTGCTCTGCCTGGCAGGGCTCCTGGTGGCACCAGCACCTCAACAGGAGGAGAACCTTGTTTGGGGTGAGGGTGTTGGAGCCTGGCCCAGGCTGCCCAGAGAGGTTGTGGAGTCTCCTTGTCTGGAGAGATTCCAAAGGGGCCTGGATGTGATCCTGGGCACCTGCTCTGGGTGAGCTGCTGGAGCAGGGGGGTTGATGAGATGATCTCCAGAGGTCCCTTCCAACCCCCATCATTCCATGATTCTGCGATTCAGTGATACGGACCCACCGCGAGCACATGGACCAGGGCAGGTTTGGGGGTGTTTTGTCCCCCAGGCCCCAAGCCCCCATCCCATGTGGCTGATCACCATGGACGTGGTGGGGAATTGTGCATGTGGTGGGGATGGAGCACACAACACATTGGCCTTTGTTCCTCTCCAGCTAAAATTATTTCTGCAATGGAAAGAACTCGGTGGCAGCCGGAGCCGCTCTGAGTCACTGCCCAGTGTTCCTGGTGCCCAAAGAAAGTGAACATTCATGGAGAGGAGCCTTGCAGCTTGGGGAGGCCACTTGGGCACCACAATGGGAAGATTGTGGAGGAGGAATCTGATGCAAATAGCCTGGAAAATATTTAAGATAAATGTGAAGGGAGGGGTGGGGTGTTTTGCTTGTTTGTTTTTGCCGTGGGAGAGCCCTGAGCGGAGCAGGGGCAGCTGCTGAAGAGCTGGAAGGGCCCGTGGCTGCCCGGGGAGATGCGTGTCCCCAGGGTGGAGGGATCCTGGGCAGGATCTACCCGGGAGAGCTCCTTCAGGCTGCCCAGGTCAAGGGAGAAGGGGCAAGGTACCAACTGGCTGGGCCTATTGGGACAGGACAAGGGGGGATGGTTTGAAACTAAAAGAGGGAGATTCAGACTAGAGAGAAGGAAGGAATGTTTGACGTTCAGGGTGGTGAGAGCCTGTCCCAGGTTGGCCAGAGAGGTGGTGGCTGCCCCATCCCTGGAACCATTGCAGGGGAGGTTGGCCAGGGCTCTGAGCAACCTGAGATAGTTGAACATGTCCCTGCTTAGGGCAGTGGGGTTGGACTAGATGGCTTTTAAAGTTCCCTTCCCACCCAAATGATTCTCTGATTCTGTGACTCTGTAATTGTTCTGAGATCTTTGCATGAGGACGCATCTTCTAGTTTAGCACGGACACTCGGAGCCAATCTACACCCTTGGTTGCCTTCCCCCTGCTTGCTTGCAGAAGACCATGGCCACAACCTCTGGGCTCACCCCTCTTCCAGGCAAAGAGTCCCAGCGAGCATCATCCCCTCCCCGTGCCCGGCGTGGAGAAGTTTGGAGGCTGCCCTGCTGGTTTTGAGCACCGGGCTGAGCTGTCTGGGCCCTGACGTCAAAGACGGGGCTTTATCAATGCCACCTTTATGTTAGCAAACGGATCAAACGCCTCTAATATCTCCCCTAATGTCATTCAGCGGGGCCGCGATGGCGCTGGCGATAGGATGCTCGATACAGCTGTAAACCTGGGAGGAATAAGGGCCGCCGAAGAGAAAAGCTTTTTCTAGCTTAAACGCATTACGGCGCGAGCGTAAATCACTTGTCAGCTGATGGCAAATGTAGCAGTGTTATAATCGGAGGGGGAAGAGAGTTAAAAAAAAAAGGGAATAAAGTGTAGATAATCTTTGCGGTGGCTCCGCTGGCAGCGCGGGCGGCGGGAGAGTGACAGCCCTTCAGTTGAGTGGCAGGTGTCCTTTGAAGCGCCTGTGAATCACTATCTGCGCAGACTGTTGAAATGCATATTTCCATCCTTATCGTGGCGGAATGGATGGGCAAGATAGGTGCTGTTAACATTGCAAATAGCTCCGGAATTATTCATTGTCAGCTCCCGGGTGAAGAATAGGGGGGAAAGTTTTATTATTCGCCGCGCACAATAGCCGGGTGCTTAATGATTCCCCGGCACCTTGGCAGGATTGTCTGACGACTTCAGGCGCTCGCGGTGGGTGACACGGGTCTGGCCAAGTGTTAGAGCAAGATCATACGTCCCGGGCCCATTTTAATTTCTAATACATTAATCTTTCCCTCGCAGATGCACAATGAATATTCCGCAGCCCCTTGTTTGTCAGGAGCTGTCTGCCTTTCATCTATTCAGGTGGTTCCATTGACTCTGGAAGCGCGCTCCAAAGGCCTGATCAGTCAATGACAACGGCGGCACAATAGCGGGGACCCCGCTCCCCCCGCGCCCCGCCGCCCCCCAAGCCCGACGGACACGCTGACACCCGCTCCCCGGGGATGCCGACGGGTCCCCGGGGCCGTCCCGGGTGACATCACGGGGAGGGGGCTGCCTGGGGTGGGGGTATCACGCCAGCCCAGCCGCTGAACCCGACCCCGCCACCCGCGCCCCGTTGCGTTGGCTCGGCGCTGTCCTACACGCGCCGCACCATTCATCTTTAATTCCCAGCCTTTGTCTCGGGCTGCTAATTGCGATTGTTTTAAGTTCATTATCCCGGTGTGCGCGTTGTAAAGCTCTGTCCTCGCTCCTCAGGTAGTGACCCCTGAATTGTCACACCAGCCGGTGCCAGCGCCCAACAGCGCCCGTCGCCAGCGCCCCTCGCTCATCATTAGTTAAGCAGCAACTTCTCAACAGCAACGGGGACAAGGACCACAGGAGCCCCCAGGGATGAGGTGGGGTGGGGTGGGATGGATCAGACCCCCAGGAGCTGCTTGTCCCAGTGGCATCTCAGCTCCCCCTCGTGCTCCCATCCCTATGGTGGATGTGGTGGAGTTGTGTCCACCTGCGGCATTGCCGTGAATCGGGGGCCAGCGTGTGCCACTGCTGTGGAGATGTCTGGTGGGAAAGGACCTGGGGGTGTTGGTGACAGGCAGCTGGAGATGAGCCACAGTGTGCCCAGGTGGCCAAGAAGCCACCAGCATCCTGGCTTGTGTCCGTGCTAGTGTGGCCAGCAGGACGAGGGCAGCGATCGTCCCCCTGGGGTTGTACCGGGAGCGGTTGAGGTTGGAGATGAGGAACAATTTGTTGGTGGTCAGGGCTGTGAAGGGCTGTGCCAGGCTGGGCAGGGCAGTGGTGGAGCCCCCAGCCCTGGAGGGGCTTCCAAGCTGTGGAGATGTGGTGCTGAGGGACAGGGGCTAGTGGTGCCCTGGCAGTGCTGGGTTAACGGTTGGACCTGATGATCCTAAAGGTCTCTTCGAACCAAAACAATTCTCTGATTCTCTGATCCTATGATTCCATCCCAACTCTGCTGACCCCAAACCACCCCAGGTGCCTCATGTGAGGTTCCATCCTCAGGACCCTTCCCTCTTGGTTCCTCTGGCCCCGTTGAGCTGTGATGAACCAGGGCTGGAGAAACCCCCTCTGCCGAGCGCTGCTCCGAGGCCGGCCCGAGCTCTCAATAAAAGCTCATTAAGAAAAGATTATGAACATATAACAATACATTTTAAGTGCGCTGCAATGATCCATAAAATTGGTGTGGCTAATTAGCAGATCAAATCTCTACGAGAACTGGATCACTTTAATATCCTTGGGTAGTTTAATTCTGTGGGTATTTTACTATCCACACATGTTTAGTAAAATTAAATAACAGTATAAATGTTCAGCGGGATTAAAGCAACGGTAAAATGAAACCAAACAAAACGAGTTTATTTTGTTAATAGAATAACAGAGAATCCCAGTGTTGATATAACATTGCACAAAATCTAGAGCAAACACGGGCTGAATCCCAGTCTCATTTCACATGTAATTAACCTTTCCCAATCAAGCTAAGCATCCCTTCTACCTCCTCACAGTGGCTCTGTCTGCACGGGGATGAGAGGAAGGCCCCACTTTGGAGGGGTCCTTCTTCTCCACAGCACAACTGGGACCATCACGGTGCTGGTGCCAGTCCCAGAGATCACTGGTGCCAGCCCGGTGCCAGGCAGGGTTCAGCCCCGACAGGGTGTTGGGTACCCCCCACTCTCCCCATCACTGCCCAGGGTGCCCTGGGAAGCCTCCAGCAGAGAGACCAGGCAGGAAAATGATGGGGACACCTCGGAAGTTCTCAAGGACTTCAGGTGCCCCAGTGGAAACAATTCTCTAAGTAATATAATTATTTTTTCCCCCTTTTTTTTACAATCCTTCAAATAAGCATCTGGACAAAGATGCTCCTGCGGGTGGGTTCGAATCCGTGTTGTTCGTGCAATTCCTTATTAAAAACCTGGAGTGAGACGTCAAAAAGAACCAGGGTCGATTTTTTTTTTTTTTCCACTTTGTTTAGTTAAACAAAAACTCCTTGAGAAAATATTTTAGAGTCAATCAAAAACCTGATTTCCATCCGTTTATTTCCCTCCATACAGGATTTAAAGGCTAAAAAAGATTTTCTTTCATTTTGTTTTCAAGTGTTTGTGCCTCTCGACTTATCTGCTGGGAGGCCAGAGTGGGGCTTGGTCAGCCTGGAGAGGAGAAGGCTCCGGGGAGACCTTCTTGGGACCTTTTTATACTGAAAAAGGAAAGGTTTGGACTAGATGTAAGGGAGAAGTTCTTCACCATGAGGGTGGTGAGTCCCTGTCCCAGGCTGCCCAGAGAGGTGGTGGCTGCCCCATCCCTGCAACCATCCCAGGTGAGGTTGGGCTCTGAGCAACCTGCCCTAATGGGAGGTGTCCCTGTCCATGGCAGGGGAGCTGGAACTGGGTGATCTTTGAGGTCCCTTCCACCCCAAACCGTTCCGAGATCCTCTGATAATTTAGAGCAATAATTACATTTTTATTCAATAGCTGTGGGAAAACACTGAGTTGAATAATGAGATAAAAATGAGTGCCTGGGTCCTAACAGGACATTAATCAACATATTAACTGTGCAGGCAAACTGATTTGAGGCTGTTACGGCTTAATTTGTCTCAAAATCATTATTTTTTATGTATTGCATAATGTACTTTAAAACCCCGCGTTGGAGGGATGATGTGCAGGGGTTCCAGGGGCAGAGAGGAGGAGCCGCCTTTATTCTGCCCTGAATTACAACTTCTTTATCACCCCCCCTGCAAGCCCTGCTGCTGACACTCTGGCATTTGGGAGCCGGGCTGGGAGAAACCTGGAATCTTCTACTTTATATCTTATCCTCCACAGAGCTTTTTTTTTTTTTCCTCGCCTTCCTCTTTCTGGAGCCTCTGAATTAGCATCTTTTATGTCTCCGGGCAGCCTCCCATTGGCTGACGGAGCCTTTCGCCCCTCTTGGCTCTCCCTGTTGGGTTTTTCTTGGCTGCTGGTGGGGATGAGTGATGTGGTGGGACAATGTGGGACCTGGCGAGCCCCCGGCGGCGCGGAGCTAATGTCAGATGCCAGACGGACTGGATGTGGGACAAAGAGCAGCAGCTCCAGCATTGTGAGGGACACGGAGCTGGCGGCGCGGCCACCTTTCAGGAGACAATGGCCCAGGAGGTGCTGAAGGGCTGGTGGGACAGAGGACGGGCAAAGTGGAGCTCTAACGGGTGCTTTGGTGGGATTCTCATAGAGGAAATAATCTGAGTTAAACGTGTTCCCTCTGGATGGCTGGCTCCTCCACCAAGCACTTGTTTAAAGTGCTGCAAAACGTGCCCAATGTGCTCGGCTGGGAGGATTTTTCTCCCTGGTGTTTTATTTTCCCATTCCTGGTGGTGTTTGTGTCCATCCGAGCTGGCAATTCACACTCAGAGGGATGAGTCCTACGTGGATGTCACGTATTAGCATTGGGCTGCCCCAAGGTGACATTTTCCCCGGTGCTTCTTGAACTCTCGGTGCTTAATTTCAGGTTTATGGATCTGTTGGGAATTTTTTCCATGAGGACTGGGGTTGCTGCCAGTGGGGAGAGGCCCCGTGCCCCTCAGCATGTCCCCATGGTTGGTGGCCACCTCTCCCATGGGTGGCCGGGACTCTGCTGGGTGGGCTGAGCTGGGGAAGGGGACTGAGGCTATTCCCAGGCTCAGGCTACACGTGAGAAGTGCTGTGAAATGGGGCACGGTGGATTTTCCAGCCAAGCTTCTGGAACGTGGTGGCTTGGAGCCGGGATTCCTCTGCGATGGTCAGGCAGGGAAACACTCCCTGGCACCAGACACCACCTGCTATCCTTGGCTGGACAAACTGCTTCAGAGTGATCCAAACAGCATCTAGGGACGGGAGAGAACTGGCTCCACCTCTGCTTTGCCAAAACCCCCTCGTGTCACAATTTCTGTCTCTTTCGGGCCAGAAGTGGGTTCCCTGGGGTGCCAGCGAACCCCAGGAACAGCCCCCCCTCGGCAGCCAGGGGCTGCTTTTCCCCCCTGATTCTTTTCTTTTAACGACCAGAACTTGTGCTTCATGAACACAGCAATGACTGGTCACTGCAGCCAGGACTTGCTCAAGTCACCTTTTTATTGATGAGGACATTGGGCCATCAAGGGTTTTGTACCTTGGGAAATGACTCAGCCCCAGTACAAGAGGCCAGCCCAGGAGCCTGGGGACCAGGCTCAACACGGACACAAACATCCCACCAAGACCAGTGCCAGCCCCACGCTGCCTCTCCCAGCTCTGAAGTGCTGGGGTCCAAGGCATGGACTCCAAATTAAAGTTGACCTATGGATGAATTGCAGCCTAACAGAATGTTTTATTTCCCCCACGGGCTTCAGGGTCCAGAGGCAGAACCTGCCCCACCTGTGTCTCTGTGGCCCTGCCCTCTCCCAGGTGGTTGCAGTTGGGGTGGTGGGTGAGGCCAGGGCTATATCAACCAGGAGCTTCTAGTAGGGCTGTTTGCATCTTGCTGAGCTCTCTCGGAGGTGTCATTCCATGTGAAGGAACCATCGCTTGTCCATTGTGTCCAGCAGGCGATGGGGACACCACAATGGGCACCAGAGGAGCTGGACCCACAGGTAGGATGAAGAAGGAGAGAGCCAGCAAAACAAGGTCCCACTCAGGCAGGGGCTGAGGGGCTGGAGGATTGTCCACAGCTCATTTTCCTGCAGGTTCCTCCCGTGAGATGTTTTGCTGGAGCCAGAGCAAAGCGCAGCCGCTGCCTCCCCTGCCCCATCCAGGGGCTCCCCCGGCCGGGACACGAGGCTGGCGGGTGGGGGATGACGTGTGACAAATCCAGGCAGTGACAGGAACGTGTAAATCTCGGGTATTATCGGCCCCCATCGGAATGTCTGAACAAGGTGGAGCAGCTGAAGGATTAAGTGCTGGGAGAGGTCTGGGCCCGGGAAGGTGCCGCCGTGACGCGCTGATTAAGACGCTGACAGAGTGCACAAAACCCCATTTGTTGGCGTGACATGTCAGATGGATGAAGAATCAGGCTTTGTCTGCGCCCCTCCGGGTTGCTTTCAGAAAGCCTTTTAGATCAGCTGCAGGAAAAGCACGGAGGTAAGTAGCCCATTGATTTCACACAAGCGACATGCAAAGTACACCGTGATGAAAATCAAACCCCAGCAATGGGAATTAACTGAGCGGCGGCTCCCTCAACTTTACCCCCAAAAGTAGTTGGCGTTATCTGGCTCGTTCTCCTTCCACCCGTGGCTATGTTGTGCAGGGAGCTGTACTTTTGGCTGGCATCAGAAAGTAAATGAAAATTGGAGATAGAAAATTGGAGCCAACAAGGTGTCCTGATTATCCCCGTGCCAGGGAGATGTCACACTCCATGTTTATCCCACTGGGGAGAAAGGGAGAGGGGTCCCCTGGGATTTATTGGTGTGCCCAGCTCCGTTAAGTTAAATATCCACGTTATAGCATTTAACACTGACGACAGTTTTATTTATCTTTTTTCATGTTTGTTAAGATTTTTGTTCGTAAAATCTTAACTAAATACAGTTTTGGTGTGGAGAGACAGAAGTTATTTGAGGAATGACTGTTTAAGCAGAGGAAGCTCCTCCATCCCTCATCCCTCCTCCCTCCGTGTTGCTCTTCCCCTGCCTGGGGTGTAACTTCTCTGGGGTCTCAGAAATTCCCCCTTTGGCTGTCCTGCCTGTTCAGGTCTATGAACTGCTGCAGAGTCACCAATTTCTTCTGTAATTTGGTCACATCTCTCTCATGCAGCACAAGCATTACCAGGCAGTCCCATGGCAGCATCATGGAGTTCTCTTGTGTGTTCAGATTTACTGTCCAAGGATGCTGGGGTCCTGGGCACCTTCTCCCCTCTCACATCAAGCCCACCTCAGGCCCTGCTTGGTCCCAGAGGGGTGCCAGGACAAGTATTTTCCCCACTATTTCTGCCTGGTGAAGCTTTGGGTGCTCTCCCGTTGGTGGGACCCCATGGCAGGGACACCCTGCCATGGTCAAGCTACAGTCAAGTGCTGGTTGTCCTCTGGAGGAAAGACTCAGTGAAACAAATTCTGAACCGATTTATAATCTTATCCCAAAGGATAAAAATCCACAATATCCACAGTGTAACTCTGAGGATGTTTTACGGGAAATAATATTGGAGGCCAGACAATTGTCAGTGGTTCCCAGTGACAGAACAAGGGGCAACGAGCACCAGCTGGAACCCAGGAGGTTCCATCTGAACAGGAGAGGAAAGTTCTTTGGTGTGAGGGTGTTGGAGCCTGGCCTAGGCTGCCCAGAGAGGTTGTGGAGTCTCCTTCTCTGGAGAGATTCCAAACCCACCTGGACACGATGCTGGGCGACCTGCTGGAGCAAGGAGGTTGGACCAGATCATCTCCAGAGGTCCCTTCCAACCCCACCATGCTAGGATGCTGTGGTTCTGTGATATTGCCCATGGTCCTTACAACTCTTCCTTCCTTCTACAGAGGATGGAGCTCTGCCCCAGCCCATGTGCCACAGCTCGGCTCTGCCAGAAGGTCTATGAGCACATCAGCACCATGGTATGGGTGGAACCAATGCTCCTGGAGCTTCTCACCAGTTTGCACATGGCTGTGATGAGGAATGTGCCCCAGACCAGAGTCCTGCACAAGTGTCGGTGAGTAAATTCCTTTTATATTGTTTAACAGGAGAAAATTATCAGGTGGGTCTCAAACAGCTGAGTTCTGCTGGTGTAAGGAGTGGTGGAATTGCCTCAGAAGCCAGAGAAGAGCACAGGGTCTTTGACCAGGGCCTTAGAAATCAGTGTCCAGATGTGGTGCTTGGTTTTGTACTAATGTGCTCCATTCCTCACCCACGTGCACATGCTGCGTATCTTTGCTTTGCCTTTTTTTGGAAGTCTCCTGGCTAAAAGTCTGGCAGGAGGCCTGTGGCCATCCTGGATGGCTGATCCAGGGGGAGAGATGAGGTTGTGACCCCCCTGAGGGAGCTGATGGTGATCATTGGTGAATTCAGAACAGCTGCTGGGCAATGAGAGAGCACAGGGGACATGGCACAAAGTAATTCTGATGTTTGAAAATACCAGACTGAGTTAAAGAAGAGGCAGGTGACCTGTTCTATCACAAAGTATTTTAACCTCAGATATTAAGGTCAGTAAATATTTCATTAAGCAGTAATTTTACATTGCTTACCTCACTGTATACGCTTGAAAAGAAAAATATAGTGAATGATACTGAGGGACTGGTGATTTCTGCTGTGTTCACCTGCCTGTGAATAGAGGAGAAAAGTGCAAGATAAAACGTTGTCAATGACTGCTTAGGATCATAGAATCACAGAAAAATTCGGGTTGGAAGGGACCTTAAAGACCATCTTGTACCAACCCCCTGCCATAGGCAGGGAACTCCCCCCCCCTTGTGCAAAACGACCTCTCGGCACAGGAATCTCTTCTGCTTCCCTTTAAGCTCAATGTTTTCCTTAAAAATGGGGAGTTCTTTTGAATTTTCTTGTGCGTGAAAAAGAGCCGAGTCCTCACGGTAAATGTCCTGAGAAATCAGCAGTTTCCCTGAAACCTTTTCCCTTATTCAGCCTGTAAAGAAACCTGTAACCGGGTGAGCTCCTGCAGGGCTACGAACAGAACCCGAGCCCCGAACGCACCTCCCGGCTCCGCGGGATGCGCTGCGGGGATGGGGAAGGAGGTGCCGGAGCATCCTTGCGGGAAAGCCGCCGATGTTCCGGGGAGACTGGGGGTGCTGGTGACCCGCCCCCCCCGGGCAGGGGGCTCGGCAGGCACCGGGGGGTCGTCCGGTGCCCCCCTGCCGGTGCCCGATGGCCGCGCAGCTCTGCCGAAAGAGGGCAATGTTGCCGTGCAGAAGCGGCCGAGCAGCTCCCCCGCCGCCCCCACGCTCCCGCTGGGCCCGGAGCGTGTCCCTGGGCCCGGTCCTGCCTCCCCGGAGCGCTTGCCTCCGGTCCCAGAGCGCATCTCGCCGGGCCCGGTCCCTTCGGTCCCGGAGCGCATCCCGCCGGGCTCGGTGCCGTCGCTGTCGCTGCTGTCGGTTCCGCTCCGGGTCCTCCCGGCCCCATCTCCGCCGCTGGTCCCCGCCGGGAAGGGCCAAGGGCTGCGGAGCCAACGGGTGTCACCAGGAACGGGAGAAACCGACCAAGCGCCCCCGGGGCAAAGAACCGTGTGCGCGGCCGCTGGGACCCGCGGCTGCAGCCCCAAGGCAGCGGTGGCGGCTCGGAGGGAAAATAGAGATATTTATAAACGGACAAGCCAAGTTTTCCTTCTCGGAGCAGGGAAACGGACGGTTCCTTATCCCTACTCGTGTCCCGGCTCCGACGGGGCTGGATGTAGGGCCAGGGTGAAGCTGGTGGGGAGGGTCCAGCATCTCCCGGTTCCCTCGTTCCTCTGTTGAGCTGGGCATGGAAGGTGTAGGGCGAGTGTAGCAGCCCAGGGACAGCAGTTAAAGCCGTGCCTGCTGCCGGGGGCTCCAGTAAAGCCCGGTTTAACACGGCCCCGCTTTACCCCGAGCTCAGCTTCTCATTTCTCCAGCCCAAGCTCTGACACCAGCCATCTCATTTCTGCTGCCTCTCCAACATCTGTCAGCAGCTGTAGCGGAGAAAGTCTGTTATTAAAGGGATAATAACGGTATTGGGGGTTCCTGAATCCGGGGCTGTATTTTCTTCCTCAAATATTCATTGAAAATATAGATTGTACTTTATTGAAAGTGGCCTTTAATGAATAGCGTTCTTGTTTGCGTACAAGGAGCAGCCTCCAGTGCAATTCCCTGACAGTAATTGTGGTCTGAATGGAGCCTGCACAATACCCGAGTGCAGTTAATGGCTATCCTGCCGATTGAGTGCTCCACTTTTGTCATTATCAGGCTACTTTTTTAAAATGCAGGAATTAGCGAGGCCAGCAAAGAGTTAATTACGTTCCTCTGACAGGAAACCCTCAAAGCGCGTTAATTGTGAAGAATTCTTTGTCTTTAATGCAAAGCAGAAATTGGAAGGACCTTGGCAGATGATATCATAGGAGTGGTTACTCAGAGCATCGTTTAAAAGAAAGAAAGAAAGAAAAAAAAGAAGCAGGACTGAGTAGAGGAGGAAACCCCCCTGGTAAGTGAACTCCTGTCATGATGTGAGCCGGGCTCATTTTGGAGGCAAATACCCGTTTCTGTGGTGCTGAAGGGAAAAATAAGCACCTAGATAGGGTCTTTTTGGCTCTGCTCTTTCTCCAGCCTCACTTCTCCCTGGTGATTTCCACTTTCTGGTTCTCACGCCTTGGCAAGGGCACGTAAAGGAAAATTCTGCAGAGTTCCAGAGTGGGATACTGGGGCTGCGATGCAGTGAGATGTGGAGTGTTGCACGTGTGGATTTCCAACCTCCAGCCCCAGTGAGCACCCACCCTTGGGCTGAGCTCTGGGCGAGGGTGCCAAGCACCCGTTTTGCCACCTCCTGAGCTGGGACAGCCCCAGGTGTGCACCAGCAGCTCCAGCCCTGGAGGATGCTGAGGGTGTGGGAGCAGCATCGTCACCCAGCAGCCTGGCAGGGAATCGGCCACCTCTCAGGTCTCTGATGGCGTGGGGCAGATGGAAACACCACATCCCCTTGTTGGGGAAGGGAACCCAGGAGAAAGACCCCAAAGAAGCTGCTTGAATCAGCTTCACATCAAGAACAAGCCGAGTCGTCGTGTCCTACGTGGTGACGTTGCCACCAGGCCCGTGAGTAATTGTTGATTACTGGGCTGAGGAGGAGCAAAAATTACCAGCACAATCAGAGGCTGTGTAATTAACTGCAGTATGTAAAAATAAATTAAATAACAGCTCTCTAATGATCAAATGCCACGCTGAGCTGGGTGGGTTAATACAGCAGGTCACGTAGGTCCTTTCATGGGGAGCGTTGGCTGGGCTGGTGGCTGGCACCCCGTGGGGTCTGGAGCACTGGGATGTCAGGCAGAGGGTAACAACATCCTCCACCACCATTAAATACTTTATTAATGCAGCTATTGGTGGGACTGGTCCAAGGAAAACAAGGGTGGTGAGATGCTGGCGCAGGGAAGCTGTGAATGCTCCATCCCTGGGGGTGTCCAAGGCCAGGCTGGATGGGGCTTGGAGCACCCTGGTCTAGTGGGAGGTGTCCCTGCCATGGAACTAGATGGTCTTTAAGGTCCCTTCCAACCCAAACCATTCAGTGATTCTATGGTTCTATGATTCCAAGCCTGGTAGTTAAACTGCAAGGGCTCCCATCACACAACCTTCAGGTGGTGTTGGCAAGGATCTAGTTGTAGAAGAGATGTTTTCATTAACGAAGCAGCGACCTGCAGCAGCACCCTGAGATCCAGCCCTGCCCGCTCTAATATTAAACGAGATCAAATATACAAGAAGCCCCAACCGACCGTACAAAATAATTCATCCCTAAAGTCAGGTTGGAAAAAAATATAGAGGAATAGAGAATAAAAACAAATCGGGCAGCTTCCATTAAAAAATGATTGGATGTACAGAGGTGGGGCTGCTGTCAATAGAGCCCAGACCCTTGCAGGTTAAGAAAGTACCAGGGTTTGGGGTTGAATCCTTAAGAGGCTGAAAACAGAGTCACGCTCTGATCAATACAGCCCATCCTTCACTGCCAATAGCATTGAAGGGCTGAAAAGTTGGATAGCAGCAGAAGACAACATTAGTTTGCTAATCTCAATCATGGGTTAACAGCACTCTAATTTTTATTATAAAAATATTATTTTAATTCTTATAAAAATTTAAATTAACTTCTAATTTTCACTAAAACAACCAGGAGCCAGTTTCCTCTCAGTGTTTTTTTTTTCTCAGTTGTGAAGTTTCTCCCCTTTTCGTTGCTGATTTAGCACAACAGTTCAGCCAAGCCAGAATCAGCACAATGATGTTTGTTGCCAACCGGCCCAGGATTTTCCCACTGCCCTTTGTGGCTGTTGTAAGTGATGGATAAACCTCCTCCCATCCCAGGCAGGGCAGTTGATGGGAGTGACACTTATCAACACCAGCTCTGAGGGAAGGGGCAGGCTGAGCACTGTGATACTGGGGGCAAAAACCAGGCTTCAATGAGAGTTTTATTGCAGAAATATTTTCCATCTGCGTTTAATTAATTTTAATGCAAAGTATTAACAGTGCAAGCAAATATCATCAGGTTAGTGCTGTGTACATTTCTAACAGCTTCCCTAAAATCAATATATTATCACCCACCCCTCTGGGCAGGGGCTGCCCCTGGGGGTTATTGGCTTGCACCCACAACCAGGCTCATCTCTGGATGATGGGAAGAGGAGGAAGATCCGTCTGTCACTCCTGTTGTCCATGAGAAGATGAAGCTCTGCTCCAGAGGAGGACACCAACCATCTGGACGTGGCACCTTTGGGGCTCCTTTGAAGGTAAATTTCTGCGCTGCCAATTGATCTCCGATGTTATTGGACTCGACAGCGAGTCAGGGAGATGTTGTGAAGGTTCGGCGTGGATGGTCCCTGTGTTTACAATACACCTGCTCACATCAACACAACGAGTTTGATGGGACCTGTGGCCATCGTTCACCCGGGGCCAGCTCCAGAGTTTGATAGGACCCGTGGCCATCGTTCACCCAGGGCCACTCCTCGGCCATGAGGCAGAGCCAGCAGTGTGGGGAGCTGTGGGAGCTCCAGCTTTGCCAGTGCCCAGCCTTTGCCAGCGAGGCAGTGATGTGCACAATTAACTTGAGATGTTTAAGCCCCATTCAGGTGTGTGTAGAACCCCAAACTCAGCTCACCTCCAGAGCAGGCTGCATGGAGCATTGTTCATCAAGCGAGCGGTGCTTGTGTTGTCTGATGCCCCTGGGCAACTTTCAGGCAGAACCATGGTAGGCTGTGGTTCCAGCTGGAAGCCACACAGAGCCTGGAGTTAGGAGTTTGTGATGGATAACTAGCAGTGGAAAATTATTGCGAGTTTGTGAGTTAATTAGAGGCGTGAGATGAGCACTTGGAGCAGATCTTAAGCTTCCCTCAGCTCTGGGCTGAGACTCCTGGGACTGGGTGGACAGTGTCCACCCAAAGCTCTGGGTGAAGCTGCTGGAGGCAAGAGATGAGCAGGCAGAAACTGATTCCCATGGTGTTTAAGCTGACAATAGGAAGAAACCGTTGCCCCAAGTGATGGAAGACCCACCAGCAGAGGAGAAATGGGCACCACCCACCCTGTGAGGTGCTTCCCAGCACGGGACGGGTGGTGTTTAGGAGTCTAAATAATTCAGGAGGAAACTCTCCAAAGGTTGTGGAAACGTGCACTTGATGCCAGCTCAAACCTTGGAGCTGAGGTGGATAAGTGGTTTGAAGATGCTGAGCTCATCTCTAACCACCTCTCTTCACGAGAGGAGCCTCCAGTGGTCCCTTTTATCTACATCAGACGCTGCTCTGGCTGGTGAATGAAAGGGAGGGAGGTCTCGTCACAAATTACACTGGTAATTCTTCTCCAGAACTAATTAACTTAAAAGATACTGTACTGATTGCAGGGAAGGTGGTAACAGGAGCTTAAGAAGTTGAAAACCAAAATTAATCTGCATTTGAGAAAGGCTCTTTCTTTAGTCTCAGGTTTGTGATGTACGGAACACTCTAAATGGAGCATATTGCAGCAAATTATGGATTTCATCTCTTTACCTTTGGGAAGCCACTAGACCAGGGAGGGGAATGAGCAGGGGGGACAGCAGCAGCTCTCATTCCCCCTTCCACCTGCTGCTTTGCTCTTTGCTGGTGGCACGAGGCATGAGCTGCACATCTCCAGAGCGTGGGGCAGCGCTTGGTGTCAATTCACCCTTGACCCCAGGTCCTGGATGGAGCCCAGAGCTGAGCTGATCCTGCTCCCTGGGGTACCAGCTACCTGCTGGTTTTTATATGGAAAGCACTGAACTGACAGGTTTTCATGAGCTCTAGAACATCAGTGTTGTTCAACCACCTTCTGCTGTTAACGACAGGAGTCAGTCTGCAGCTCCACATCACCAGAAAGGTTTCAAAAATTAATTTAATTCCACTACAAATGGTATCATTTAAAGGCAAAGAGGCTCTCTGAAGTCTGAGGTGGGGTTGCCCTGGGTGCACAGAACCCGAGCAGGATTCCAGGGTGACATGAGGTGATGCTGGAGAACCCCCCAGGCAGCAGCTCTGCCCTTCTCTGCCACCCTGCCCAGCCCAGCTTCACCCACCCCTGTCCCATGTGGGGTTTGGTGGTTTCCATGGGTCTCTTTCTCCAGCCAACACCTTGATATCTTAAAAAAAAAAAAGTGCCAGTCTTGGGATATTATTCTCACATAAATTCTTTACGAATCGTAAAATGAAACTTTTAAACCTGATTCCCTTAAATTTGGTAGCACCCTGTATTTCAAGCCATTTTTGTGCATTGCTGGTAATATTTCTCTCTTCCATCCTATTTTCCTGCACTGTCCCCGTTCTCCTTCTCCATCCATCCTGCTTTACCCTCGGACTGCAGTGATGTCTCCACAGCTTTGCTTTTACACCCACGCAGGTCCAGCATCCCTCTGATTTACACCTGGGGTGGGAAGGGAACGGAGCCCTTGGCATCTGCTGCAGCTCCGGGTATGGTCCAGGTCCTGGTGGTTTGAGGTGGGCAGGAGAAGCTGGGCAGGGTCTCCCGAGCTCTGGGGTCCTGCGAGGGCCCGATCCTGGCGTTCTCATCCCCTCGCTCCATCCACAGCTTGCAAAGAGCTTTCCAGATGGAGCAGGAGGTTGGATTATATTTTAATACCTAGAGACTAAAACTAGCTTGTGTTTTAGTGAGTTATCACCTCTTAGCAGTCGATTTACTCAGGGAGCTGCAAAACTCTGTGAGCCCCCAACTAATCACGGGCTGGTCACTCTCATTTGGACCGTGTGGTTGGGCTGATGGGTCATAACGGGGCAAACCCCAACTTGTGGGGCCAGAAATCACAGCCCGTGCTGGGCTCTGTCCTAACGAGGCTCCTCATCTGCTCGCGGCTCTTAATGGGGAGCACATCCCCTCATTCATTTATGGAATTGCTCATGGATTGGTTCAGGAAAGGCGTGGAAGGGCTCAGGAACAAAGTGCTCACCAAGCCAGAGGGTTTTGGGGCTGCTGTGGTGGGGAGAGCGGAGCCACCTCCTGCCGGGCTGCTCCTCTGGGCACATCTGGGCACATCTGCTCCTGCACAAGCCCAGGACAAGTTCCTAACGAGGCACTAATAGGTGGCAAAGGTGGCCGCACATCAACAGGAGTTTGTTTAGACATCGCGGGCCGTATACTTGCAAGGAGCTGTTTACTAATAAATCAGAGGTAAACGATTGTTTTCTGCTGGCATTAAGTAACCCCTGCCAAAAAATTAACCTGTAAACTGTTTGACATCACGGAGCAATCTATCAAAATGCTGCCAGCATCCTGATCCCTCCCCACGCTGCCGCAACAAATCAATTAGGCGGCCAATTCTGTTCATTAGAATTCATTTAAATCTCAATTAAAAAGTTAATTAAAAGTAAGAGTGAGAAGGAAATCATGTCTAACATTCTTATTAAACCCAAATCACCAAATTAATCTCAAATCCGAATCAACAATCAGGAGTGGGGATATAAAGGCAGGGGAGGTGCAGGAGGAGAGGGAGGGAGGCTGTGCTCTGGTGCCCCCACAGAGAAGGGGTTTCTGGACCGGAACGCCGAGCCCGGAGCATATTCCACAATATTCTATTTTAAAATCTGCTATATCTGATTCCTCTGGTAGATTTGTCTTTGTCAGGCGGAGCCTTCGGCAGCCCCCGTGAGTTCAGGCTCCTGCTCTTTTCTGCTTAACTCCCTCCAAACTTCCCCGGGGTTGGGTTTTCCTTCCTTCCTTCCCTCCCTCCCGTGTCACAGGAGACTTTGCTGGCAGCGGGACGCGGCTCTGGGGTTAAATTGCTGTCCCTGGGGGTGCCCACAGCCCCCCCAGGAGGAAGGAGGGGGCTCCACCAGGCATGGGGGCAGAGGGACAGGGGTCCAAAGCACGTCTGGGGCTGATGGTGACCTGTGACTTTTAAGAGATGGCTTTTAATTAGGACCGGGAGCGTTCCTCCTTGGCTGGAAGCAACCTGGTGATTTCTTTTGTTTTCTTAAGGCCCACAACCAGAGCCCCTTCGGTGGCCAGCATCCTCCTGACAAGCTACAAAAGCCTCAGCCTAATTTCACATGCAGTTCCTGGCACCGGGGTCTGGGTGGAGGTGGGCAGGGTCCACCCAGCCTTTCAGTCTCATTAATCATTTGGCTCTCCCTGGCTGCTCGCAGCATCTTCTGGAGGAACCCTCCTCTTTATTCATTCAGACAACCCTTTGGATTAAACAGAGCCAGCTAAATGTCAAACCAAATCTGAGTCTTGATGCAGATAATCATTTCAATAATATTTCTCCATTTGTGCCCAAACACCAAGGGAATAAAGCTTTTCTGCTGTCAGGTAGTGTAAGACTGCAGTTGGTGTAAATGCTTGACATTGAGCCAGATGGCTTAGCCGTGCTGCAAACATATGTTCAACAAGCAGGCTTGCACACACTGGAATTTTATTATTTTGAACTGGTGAGGCATGCATATTTATTTACTTGACCCCCCTCCGGTGTCACTTTGGTATTAAAACAACCGGTTCTGGAGCAGCCCCGGTCCTGTCGCCGCCTCGCCGGGCTCCCAGCAGCGCCCAGTGCCTGGGGGGGAAGGTCCCTGGGGCACCCCCCAGCAACGGGGGGGTTCCCCTTCCCCGGACAAGGGTTCACTCTGCAATCACACCCGTAATCTTCCCACTCTTTAACGGCCGGGGTCTCTCGACAGGTGATATATTAAGGTCTGTCAAGTGCATCCCGAACACCTCGCTGAGATGGCCAAATTAGAAAAAAAAAAAAAAAAAAAATCTCAGTGCAAAGGGGAAGAGAATGAAGAAGATAAAAAATTGAAATCTGCGGGTGGGGGCAAGGGCAGTCAAACACTGGGCTGAGCAAAGGGTGATCTTTTTCGGCTTTTTTTTCCCCTTTTTTCTTTTCCAGGCTGATATTAAATAGCTGGACATAAATCTAACAGCAGCAGGATGACCTGGGACCCGGTCCAGAACTCATTAAGAGCTGTAGGAAGCTTCCTCCTGCCTTGCAGGTGCCCTGGATCAGGCTCAGTTTTGGGGTCCCAATCCTGGAGCTGCCCAGAGCCGTGTTGTGCTTGGCGACCAAGACCAAGGCAACAGCAGGTGAGTCTATTCCTTCTGTAGACGGACCCTCGAGTAGCTGCAAAGCCAGTGCCCAAGCTCAGAATACTTCAGGGTGTTGTCTTTGGGTGTTGGGGTTGGGTTTGCTGACCCCCCTGCAGCCGTTCACACCATTAATGCCCCTCTTGATGGTCCTCGGGGTGGTTGGGAGGGCTCAGGGACCCTTGGCAAAGGCTGAGCAAGCCCTCGCTGGAGGTGGTGGAACCACCAAGGCTGGTGGTGCCCACGCGCCCACCATGGCACGTGCCAGCTTCACTTCTCCTTGGGCACCACGGTGATGTATCTATCACCCGTGTCCTCAGGAACCAGCGGTGAGATCCTGAAGGACACTGGATTTGGGGTTTGAAATAGGATTATCCTGAGCCTGAGATAAAACTCTTCCCTTCCCCCTTTCTCCATCTTTGGAGGGACTAAAGGGCACATGCAGATGGGTGGCTAAACGAGCTCTGCCTCCCCACGACAGCAGAGACAGACGTGTCTTGTTTGGATGTGGCTGCAATGCCAGGAGTGCTCGTCCCCAGCTAATCAGCCCTGCTAAAGAGACACCGTGATTTATCTCTGTGGATAAATCATTCCTCCTTAGCACCGGCCGGCCGGGATGCGGTGGGAGGAGAAGGTGCCTCCTCCAGCCTCCCAGCGCTGCAAGGGGCCCCCAAGAAGGATGGGGAGGGATGGTAGGTGAGGGGTAGTGGATTTAAACTGAGAGAATAGGTAGTAGGAAGAAATCCTTCACTCTGAGGGTGGTGAGACACTGGCACAGGTTGCCCAGGGAAGCTGTGGATGCTCCATCACTCAAAGTAGGGTTGGACGGGGCTTGGAGGAACCTGGTCTAGTGGAAAGTGTCCCTGCCCTTGGCAGGGGGGTTGGGAGGAGATGATCTTTAAGATCCCTTCCAACTCAACCCTGAAACCACAGGCCAAGCTGGGAGGATGCTCCAGCAGCTGGCTCTGGCAGCCTCACCAGAGCCTTCAAGAGAGACTCCAGGCTCAACATGCCCAGCTCTCCCAGCCTGACCTCCCAGCAGAGGGGTTCCAGCCCTCCCAGCATTGCTGTGGCCTCTTCTGGCCCCCCTCCACCAGCTCCATGTCCTTCCTACGCTGGTGATCCCAGAGGTGAGCACAGTGCTCCATCCATCCCTTCATCTGCTGACCGTGGCTGTGATGGGATGCTGAGTTGGGTGGATGCTCTGGTGCTCCATGGGAGCTGGTGACCAAACCACGAGGAAGGTGATGGGTCCTCTACAGACCCTGGAAGGGCTTGGACAAGCCACCGCTGTCCATGGCACGTGTGGGGTGTGTGCAGCAATGTGCCAATTCTGTAGCAAATTCTATAGGTGACCATGTGAGGGCTGCACTGGGACCTCATGTGCACTGTGGCCATGGTGGCCTCTCCTCCCAGCAGAGATCCACCAGTAGGACACCCCACGGGGGGCTTTTGGGGAACGGAGGAGCAGCATCTCTCCCCTCCCCAGCGACAGAAAATACAGAGTAAATCACACCTGCCAGTGCTGCTCCTTCAGAAAAAAACCCCAGATGGAGCTGGAGTTGACTTAGGATATAGATCTCTATCCCCTCAGCCATTCTTTGTGCTATTTTTTCATAAACTTGGCCGCTTCTCGTTTGCCCTCTAATAATTCTCGGAAGGCTCATCTCCCCTGTATAACTCTGTGCAAACACCAAGTTGAGGAGAGGGTGTTTAGACTCGCCCGTCAGCAGCGCTGCAGTGGAGGAGATGCTTGTTTACCTCCCGCAGTAATCTTCAGAAATATAATGTGCATCTGAAGAGCAGGGACAGTCGTGTGTGAAAACTCCAGCCCCTCCATCAGGCCGGAGCTCCCCGGCAATTGCATTTCCCCCCCCTCCACTCCACACCCTCTGTGAGGACAGAAGGACCTGCCTCATACCCTGGGAACAACGGGGAGGAGAGAGGTCCCTGGTCTAACAGTGGGAGGATTAATCCCCGGCACCCCCCGTGGCTGGTGGCGTGGGTCCTTTATGACATTATTCTTCACGAGTGAGGAGGGACCTGATAATTCATGTTATTAGGTCTTCCCTCATGAGTAGAGATAAATGTCATCAAAGGTAGGAGCCGTTCTGTATGCTGTACGATGCAGGTTACCACAGTTTCTTCTCGGCCCTATTTCCTTATTGTTTTATGTATGCGAGGGGGAAAATATTTGTAAGAGCTCATAAAAATTACTTTTAATGTATTTTTTACGGCTACAAAGGACTAAATCACCGATGACACACTCGCATCACCTTCTCCATCACATGCACACGGTGATGACTGGCACGCATCACTCTCTCCCTTCTTTTCCCCCAGTTTGCAGAAATGGGGAGAAATCACAGCCCGGGTTCCCCAGTACCAGAAATGGACCCAGATGGGTGTAAGTGGGCAGCTGGGAGCAGGGCAGAAGGTGGCACCACTGGCCCCATGCTGTGCTGGGGTCCCACTGCATCTCCCCACTGCCGGTTGACTCCTGCCCAGCACCCAGACCTTGAGTTCTCAAGAGACCTGTTCCAGCTGTATGGTCAATGAAGTCTCTGCTGAATTGTGCTGATAATTGTGTCCAGCTCCATCAGTTGTGGGCATCAGTAACCTTGGGGACCTCCAGGCGGCTGTGGGGAGCAGTGCCAGCTGCCCCCCTGGTGTGATGGTGAACCCTTGAGCTCCTGTTGGCATGGCACAGCATGGCAACACCCTTAGAACAGGGCAGCAAAGCAGCCAGGAGACCACAATGTGGTGTTTTAATTTATAAGTGAGAGGAAAAATGAGAGGAAAAATGGTGTTGGCCTTTCCAAGGGCAAAGTCAGCGTCGTCAGCACTGGAATAGACCTTGCAGGGGGTGAGGCCACCTTGGCTCTTCAGATGATTATTTACTCAGGTTATTTGTCCTTGGTGGGGTTTTCTGGGTTCAGGTTTGCATCGGGGTGGGAGTCCCTGGATCCCCATGGTCCATCTGGCTGCTATCACCAAGCTGTGGGTGTTCCAGCGAAGCCCCAGTGGAGGTGGTGGTGAAGGCACCATGGCTGCAGCACCTCATACGTGGTGTTTATATGGGCTTGGGGACAACCTGCAGCATGGTTTTGGTGGGACAGTTCCCAAACCTTGCAGCCAGAGGAGATTCATCAGGTGGGGCCGGACGAGCCCTGGGCTGCCAGGAGTGTGCACGGACACACAAGGGCAATCACTGTGTGAGGGTGACAAGGGAGGTGGCACGTAAAGCCTGCTGTGAACAGCCGGTAAATCTTGCTCTGCTCCATCAAGGAGCAGCCCAGATGTTCATGAGCCCCTGAGTAGGTAGTGGGAGCAGCTACACATGTGGTGAAGGGGATGGAGGGCACCCCAAGTGCCAATGGTTGCCACCCATTGCTCCCCGGTGTGCTCAGGCAGAGGATGAAGCCTCTGGAGATGCTCCTGGCACCGGCCTGTGGCTCTCTGCCAGCATCAGTGATGCCCAGAGGGCTCTGCAGAAACCCGGCATGGTCCCCAAAGCCGCTGTGTGGTGGCTGAGGGGGGATGAGGAGGATGCCCATGGGCTCAGCAGTGATGCTCGTGCCCTGGTACGTGCCCACCCTGGCATCAGGGGTGCTGGTTTCCCCAGGGGTGTGCCCTGCAGCCAGCACAAATGTGGCACATGGTGCACTCTCCCTTTCCTGCTGCCCCAGGCAGAGCCCCACAGCCCATCGCACACCCATGGACCATCCCAGCTCCGTTATCACCCTTTGCCCCCCGGCATTTAGCCCCAAAGCCCTGGTAGTGCGAGTGCTCCATCCTGTGCCAGGCTGCCCTTGTCCCTTGGGGCTACGAGGGGCACCTATGGGCCCTATGGCACCTTTCCTGTGCCACCAGCTCCATGTCCCCACACCCTGCAACAGGCATCGGGGTGAGGAGAGGGCGATGCCCACCCAGGAGCCTGTGCCCGGGGGTCCCACAGTTGGCACATCCCCCCCTGCACCCCAAGGTGCCCATCCCCAGGCAGGGAGGGAGCAGGGCTGGGGCTGGGCGAGCGGTACCCGGCACCAGGGAGGAAAGTTTGTAAAGAAAGTACTGAGCACAGACTTCCCGGGGATCAGAAGGAAAATTTATGCATCGCCTTTGAGTTCAACTTCTCCATTAAAGCTTTTTCCCTATAATCTAGGGAGTTCTTATCTTGGTGACTTATGATGTTATGGAGGGGCTCATGCATGGAAAATGTCAATAGAAATAGTAACTCTAGAAGGGAAGGGCCTCCTAATTAGTCCCCATTTAGATTTTATGATGGCTTTGAGATCTGCTCATCCTGACAGTGCGCACTCTGGTTACATATTGTTCTAGCCTGAGGGAACCATAGGAAAATCCAGATTTATTGTACCTATCATACCAGCATATTTCATTTGCCATTATGAGCAGCCATCTCGCAATGATGCAGGAGTATTTATTACAGATTAAATTGTAGGACCTGGATGGTTTAGTGAGGTTCTTGAGGTATCATTTATGTCATTAACTGGCTCATTATCAGATCTGCAAATCTCAATTCCCCTTTTTTTGTGCCTCCTGTTTAAGAGCAGGGACCTGGGCTGGGGCTCCGGAGGGTCCTGGGGTGTGCAGGCACATGTGTGTGCAGGGACACGTGTGTGCAGGTACATGTATGTGCAGCTACATGTGTGTGTGTGTGGTGCCAGGGCACGGAGGGAGAGATTCCACCTCATCCTCCCCCAGATGTTCCCATCCCAGTTCCCCTCCATTAAGCCTCAACTTGGAGAGGAGAAGCTGAGGAAGGGGGTGGCAGGAGAGGAGGTAATTTAGCTCTAATTATTTAACAAGTCTCTTCCAGACGTAAGCTTATTACCAGTGGCGAAAGAATACGTTGGATTATTTATTTTTTTTCCCCCCCCCTCTCTCTCTTTTATGCTTTATCTCTACTTGGAGAATTATTTGAAGAGGTTTAATCCAGCCTTGATTGTTGTTGTTAATGGGGAAGGAGAGTAGGTTATTCTTACATGTGCTTGGCTCTCCAGAAAAGAAGTCACGGGGAGAAAAGGAGCTTCTCAGACGCCGCCTCTGCTCTTCGATCTAGTGATTTTATTTGAATTTATGGCTCGATTCCTCTCGCGTGTCCTTCCTTGTTGGTATTTGCCCTATTTACTCTCCTATATTGCTTTTTCATAAAACCAGGGAATGGCATTTAAGTTGTTGTGTTCCTTGGTATTAAAAGGCAGTCGGAACAAGCCGGGAGCACATCCCGGACCATGGGGTGCAGGGCACACGCTGCGGCAGGAGCTGCCCCTCTCCGGGGGTGCTGGGATTAATTAATTCCTGGGGTGGGGATAATATTGGCCGGGCAGCTAAAGCCTGGGGAGGGGGCAATAATGCAGAAAAATTCTGGGGACAGCTGGGGAGGCTCCTGGAGGTGTTTACATGGGCTGGTTGCACTTGAGAGTTGGTTTTGTGCGACTAATAACGGTGGGGCCCTAAATTTGTGGCATTAAGAGGATCAATGCAGGCAACACCTCATCCCTCAGGGGTGCTCCACCAGGGCACCCTGACTGCATCAGGATCATGGCGAGTTTGGGGTTGGAAAGGACCTTTAAAGGTCATCTAGTCCAACCCCCAAGGCCTCGAGCTCCATCGTGCCCCATCGGCAGCATCCCAAAGGAGCAGCTTCAGGAGGATGCTCCAGCCCCGGAGGGACGTTCAGGCCCCATAAAAGCCCGTCTGGGATGGCTCCAAACCAGCTGATTGACACCCAAATATTTCCTGGCTGGGACTGAACACAAGCCCCACGCAGACACCTCCAATTAAACCTGTTGCTCGTGGCCCAGAGCTGATGAAGTGGTGCTGGAAGGTTGGTGGAGGGAGTCCCACCCCTCCCACTGAGCACCAAGAGCATCCCCACAGCTCCATCCTCCTCGTGCTGACCACGGAGATTTCCCCCCAGGAATGCCTGCAACAAACAAAATACATATCTTTATATATTTTAACCACATTTTAACCTCCAAAATCCATAATACAGGTCAGAGAGCTGTAAAAATTAATGCTTTGGAGTTTTTGGTGCCGTGCTAATAAGTAATAATTAACTTACATGAATTAGTAATTAAATAATGGACCTTAACGGTTTGTACCTATCTTTTGGCAGAGTTAAAATGTGCAAGCTGGGTTGAAAATAGAAGGTGTGAGGTAAGGTATATACATATATATATATATATATATAAAGTGAGGTACTCAGACTGTGCTTTTTCCTTGAAAAGGATCAGAATCCTCTAAGCATTAAAAAAAATGTTTAAAATGATGCTTTTCTCTGTAACTCATAAATGGCCCTTTCCTCTTCATTCAATTTATTTTGCACTTTCCTTTATCAGCCTAAAAAGGAGAAGAATTGTTGGGTATTTATCCCAAATCTGTCTCCTGCCTTCACACCGGGTGAGGAAATCTCGGATGGGTAAAATGTAAATAGAAGTGGCAGCGTGTGAGGCTCCTGCCAGCAGCATCTTCAGGTGCCAGGGGGGGATCCAGGAATTTTTGGTGATNTTCATGACTTTTTGTGTGATTCAGGAATTTTTTGTGATTCAGGATTTTTTGAGTGATTCAGGTATTTTTGGTGATCCAGGAATTTTTAGTGATTCAGAAATTTTGTGTGATTCAGGAATTTTTGGTGACTCAGGAATTTTGAGTGATTCAGGAATTTTGAAATTCATGACTTTTTGTGTGATTCAGGAATTTTTGGTGATTCGGGATTTTTTGTGTGATCCAGGAATTTTGTGTGATTCAGGAATTTTGGTGATTCAGGTATTTTTGGTGATCCAGGTATTTTGTGTGCCTTCAACCCACGACTGCATCAGGCAGGAAAGCATCTGCAGGTAGAGATGATTTGATATCATTTAGCTACTCCCTCGGCGGGTGTTTTAAGGTGAAAATGGATGGCAATTATTTAAAAAAATGGAAAAAAATTTTTAAAAAAAGGAAAAAATTTAAAAAAAATCCCTTTACCTGATGCGATGGCCAAGAACTCGGTGCTGACCGAGCCCGTGCGCTATAGATACCCTTGAGTAAATAGAATCCTGCAATGCAAGAATAGTCTCCTTGGATTCAGAGCCTGCTTTGTGCTGCTGCTCCCGCCAGGCTGGGGCTTTGCGGCAGCAGCATCTCAATGTTGAGGCTGCTCGCCAACCTCCATCCCCGTTTTGGGGCAGCCTCCCCTGCTCCGGCCGCACTCCCGGGTTGCCGTAGGAACGGGGGATCCCGGGGAAGAAACGCCGGCTAATGAAACGGGAACGGCGCGGATGAAGTGGCGGGTCTGGGAAAGTGGAGACCGAGATGTCCTTTGACGTAATTCACTAGGAAACACACTCGTATTATAATATATAACTGTATTTTTATATAGATATATAGATATATAGGAGAGGTTTACCAGGCTTTGGTACCGTGCACACAGCTCTGTGTGAGGAGGGTTAAATATGTTGGAGACGGCAGCAATATTTTTATATAGAAGTGGCTCTTTACATGGGTTTGGTCCTTTAGAGGCTGTGAATTCCATCGCCTTACACAAATATCCCTTTATTTGGTTTACCCGGTGTTTGGTTCGCTGCAGGGAGCCCCGACTGGTCCCTCTCCAGCACCTCCTGTGGTTTCCACTCCTGGGATGGAATTTTTGCTGTTGCTCCATGGAAAGGGATCTGGAGACCCTGACCCCCATCGCTGGCTCTGCCACCCCTCCTGGGGTGTCCCTGCGGGTGTTGTGACCCCCCAGCCTCGCTCCAGGCTTTCCCACTTACCAGCAAACCAGGCAGATTAATTGGTGATGGAAGAATAATGGAATAATTTTGCAGACCAGGCTGGTTTGGCAGCAGTCCCGAGGCAGCGGCTCCATCCCGGGTCTGACCCCCCCGGGCATTGCCCTCACTGGGGACACCCTCCTGAGGTGGTCCCTGGGATGGGGACATGGCCAGGACACAAGCACAGCTTCCAGACCAGGATGCTGCCAGAGCCCAGAGCTCCCACCACTGCTTATTAATCCCCACACCAGCAATTTTTGTTCTTATTCTGTATTTCAGCTCATCCCCCCTCCCCAGGACTTGCTGCCTCAGTTTCCCCTGGGTATAAATGGGATGATAAAACTCCTGACGTCCCCAATTCCTCTTTGTTTACTACTCAGCTGATTATTTCATTTTCACAGACAAGGACTATTTAATTCTGGTACCTACCCCAAAGGCAGCGGGAGCCCCTGGGGGTGCTGGGGCTGTGGGGGGTGCCTGGCAGAGCTGGGCTGCTACCAAAACTGTCCAGCTATGTCGTCCTAAAACCAAACAAGCTGCAAGCACTGGTAGCTGCACTGATGGGGAAACTGAGGCACGGGAAGAAGGGGCAGATTTTACCTCAAAGCCTCTAATATTGGGAAATTGCCTTCATTAGCTTGACTTTCCCAGAGCCTCAGGGAAAGGGGTGGGTTTGCTGAGCACATTAATCACATGCAAGGGGAAAAAAAGGGGTTTGCTTCTCCCACAGATCCCCCCTCAGCTCTTCTGCAGCACAAACATCTCCTGGTGCTCCTGGTGCACAGGGCCAAGGACACGGGGCTGAGATGCTGAGAGAGCACGTGTAAAATGAGCCTCAATCACCAAAACTCTTATAGCCACCCTTAGGAGCAGCTCTGGTCCCTCAGGATGACCCATGCAAAGGTTGTCCCCTCAGGGAAGGTGTTTCCACAGGATTCCTGCTGCAGCTCCTCTGCAGAGCGGGAGGAACGTGTGTTCTCCACCTCACACACAGGCAGGCTCTGAGAGCACACTCCTTCCATCCTCGGCTTTAATTACAGTTCAAGGGCTGGATTCATCTCAGCCACGCTGGTGCTCAGGTGGGATAAACCCAGTGAGAGTCCCACAGACTCACAGCCGTGTCACAAGAGCAGGATTTGGCCTCATCTCCTGGTGCTCCTGGGGCCTGGGGGGGCTTTTACACCTAGGCTTGGCTTTTTTTTACATTTCCCTTGGATTTTTTTTACATTTCCCTTGTTTTTTTCCCTGGGCCATCTCCCCAAAGGGGGCTGGGGTCAGGGCAGAGCTCATCCTGCTTCACCAGCCCGAGTCCCACTTGGCTCCATCCTCCTTTCAGGGAGTTGTGGAGGGTGAGAGGGGCTCCCCTGAGCCTCCTTTTCCCTGGGCTGCACTAGCCCAGGTCCCTCAGCGGCTCCTCACAATCCTTGTGACTTTTGGCCGCACTGGTCCTGGCACAAGCCAGGATGCTGGTGGCTTTCTTGGCCACCTGGGCACACGCTGGCTCATCTTCAACCCCCCCCAGGTCCTTTTCCTCCAGGCACTTTCCAGCCACTCTTCCTCCAGCCTGGAGCGTTGGAGTGACCCAAGGGGAGGACCTGGTCCTTGGCCTTGTTGAACCTCATCCCATTGGCCATCCCATCGATCCAGCCTGGCCAGACCCCTCTGTAGAACCTCCTGACCCTCCAGCTTTCCAACCTTTCACCGCCGTGGTCGTTGCTGCCCCCCCAGCACCCCGTGGGCTCAGCCCCTGGTGGGCACCGGGCAGCCGTGGCGCCCTTGCCACCAGTGGTGCCTGTCCCTGGGCTGGCACGTGGCACGAGGTGCAGATGGCAGCCGGGGGATGGAGAAGTGCCCGGCAGAGAGACGAGCTGATCCTGCTGCCCCCGACCATTTACAATTTGTATGTCCTTGTCAGGTAGGGAGTTGGATGACTCTAATGCCATGTTTGTCCTTCACCTGGAGAAAATCTCCTTTTAAAGATCACCAGCCCATCTCTATTGACAGTAACGCTGCAGGTCATGGGATTAGCACGTGTTGGGTTTTTCCAAAATGCTGATCGGGTTTGAACATGAAGAAAAGAGCGAAAAAAATCAAACCCTGTGATCCCCCAACAGGCCAGGGCTCGGATGAAGCTCGGGGCGGGGGGTGAAGCAGGAGCCTGGGTGATGCTGAAGGCTGGTTTACTCCTCCAGCCACCCTGTGATGGATCTGCTCATCATGCAGAATTTTTTTCCACCCTTGAAAAAGGCTTCTCTGAAGTGTGAATATTTTCCTGCCCTCTGCTCAGCCTGGAGGCTTTGGGCACCCCGAGGCTCTGCCTTCATCACAGCCCTGCAGGGCAGTGGCTGGTGTTGCATCCCCTGCATCACCTCTGAGCCTCCTCTGGACCTCCTCCAACAGGTCCATGTCTTTGCTGTGCTGAGAAGAGGAGCAGGTTACAAAATGCAGCAATTACGGGGTATAGGAACATTCCCAAGCACACCCAACCCCACCCGGCCCTAAAGATAAAGGAAAACAAAGCAAGTACCCCCCTCAGCTCTCCCGCCTGGGAAGGGAGGACCCACCACCGTGGTTGTGGGGCTGGAGCTGAGTGCTCAGCACCGGGGCCGTGGGGGCACAGCCTGTACCCAGGGCACGCCTGGAACTCCCGTTAATTTAAGGGGAATTATGTGAATTGTACAGCAAGAGTTGACTATACTCCTGAGTATTGCTGTTATTATGTTTACCATCAATATTCATGAAGTCCTCTTAAAAAAAAAGCAGCAGCAGCAGCAGGGAGATTTTGCTCTAGAATAGAGAAGTGTAATATCTTTGGGGAGCGAACGCGGAGGTTTTATCCAATATATTTTCACTACGGGTCTCTCCGAGTGTTTCCCTGAGTTATGGGGACAGTTATTGAAAACAGCCCATTGTGGTGACACTGCCCATCACCACCCTCTTCAGGAAGTCAATTGCTCTGGATTAATAATTTGCTTTTGGAGTTTTCCAGCCTAGACGTGGAACTTCAGAACAAAGAATGGCACCAAAACCTCCTCTTTGTGCCGTGCTTCATTTGGGTGGACGCACCCATATGATTTGTGCCAAAAGGTAAAATTTGGTGGGTTTTTTCCCCTGGTTTTGCTGTGAAAGTGTGTTCTCTTCTACACATACCACAGCATCACTTATTACCAGCAGAGCTTTGATTTATGCAAACGACTGTAAATGGTTTATACATTGGTGGGAACCGAGGAGGGCCGGGCAGCGGGTGAGGAGGAGGAGGAGGATGCTGCTCTCCATCCCCAGCCCGTGCCCCACAGCCGGGCAGTGCCTGCATCAGGGTGGAGGATGCTCTGCCCTCTGATTAAAGCCAGAAGAGGGGGAAAAAGGGGCAGAAGTGGTGCCCGCACCTTCTGTCGCTGCCTCCAGCCGCGGCCCCGCAGCAGCCTGCCAACAGGGCACCGCGCTGCCAGTTGTAAATTTTAATTGGCCATCTGGGGAAAGCACAAACCACTGACTGGAGATTAATCAGTAAATTAACCCAGGCATAATACACATTTCCCAGCGGGGCCGGGCTGCTGGAGGCTGGGGCGGGGATGCGGGGAGGGCTCACACGGGGATGCTGTTGTTGCTCCGCCGCCGAACATCGTCCCCGTGTCCCCAAATTCCCTTCAGCGCGACCTTGGCGCTGCCCCTGATTTGTATGGCAGCTGCCGAGAGGTGTCCCCGTAAGTGCTCGACACAGATGGCACAGGTAGCGCTGCTGCCGGAGGAAGAGCTGATGAATCAGTGCCTGTGACATCTTCCCTCTGCTGAGCTGCTGCTGGGATGCTGAGCTGCCCCCGGGTACCTGCGGCTGTGCCCGCGGGGGCTGCCCGGACTGATCCCCTGCCAGGGGATGGGGATAAACTAGCACCGGCTGTGCCATGGAGGACAAGCTTTCCCAGGGTTTTTGTTATTATTCATTTCCCAGAGTTTTTTATTATTATTCATTCCCAAGAAGGATTTCAGGCATCCCTCGCATAGCAGAGAAGCCAATCCTGGCTTGAGCAGCCCGGTCCAAGCCCCTCTCTGGCTGCAGAACCTCGATGGGGACACGCTGCAGGCAGCAGAACCTCAAGCTCTGCCTCTTGCTGCCCAGGGAAAGGGCAAAACCCGTTTTCCCTCTTGATGGACCTATGGCATGGCTGGGCGAGATGACCTCCAGAGGTCCCTTCCAACCCCAACCATGATGGGATGCTCTCCCCTCCTGTCACGAATGTTGGGTTAGACTGGGAGGAGACCCTCCCAATGCCACCCAACGGGATTTATACCAATGTTCACGTTCCTTTCCTAAATATGCACAATATAAACTGTTTCTGTTGGAGTGTTTTAATTCAGGTAGGGGAGCTGGGGGAGAAATCATTGAATCACAGACTGGTTTGGGTTGAGAGCTGGCCCCGACACCGCATGGAGGTGTCCCCAGAGCGGAACCCAGGAGGACATTGGCCTCATTTACTCATCTCCTCCCCATGTGCACAGGTTTGAAGTGCTGGGGTCTGGGCTGTGACCCCCGAGTTGCAGTTGACCTGTGGATGAGTCACAACCCAGCAGAAAGTTTTGCTCCTCAAGTGGTTTCAGACCCCAGAGGCAGAACCGGGTCCAGCTGTGTGAGGGTCCCACCTTCCCCCAGGTGGCCCTGGTTGGGGTGATGAGTGAGCCCAGGGCTATATCAACCAGGAACTGAGGCCTTTGAGGTCTTGTTGAAGTGAGGTCCTGTTGGGGCCAGCCAGAGGAGCTGCACATTAGGACTGGTCGAGGAGCAGAAAGATGCAGGTATGTTGAGATGTTGCTGAGTTTGGTGTTGGTCTATGTGATTGGGGAATCAGCAGCATAAAATTGGCATAGTCATAGGATTGTTTGAAGAAGGAGGGAAGGAGGACAGCCAGTGAGAGGTGGTTGGCACCTGGGCATCGCTGGGACCTCACTGCTCTCAGAAATGTGTCCGGTTGGTCAATTTTGGGGGATGTCTTCAGCAAAAAGCCCCTCTCCACAGCTTACCCCCAGCAACGTGAGCACCTCTCCTCTACCAGACCTCCATTTGGGGTGAAGTTTTGTGGCGTGGCTCAGCTTATTGATCCCTGGGAGTGGCTCTGCCAGCCCCCGTTTGCTGCCCTCAGGAATGGCAATTTCTGAATTTACACGTTTCTCCTAATGAGAGGTTCCTTAGCTGTGAATATATGGATGTGCTGCTCTATCCTCCCCGTGATTTTGCATTTTCCCCACTGTCTCTTCTGCCTGACATGATAATAAGCTATGTGTTAAGCCAGAAAAAAGCAATTTTCTCCTGAGGTTAATTTCTTTGGATTGCCCACCTGAAGTGGGGGGTTGCATATAAATTCTAATTTGTACTGAAGTGGAGGAGATTGAGTTGGTTTTTTTGGCATAGATGATACAGCGCAAATCCTTATTGACATACCGGGTGTGTTGTTCTGCCTTCCTGGCAACTGCTTTTGGGGGAAAAATGATGTTAAACCCAGTGGCAAGAGCTTGTCCCAGGGTGCCCAGAGAGGAGGTGGCTGCCCCATCCCTGGAACCATTGCAGGGGAGGTTGGAGCAACCTGCTCTAGCTGCAGATGTCCCTGCTCCCTGCAGGGGGGTTGGATGAGATGACCTTGAAAGGTCCCTTCCAATCCAGACCAGTCTGTGATATTGTGATTCTACGGTTCAGAGGGGACCTTCAGAGGGACCATCTTTGTTTGGTGTGGTTCCACTTCATGGGATGTGGAGAAGATGTTCCTCATCCCATGGCACCCACCTCCCACCTGCTGGTCCAGCGTGCTGGGGAACCAAGCTGTGCAAAGGGCTCCAGGGGTGGCCTGGAGAGCATCTGGCATCCATACACACACCTCACCAGGGTTTATCTGCTCCAGCCCAGGTGTTGCTTCACCTCAGCCCATTTTCTGTCAGCTGAGCCTGAAGTCTGGGAATCTTTCCCCCGTTGTTTCCTGGAGCAGGAGGAGCTGCATCCCCTCAGCATCCCCTCAGCATCCCCTCAGCATCCCCTCAGCATCCCCTCAGCATCCCCTCAGCATCCCCTCAGCATCCCCTCAGCATCCCCTCAGCATCCCCTCAGCATCCCCTCAGCATCCCCTCAGCATCCCCTCAGCATCCCCTCAGCATCCCCTCAGCANTACGGCCCCCCAAATTTGGGTTGGTTTGTTTTTTTTTTTTCCCCTGTGTTGCGATTAATATGTAAAACTCCTAATTAATGACGGGTCTCATGGCAGAATGCATAAGTAATTCTTTTGTATTTGATAACAGGGTACATTCGAGGGGCTCTACACCTAATTATTACACACCAATTTCCTTAAGGGGTGGGCAGCCCCACGGCCCCCACAGCGCCCGAAAGAGGCACTTAAACCACAGGGAGAAAACCTCTCCAGGGACAAGGGGAAGGGATTCAGGTGGGTGAGGATTCCTCACCCTTACCGAGGGAATCCAAGGATGTCCAGGTTGGTGGAATTGTTAAAGAGCCTGTCCCTCCTCAGCAGTGGCTTCTGAGGGTTTTGATGGAACTACATTGATGCTTTAATAATTGTTAAAGTCTGGTCAGAGATGGAGACCTACAGCAGCATCTCTGTGCCCCCCGAGACCAGGAGCCACAATGTCTTATTAATCATAGGGTTGGTTTGGTTGGATGAGACCTTTAAGATCATGGAGTCCAACCATTCCCCCATCCCTGCCAGGGCACCACCAACCCCCGTCCCTCAGCACCACATCTCCAGCTGGGATTCTGGGGAGGAAAAGTTTGTGGGGAGGACCAGTCGGGCTGGCGTGTTCCTCCTAGAAGTGACTGTGAAGAACATATGGTTTAATTTAATGCAAGAGACTTTGTAGATTATAATTGAGTAGATAATTGGGAAGGGATGATAATTGTTTATGAGAAGGAGGGATTTAGTAATTATTCAAAGCTGTTTTAAAAGACTTATAAATACTCCTCGACAAAGGCCCAGGAGGGGCCAAAGCGTTGGCTCAATCATCTCCCTCCCTCTCCAGAATTAACGTTTAAGCTCGTAGGATAAATCCATGATCAGGTGCAGCTCAGGGCTGAGCACTGGGGGGGATAACAGGGGATGTCCCAGGACGTGGTACCTGTGCCCAGCCCAGCATCCCCGTCTGCTCCTCCCAGCTCTCGAGACCCCGGTGTGGAAACTCACACGAGTGTGTCCGAAAGCTGCTATAAAAAGGACTTTTAAAGGTGTTTTGCCCCCAAAGGTGCTCTCAGCACACCCCCAGGGAAAGGCTCTAGTCCCTCCCCACTTACACCGGTTCCTTTCCCTCCGAAGAGTGAACATTGACATCAATTATTCAAAATCCTGGGCTGTCAAAATCCATGTGAACAAACAAACCTGGGCGGGCAAACAAGCCTCACGTACACCAAATATTTCTCCTCCTCATCACGCCTCTCCAGGAGAGCCCGGACGTGTATCTAAAATAATTAGATTTTGTTCAGTAATCAAACCCAATCAGGCGGGCTCTCTCTGAACTACTTTTATACCCACAATGAGGGATGCGCGGCGCTCGCGGCGCATTTGCATATTTTTCCATAAACCTAAAACCAATCAATTTTGAAGAGTTATGATAATATAAAGAATCTGAGGCAATTACATGTCTTTTAAACAGGGATTCAAAATGCATTCTGCTGACAGCCTCGGTGTCGTAAAACAGTCAAAACTTCCTTAACCCTTCCAGTGATGTCTCCGCTGGGGCTCGGGGATCCAGGGGTCGTTAATTCCCCCAGCTCGTTAATCCCCCGGGCATGGGCTGGGGCTGATGCTCCCCTGGTCCTCCCAGGCTCCGAGGTGGAGCTCATGGGTCCGGGGGACCCATCCCAGGGGCGAGAGGCAGATAGATCAGCAGAGCCATATTTTCCCTCACTGATGATGCCAAATATCACCATATGGGCTGGAGCGCAGACTTGTCGGGGATTTCATTTTCATAAGCAGGGAGGAATTATGCAAAGTGCCATAGGTAGGGCTCGGAAATGTTTTTTTAAAGCATCCATTTGGTGGAAATGACTTTTTAATGATAGTTCTCGCTGGTTACGCCCGGCCACAACAGCCTTCCCCATGTTTCTTGAGTGGTTCAGGCTTCTCAACGCGTGGATCCAGAGAAGGGAAAACGTTGGGGAGGAGGAGGCTGAGAGGAGACCTCATAGAGACATTCACAGAGACCTTCCACAACTCTTCAGCTTGGGGTTTTATCTTCCATAAGAAGGTTCTTCATCGCATTTGGAGACCTCCTCGCTAAAAATAATTCCACTTCCTAAAAGCAACTGGAAAGAGTTTGGTTTTAATGAGATGTGCGGGATTCGGGGAACTTCTCACTAAAAATAATTCCACTTCCTAAAAGCAACTGGAAAGAGTTTGGTTTTAATGAGATGTGCAGGATCTGGGGCTGATGTTGGGACACAAGAAGCATTAGATGAGGCAGCACTCTGAAGAGCCCCAGAGGTGGAAGGATGGAGAAGGTGAGACCTGTCCCACACCACCAAAGGTGAGGAGACCTCAAATGAGTTCAAAAGCTCCAGCAAAGCCTCCCATGAGTATGTTTGGGGCTGCTTCATCTTCTCAACCCCCTTTTTCCACCAGTTCTGGAGACAGAATGGATCCTTTTCACTCTGGGCAGGAGCTGGTTCTTCCTTCCTGCATTTTGATGTCATTTGAGTGTCTTCCATCAGTCTCTAGAGCCAGGCTGGGGCAGAACCTCTTGACGTGACACGTCCCGGCTCTGGCTTCAATGAACTTTCAGATCGCTCCGGATCTTTCATCAGTTCAAAGCAAAGGGGAGCAGTATCCCACAGAAATACCCGTGTGGTGACAGGCAGCCCCTGGATGCAGTGTTGGCATCTCCAGAGCATCTCCTGCCCACCCAGGAAACACCCCTTGGCTCCAGAGCACCCTCTAGTATTATTAATTTAAAATAAGGAGCACAAAACCCATACTTTTTACTGTTTACTGACCCAAACACAACATTTACAAAGCACTTGTATTGTTCAGGTCGATTTCACTCACTGCTCTGTCCAGGTGCTGGGTTGGTGTCCACCAATATCTCCAGTGTTATGGTTTTTTGTACATTTCGGAGGGTTTTGGCAGACAGCCATAGTGGGTGAATGTATACTGATTTATACAAGCATTTATATAATTTATATACATGAGTCTTTGTAGTTTTTACTTCATACCACAAACAGCACTTCTGAGATCTATTTGTTTTTAAATATACCAGGAAATTATTTAGTGAAAACAAGGAGCTCTTGGGTAAATTTTGGCAGGAAAAAAAAGATTAAAATCCCATTAAAGTGATTTTTAAAGACCTGTTCAAATGTCCCTATTAGTGACGATGGTGTTGGCAGTGGATAGAGCATCTCTCCGGGGTGCCCAGGAGGCCCAAACCACCCGGGTCAGAGGAACAGAGAAGGTTCCTTCCCATGCTTTTCAGTGTCTTTGCTAATGCAAAGCCTTGGAGAAGTAATTTAGTGCCTAAATGACCCAGCTCAGAGGATGCTGAGTGAGTTTATGGAGAGAAGACCCCGAGTTTATCCCTTTGTGCTCCCTCCCAGCGATGGCATCACCGGCCTCCCCGCAAGGAAAACAGGAGGAGATGCAAAAAGCCTCTTCAAGTTACATTAAATTGCATTTTCTCCGAGCTGAACCCACCAAATATAAAGAAACTCCCCCTGTCTTGGTGGCAGCAATTAAACCCCAGCTGCCAGCCCCCTGTCCATGCTCTGCGTGACATCCCTGGGCTGAGGGACCCGCGTAGAGCCGAGGAACGGGGGAAACCAGGTGGGGAAAGAAGATATCTACAGAGTGGCTGACAGGGAGGGAAGTGTTTGCTCAGAAGATATTGGAGACCCAGACTGGGAGGAGGTCAGGCTTGTGAAAATATTACCACTGTAATATTGCCAGGGTCATGGCTGGAGGAGGGGTTGGGCTGTGTGGGAGCTGTCGAGTTAAATACCTGTAGGAGCAGCTCCCCCTTCACCCCCCACCTCCTCTGCACCCCTCAGTTAAACGGTGTCAATGTGGGTCCCTCAACGTGCCTTTGACTCCATCCTCCAACCTCCCCACGGCTTGTGGACCCCTTGTCCACTTCAGGCTCTTGTGGACCCCAAGTTCTTTCTGGACCTTTGTGGATTCCTGGTCTTCCCCGGGCTCTTGTGGACCTCCTTGTGGACCTCTACTCCTCTTCACACCCTTATGGACCTCCTTGTGGATCCCTAATCCTCTCCAGGGAGAGCTTTGTGGATCCCTGCTCCTCCCTAAACTCTTGTGGACCTACTTGTGGACCCCTGCTCCTCCCTAAACTCTTGTGGACCTCCTTGTGTCCCCACCATCCTCTGCAGACCTGTTCCTCACCCTAAATGACACATTCCCCCAGTTGTGAACCTGCTGTGGTGCCCTGGTGGCAATGACAGGGGCTGAATTGTTCTGGTTTTGGGAAGCTTCTAATCAAATGTAATTTCAGAGAAGTGACGGGTTTAATTTTGTCTTTACCTTTGGTCTGTGCGTTGGTGGATCAGTTACTGCAGGTGAGACAGATGTGGGGTCACCTTCACCGTGAGCTTCAAACAGAGCAGAGAGGAGGAGGGGGTCATTGGCAAGTTCAATATCTGGAGAACGTACGAAAACGTGGGGTTGGAAGGAGGCAGCAGACGCCAATAAATGTAGTTTTTGGATTATATCACCGGAGATAAAGATTGGCCAAAATGTGGTAGAAGAACCCAGCAAACCTCTGGTGATGCCGCATTTCTGGGCTGTGGTCCTGGCCGGGAGAAGAACAGGAGTGAGCTGTGTGTTATCAGCACTGACTCTTCCAGGTGGGGTGGGAAGGGGCAGGGGGAGGTGAGAGCAGCTGCTGAGCTTGTTCGAGAGACCCTCAGTTCATGCAAATTCATATTTATTCCCCTTGTCACTCTTCTGAGAGGTGGAGAAATTCATTCTGCGTCTCGCTGTCATTCGCTTCCCTCCCGGAATATCTCTCACAAGCATTTTGAGCATCCTCTCCCCTTGCAGATGAGTAATGGGGGAAAGTAACTTTGGAAATGACATTGCAATGTAATCATCCATATTGTGTATTGTGGTTAAAATTGATTAAAATAATATTGAAACTCCCCCAAGGGATTATGCAATTATAAGTCAAGTCCCAAATGGAAAAGGTTTTTGAGAACTTGGCAGATGTCTTAATGAAAATGAAGCATTATAGTAATATATTAGTGCTATTTGTATGTTATTGACAGCCAGATCACTAAACTGTATAAATTACTGTCCACAAGAATGGCTGAATTGTTTTCCTTTCAGGAAATTTTTAATCAAATATAATTTCGGGGAAAATAATTGTTTAATTTTGGCCTCGGCTTCTGATCCGCACGTTGATGGATCAATTATGAAGCCGAGTTCCAGCCACCCGTTTGCTTTAAGTAGTTGACAGCTTAAATATTTGATTTTACACCCATTTTGCTTTATTACCAAATAAATTCTGGTGGAAATGCCACGGACTGTTACTTGCAGTGTGAGGTCGGAGGAGGCTCCCAAGTTTTGTCTGTGGTAGCAGAGGTGGGATGCTCTGGTGGGATGCTGAGCAGGGATGCTGAGCAGGGATGCTGAGCAGGGATGCTGAGGAGGGGGCTCCACCACCTCCCACCAGGACCCTGCCCTCATTAGGCTTCAAAGGGCTCAGGGTCGGGTTGTTTTCCTCCTGCTCTGCACAAAACATCCCCCTATAAACAAATACCCCTAAATACGGTAAATTTCTATCAGCAGATGTGTTCCTGCGCCAGCATTTCTGTCTCAGTGGTTAAGGAATAAACTGCTTCCGTGTGGCCACGCAATATTTTAGTCTCTAATTTTAAAAATACGCTGTATTTTAATACCTTTTCTTTTTTTTCTTAACCAGATACCCGTTTTTATGAAGCACTACATGAGTTGCTGATGGATAAATCACCCAAGCATGGTTAAAGAGACCCTAATCTCCAGATGGTACCAGATCCATTTAATTGTATCCCCTGACCTCGCCTCACCTGAGCCTGCATTAAAATCATAATACAGTTCAAGTGTAAAAATGATATAGTGTTTATTCGTCCTGTTTATAGGGGGGCAAACACACAGTTAAATTCAGGTGTTGAGAATTAGTGTAGTCATTTGAAAAGGTTGAGTTAGATCAAGCTGACTCTCGGCGGTTTATTCCCCCTTTTTTTTATTTAAATGGCTTTATTTCTATAGCCCCGCATCCTTGAGGGATGGGGGATGCTGGGAAAGGGGTGAAGAGGGTTTCTGGGCACGGTGGAGGTGGCCACGGGGCCACTTCCAGCCCTGGGGAGGGGGGGATGGAGAACTTGGTCTCATTTTTAACCATGAGTAATGAGAGAGGATTGCAAGCAATGTAAATATTTTAATTTTTGGAGTGCCCAGCTTAGCCCTTCCCTCCGTGGTCCCATTTTCACCCCTCTAGCAGAAGAACACCCCACGGAAGAGATGCTGCTTGCTCCTGATGATGATTCCTCACCCCACAGATGGAATTCCATGTGCTATGGATGTTGTGCATCAACACGGCAGCTCCTCTTCATCCTCCTCCGTGGAACCTCCTCTGGTGGGAGCCCAGGGTGGGACGGAGGAGAGGAACACAGACAAATAACCCGAATTATTATGGATGTATTGACAGAGCCAGCTTAGCAGTTTTACTGCAGATACACTAGATTATGGGGAGAATTGAATAATTTATCCAGCAATTTTCACATAAGCAATATTATTAAAAATGAAGACATGAAGAAAGAGGTTAGTTATAGTGGGGAATATATATAGGCCATGAATAAATGCATTAGGCAGGGAGAGTGGTGAATGTTTTAGTAGGTTTAGACTAGATTAAAAAAACCTGTATTTGATTTCAACCAAGTCCTAAAATATCTGCTGAGAAAGAAAAAAAGAAAAAGAAAGCAAAGCTCAGGATGAGCAAAGCTGGAGTAGCTCTACCTGGGTGTGGAGCAGGGTGGGATGCTCCTCGTCATGGGGAGCTGGTGAGGATCTGGAGCACAAGGAGCAGCTGAGGGACCTGGGGGGGTCAGTCTCTTCTCCCAGGGAAAAAGGACAGAGGGAATGGCCTCAAGTTGCACCGGGGGAGGTTTAAGTTGGAGCTGAGGAGCAATTTCGGGCTGTGCCAGGCTGGGCAGGGCAGTGGTGGAGTCCCCATCCCTGGAGGGGTTCCCAGGGCGTGGAGATGTGGTGCTGAGGGCCAGGGGTTAGTGATGCCCTGGCAGGGATGGGTTAAAGGTTGGACGCAAAGTTCTCTTCCAAGCTGAAGATCTCTCTGATTCCATGCCAGGCTGGGACCCTGGGTGCAGCAGGGACCACAGACCCCCCTCCCTGCCAGGCTGGGTGGGGGGTGGGAGGAGACCTGGCCCGGTGCAGAGGTTATCGAAATGGCAGGAGGGGTCCCCAGCGCAGGCACGGGAGCGTTTGTGTCTGTCTCCTATTGAGTCCCTCTTTATCTCTTGTCCTCACGGTTATCTCCTCTCCCCCTCTCGTGCCTTGGCAGGGAAGGTGAATGCTGATGAGGTGGAAGCTGGTGAGGTCCCAGCACTTGCAGGCGGTGGGCTGGGGAACCAGGGGTTAGCCTGACTAATTAGCCTGGAGGATTTTCGCTCCCCGGGCTCGCAGGTCGGGCTATTACAACAGCAGCTTTTGTGCCGTGGGCAGCACCAGCTCTGGTTTGACAGCCCACAGCCAGGGCCACCAGCCCAGGGCCACCGCGGGTCCCAGCAGCTGGGGCATCTCTCTTCTCCAGAACAAAATAATGACCAAGGCAAGGCTGAGGAAGCCCCGTCACATACATGCCTGAGGGATGCACAGAGAGAAAAACATCTCTGCGATTTCCTGAGCCAATTTGTTCCATAATTTCTTTAACATGAGGAGCTGCCAGGACTCATTTTGCTGAGACCCTCCTGCAAACACCTCGGGGCCGGGGCACCCCTAACAACCGAGTTTTCCATGGTCCCTTGGGGGGTGTTCCATTGGAAATCATCTCCTGAAGCTAGAGGAGGGCACTGCCACAACAGGGTCCAGCATTTGAGGTCACCAGGCATCCACCCATGGGATTATGGAACTGGCTTTGGGGTGAGGTTTGTCCTACAGCTGAAATAATTAAAAAAAAATAAATATATGTATACAAACCCACTCTCTCCTCTTGTTTTTTGTTTCTTCGTTTGCAGAGGAGTCAACCTTGGAGCTCTTTTGTTCATCGCTGGACATTTGCTGCAGTGACTGTGGTGACCACCAGCCTGGCCACCACCAGGACCCTTCGGGCATCCTGCGAGCTGAGTAGCAGCCCCAAGGGTGACGTTTCACATCTGCTGGTGACCTACAAAGTTGAGATCATCCTCAGAAACAGAAAATCCCTCTCAGCTCATCTCTTCCCATCCCACCCCATCCCATCCCCATCCATCCCGCTGGGGGTGCCATGAAGAGGACACCCGGGTTTCCCTGGGGAGCGCTGCTGGACACAGGGCTGAGGTTTCACCTCTCGGTCACAGACAAGGAGCTTTTCTCCTCCAATACCAAAATTTAGGGCAGAGAAATAAATCAGTTTGTGGCTCCCAGCGCCGGGAGCGTGCGCAGCAGCAGCAGCAGCAGCGTGTGCCCCTTGCCATTCACAAAACATATGCTAATTGGAGGTAAATACCATCTATCCTTGACGAGCCCTGCAAAGCTGGAGCTTGGATTATAACCAGGGAGAAGAAGCAGGTCGGCTGCTGGAGTGGAGGGACCACCTCGGGCACTGGGGATGGCCCCGTCGAGGGGCTGGGGTGGATGCAGCACGTGCCGGGACTCTCCCTACCCTTGGTTTTGGCCGAGCCCAGGCGTGGACAGCACCCAAGGGTGCCACCAGCAGGATGGAGTCCTGCAGCCACCTCCCCACACCCCAACACTCCTGGTTTTGTGGAGCCCAGTTAGCCCAAAGTGCTCTGGAGGTGTCCGAGGCTCCACACCTGAGGTAGGACCAGGGCTGGGTCTGGTGGTGCCCGCGTTCGGGGGCTGCTCCTCCACATCTGGTCGCCAAAGAGTCACTCTGTCACCCTGCAGCCTGCTAATGAGATCCCCCATTTAATTAATACCATAAGAATTTTAATTCTGACTGAATCAATTTAACGTGATGTGATTTTGTCAGCTCTATTCCCCAAGTAAAAAGTGAGCCTGATGCTTATTACATACATCATTTCACGGGCTCTGCATTCCCTGCTGACTTAAACAAATTCTAATTAAGACTAATTAAAGCATCATTTATGAAAGCGCTTGTGATAGCTATGCAAACATTCTGGGTGGGTATGCTTTGCATAATAATTATCCTAGTTAATATTAAGGCTAGGTCCTTGGCAATTAGGTCTTTGAAACCGAGAGTTATTCTGAATTTAGCCCCTTTTCACTGTTAGCAATTAATAACAAAAAAAAAATAATGTGCTAAATTTATGTGGTGACTTCATTAACCGGATAAATTTAGCAGTAGTAGTATTGTTTGCATTGTTAAGTTTAAGCATAATTTTTAAGGCAGGGGGTGGTTATTAAACCAGAACAGGGTTTGAGCAGCGGGTCCTGTAACCTCGTGGTGGGGAGAGGTGACAGGGAGTGACGCCCATGCACGTGGAGACACCTCAAACTGGAGGGATGGGACATTCCCAGACACCTCCAAAGAACTGGCTCCAAAGTTTAAAATATCTTTAAACAAACCAGAAACTAGTTTGGTTTGGGTCAGAAGTTGGGAACCCCCCAGCCTGGTTTGGGGCACCACCCAAACACACCTTCAGGAGATGCTGCGGGATGTTCAAAAAACCATAAATAAATATTAAAACCAACTTTCACGCATTTCCCGAACATCTTGAGTGTTTAACACCTTAAAATACCCACCTGGGGATTTGAGCAGAGCCTTATCTTCTCCCAGGAGACTGGGTGGAGAGGGGTTTTGGAGGCAGCCTTGGCTTGGGTGCCGTGTCTCGGTGGCCGTTCGATGTGCGTCCCTTCAAACCCGTCATCTCCTTGCTGGCTGATGACAAAGTTCTGCCTGGCCTTTAACTTCCCCTGTCGAAATTAAGACGACGTTTAGTCCATGCAGCTGATTAAGAAGGGTTTGTGCTCCTTGAGGTCAGCTATGGCTTAGACGAGACACCTTCTTGGGACAGCCCCACGAGGTGGGAGGTTGGTGGGAACCTTCCTCTTCGGCCCTGTTCTCCTTGGGCTTTTTTTCTCCGTTATTTGGAGAGGAAAGTGCTCAAACCCCACCTGGCTCAGCCGAGAGGGCAGAAGGGTCTGGTTATTGTAGGGGGGTTGGCCTAGACGACCTTTGGAGGCCTCTTCCAACCCAATACTCCCTATGATACTCTATAATTCTATGACTCTATGAAGTGTCCCTGCTACGGGCTCCGCTCATCACCACGGGGAAAGGGACCACGACTGCTCAGCGAAGCCACCACCCCGGGAACACCCACTGAGCAAACAGAGCAACATTTCAATTTATGTTCATTTTTGTCTGGCTAATTTTTAACAGCTTTTTCGCTGCATTAGCTCCCCGGGTTGTGCTCCCTGGTATGGTTGGGCTGACAGGCAGCTGGTGCAGCAACCCCAGCATGATTCCCAGCCCTGGCCGGGGCTCGGGGAGGGCTGAGCAGGAGGCAGAGCTCTGCCCGCTCACCAGCTCCCGCTCCTCGCCCCCCGTGCAGATGGCACGGCGGTCCCAGGTTTCATTTGAGCTAATCTAATCCCTCCGCTGCTCCCGCTAGAAAGGAGGGCATTAGCAGCCATATGTCAACCAGATTTGTCAGATTATTCATTACAATTAATTGCCGTTCTCACTTAAGGCCTTTAAGGCTGCGAATTGCTCTGAATTCTATCGCAAACACAAAATTATGAGTAAAAGACTTTAGCCCTGTCACTCAAATTTCACGCTGACCTTTATCAGCTTTTGGCTGTTCCATGGGTGCTGGGCTGAAAGCTTTCTAATTGGGGCTCCATTTCTTCCTCTCTCCAGGTAAGCTGTCGGGCAGAGCCAGCACCACCAGCCAGGCAGGAGGAGCCCTCCCGGTCCCAGCAGACGGTATTTAGCTGCCAGCTAATAATGCATTAGGAGGGTAATGAAACGAGCTGGGTGTCGTAATGACCCCAATCTACTCATTAAGCCTCTAAATACTGAGGGGTTTTAAGACATTTTCCGTCCTGGGCAGAGTTTTTGGAGCTGTGTGGCTCTTTGCTTTGTTTCATCAGCCCAACTCGTCAATGAGCCATTAGGGAAGGTGGTAACGAAGGGGGCAGGGGGTGTTCTTCCAGCAGCTGCCCAGGAACGAGCTGCACACCCAGCTAATCATGGCCAAAGTACTGGGCTGGCAAGACCATGGGCTCAAGGTTGTAACAGAGGGGGCAGAGGGTGTTCCCTGCCTGCACCTCCTGCTTCCAGCAGCTGCCCAGGAACGAGCTGCACACCCAGCTAACCATGGCCAAGGCTGACGAGACCATGGGCTCAAGGAGCCCTGATCACCCAGAAGTTCCCATCACCACGACTGCCTAGCACAGGGGCTGCCTTGGTCACACAGACTCACACCATGGTGGGGTTGGAAGGGACCTCACCATTGATCAGAGCCCCTCTGAGCCTTCTCTTCTGCAGCTCAGCAGCCCCCTGGCTCTCAGCCTTTCCTTGCACAGAGATGCTCCAGTCAGGAGCATGTTTGGAACCTCTGACAGCAGCTTTCTCAGGGGCTTCACAAACCTTGACATAACACGTGTAAAAAAAAAAGGATACAAACATAGTGAAGAACCTTCTTGTGATGGTTCTTATGGGATGAGGAGCATCAGTGCAGGTTGGTGTGAGAAGGAACAGCCTCTCCACAGAGGGGAGGGGACTGGTCCTGCATCCTGAAGCTCTTCTTCACCTGGAGGGATGTGTGGGCTTTGCTGAGCCCTGGGACATGACCAGGCTGGTGGCCACCTTGGCCATGCTGAGTGGGAGCAGGACGTACCCCCAGGGCTTCTCCCAGCTCTCCTGGGTCAGAATAACCACCCTGAGACACCCTGACATTTGTCTGCAGGAGCCTGAGGGTCCTCCTGGGAAACGGCAGAAACTTGGAGTCTAAGGAAAAAAAAAAAAAAAAAGCCATTCTTTGCTAATGACTCTGCTCCTGTTAATGTTTGCTCTGCTGCATCTGGAGAAATCAGCTGCAACTTCTCCTCCTGCCTCCACCAGCTCCCACACCTGTAAAATGAACTGAAGACCCACTCCCAGCATGGCCCAGCATGGCCACGGGGACAAACTGGTGGCCAACTGTTGCTGCAAGAAGTGATGAACCCCAAGTGACCAGTGCAGGGTTACGGGGTGCCCTGCCCTGCTCAGGGACCAGCCCCTCTGCCCATCCCTGGTGGCCCTTGTCCCAGCCCCTCTCACCTCCACCGCCCAAAGCAGAGCAGCGAAAAAACCCCTCTAAAAACACCAGAAAGAGGGGTACTCACCACAACCCCCCGTGAGGCCGGGGCTGAAGGGTTGTCCACACATTTCAGAGCTGTGGCGTTGTCAAAGGCAGGTAGTTAATGGCATCACTTCTCCCATTTAATGGACCTCTGGCTGGAGGAACAAAAGCCGTCACTCTCCAGCTGAGCGGCCCCTCGTGGGCTGTTACTCCAGCCTCCAACTTCCCTACAAGAGAAAAAAAACTGCTTAATGAAGGGAAGGTATTGCCCTCAATTTAACTTTTGAAAAGTGAAAAGCCTCGGCTGCGGGGGGCTGGGAGAATTGGGGGGGGGCTGAGGAGCGGTGGGGACACCAGGAGCAGAGACCTCGGGAGCGTGGTGGGGACGTGGGGAGGAGGAGATGGCTCCTGTGTGGGGACAGGAGAGCAGGGGGTGAGGGAAGGGGTTTGAAAAGGCAGGAGGGGCAGCTCCAGGGAGCTGGATGCCATGGGTCACAAGGGTGGTGAGGAGCTGCTGAGGGAGCTGGGGGGGTCAAACCTGGAGCAAAGGAGGCTCAGGGGAGACCTTCTGGCTCTGCACAACTCCCTGAGAGGAGGTTGGAGCCAGGTGGGGTCGGGCTCTTCTCCCAGGAGATAGGACAAGAAGAAATTACCTCAAGTTGGCCCAGGGGAGGTTGAGGTTGGAGCTGAGGAACAATTTGTTGTCGGTCAGGGCTGTGAAGGGCTGGGCAGGGCAGCGGTGGAGTCCCCAGCCCTGTGCAGTCCCCATCCCTGGAGGGATTTCCAAGCCGTGGAGATGTGGAGCTGAGGGACATGGGGTTAGTGGTGCCCTGGCAGGGGTGGGTGGACTTAAAGGTCTCTCCAAACCCAAACAACCCTGTGGTTCCATGGTTCTAGGAGAGCATGGTGCAATATTGGCCGGTGGTGGCTGTTATTAAACATACAATATCCCCGCGTGGAGTGGCAGGAGAAATGATATAAAATTTCATATACCTAACATGGTGTATAAACAGGCTAAATCCCCATACATTTTAAACCTTCAGCAGTCTAAAGGTTAAAGCCTGTCAGCTGGATTTCTCAGATTCCAGGAAGGGATGGAGAAGTCACGGCAACTCCTCATTGTACACCAGTGATCAAACATCTCCTCATTACACTTCAATATTGTTGCCTCTAAAGGTCACCATTGCTGAACATAATCACACAAAATCAAAACTGCAAACTTTATATATCATGGAGGTAGTAAATAGCTCGGAGGTTTATTTTCTGGTGCCTGAACAACATTCTCAGCCCATTTATAAATTCCTGGGTGCTGTGGCATGAACCGAGCGCATTCGCAGCCACTAACAAAAGCTCCAATTAAATCAATTTCCTGTAAAAAATATTCAAAATAATTTATTAGGCCGGTGCGACCCGGTCTAATCAAGCAATTGTTCCTCGGCAACTTTGATTTGCATAATTAAAAAAGAAGAGTTTTGATTATTTAGAGAAACCAGCAGATTTTTTAGGAAAACGGTTCCCTGAGACGCTTCGTGCTCGACGCAAAAGAGGACCCCAGAATTTATTGGGAGGTTTCTAGGATGTGCTATAAATCCTGGATCACTTCATTATTTTCCTATTCACTGGTTTTACTCAGCGTTCATTTATTCCATCTGCTGCCTCCCAGGCCCTGGAAGAGCATCCCCACTTCTCTCACCCAAATAAAGGGCTGGAAATTCAGCTCTGGGACGGATTCTTTTCCAAACTCAGGCCAAATAAGACAGGAAAATTCGTACCAAAAAGGGAGAGCGGAGGGTACAAAGAGTCGTTTTGCAGGAGGATGAATTCATGGGTGAAAAGGAGAATTTCCAGCAGCCGAAATTACTTGCAACCCAGTTGTCAAATTCAGCTCAGGGCAAATATGAAGAAGGAGAGAATAAAAACCAGTAAGTTTTTGGCTGTTGGATGGGTCTGCTTTTCTAAGGACCATTCAGCCAACCTGAGGTTTGTTTCTCCATGAGAAAAAAAAGAAATCCAGGAATTTTCATCACTGATTTTATGCCGGTTTTCAGCTAAGCCTCTGTACTAATAAACCCCCTTCCTTGGCCAGAAGGTCGTCTCCTGACCCAGAGACAAAGACCAGGGCACCCTTGCCAGGGCTGATGCAGCCCTGCAAGGGTCTCCTCGTGGGTTCCCCACCTCTGGAGCAGGACAAGGGTTGAGGATGGACCCCCTCTGCCCCAGAGAGGACCCCCCCCCCCTTCATGGGGACATCCCTCCGGGAGCATCCCTGTGGGACCAATGGGTTTTGCTCTGCAAAACCAGAGGGGAGGGTGGCTCAGGAACCATGTCTGGGGCTTTAGCCACACGGCTTGAGCTCCTGGAGAGAACCTCAGGGGTGTGTGGTAAAAGCCCATCCTCAGCAGCTCATTTCAATGGTGGTAGAACACCTGGGTGGCTCGTTTCTGCACCGGGAGGGTTTTCCTCCCTTTCCTTCCTGAGGGATGCTGTGCAAGCACTAAATAAGTGTAAGAGCTAAACCCCAGCCATCACCCGCAAGATTTCTTCCTTTGCAAAGGCCCAGAGGAGATGAAAACCCCCAATAATTAGGTTATCACCACGCTTTTTGATATCTAAATCTGTGCCACCAGCCTGGTGCACACTGAGCAGAATATTTCAGTCATCACCAGAGTCCCAGCATCTTACCCCTGTGCACAGCCAGGACCTGTTGCTGAGCGGATCCCAGCAGCAGCATCAGGTCATCAGCATGTTAATGACAGCCACAAAACCACCTAAACCCAAACCCACCTTGTACCAACAGCCTGTGTGACAACAGCGGTGGCAAAAGCAGCTCGTTTGCTCATCATTCCCCTGGTGGGACCCCAACCTGGGTTACAAGGAAGCCCCCTGCAAAGTGAGGTGCAGTCAAGGGTTGGGACTGGGCTGGCAGATGCTCTCTATCCTTCCCAAAGGGGAAGAGAAAGGGAATAAAATAAGGGAGAGAGACTTATGGGTGGGAAAAGAAAACTAAACCAGCTTCAATGGGAATAATCATAATAATAATAAAATCAAGTATATACAAACCCAGTATCAAACCCAACCTCCTGATGGCAATGACATCACCACCACCACTGATGCTGTGGAGCAGGCACTGGGGAAGTCTCAGACTGGACCCAGCAGCAGATGTGAGCTGGATTCAGGAGCACACAGATGGGGATGGAAGGCAGGATGGACAATGTCCTCCTCGGACACTGGCCGTTGAAGAAGAGGTTTGACCTTGGTGATCCCTCAGCTTCCCACCTCTGAGATGCTGGTGTGCACCATGGGCTGGCCAGTCCTTGGGCCACATCCCGACCACCCTGCTCCTGGCTTCCACCATGTCTTTAACATCCCCTCCTGTGTCCTCCAGCCACCAAGATCCCAGCAAGCCCCTTGAGTCCTCCTCCTCTTCAAACGGACATCGGAAAACACCGAGCAGAGAATCTGCGTGAGCCTCAAACCTCAGCCCTGACCCCCCGCAGCTTGTTCTGCTGCTCTGGGAAGAAATCCTCCTCCTCTTCGCTGCTATCCCAGCGATCCCACCCCCTCCCCACGCAGCCCTGGCTCCGCTGGAGCCTCCTCCTCCTCCTCCTCCTCCTCCTGCTGCTGCAGGGGGGTGGATGCCCAGGAGGGTCCCCGCTTGGCGTGAGCTGGAAAACAACCGAAAAGTCACTTGGAAGCGGCAGGACACGTCCCCTGGCAGCACCGCATGGAAATGAGACCCCTTTGTGGCGCACAATGAGGGCTGGGGAGGGTTGTGGAGGAAACACACCCCTGCAGGGAGGAGCCAAGAGGGGTGCCAGGACACCCCCGGGCACCCCCAGCCCGGGCACCGGGCTGCCCGCCTGGGCTGGGGGCAGAGCTGCCCTCCCTGCCCGGGGTGCCAGGAGCCTGGAGCAGCCACTGTAGCTGGGCCAGCACCAGGAGCAGGTCCCCGCGGGTGGCCGGGACCTTTGTTTTCCCCGCATTGTCCCCCGCATCTATTCAGCCTTTAAATAAAAGTGCATCGCGGCGGGTCTGCAGCGCGCTGATAGGAGAGGTGCCTGCACGGGTGAGAGGTTTTCTCTCTGCTGGTGGAGGTTACACACAATGCAACAGTTTGGTGGCTAAAAATGAGGTTTTTTCTTCCCGGCCGGCGAGGGACGGGGACCTGGGGCAGGCGTCTCCTGCCTGGAGCCAGCGGGAGCGGGGCGGGGGGTCCCCGGGCGCCCCCCGGCAGTATCGGTGACATGCACATGGCTTTGTCCCTACCAGGGTTACACCCAGTGGATGCGGTTGAGTGCCAGCCAAATGGCTCCGCTCTGCCCCGCAGCCCTTGGGGTGGGCACGGGGGGCCCTGCGTGGGCAGCGGTGCCAGCTCCGGTCCCCACCATACCTGCAGCCCGTCCTCTGCTGGTGCTGGGTGGGAAGCACCTCGTGGATTTCCCACGCGAAGCATCATCGCTGCTTTAGAAGGTCCCTGGGGAAGGTGATGAAATGCACCAGGATAAGTGGCTTCATTCGGAGGGGAGCTGGAAAAGAGAACATTGATCCCATGGCTTCAAGCAGCTTCTCAGCAGCATCCTGCTGGGTTCAGAAGATGGTCCAGTCTGGGCTGAAACGGGGCCCTTCAGGCCATCACCCAGGACAGTGCAGATGCACTTCTGTGGCCTCCCTCCCCCTCTCCCCTGTGGAAACTTCCCCCTACAATTGATCTCTTCAGGAAAAGAGCATAAGAGACTCGGGGGTCCCATCCTCCTGCAGCGGGAGTCAATGGGAATTCGGCTAATGACCCTCCCGGGAGTGGAGGGAGCTTCGATTTCCAATAGGGGAGCAGCTCAGTGCTCCAGGAGAGGGTTTAATGCAGTGCCTGGGCTGGGGTGGCTGATGGAGAGGACGAAACCTGCTGTGGCTGTGCCAGGCTGGGCAGGGCAGTGGTGGAGTCGCCATCCCTGGAGGGGTTTCCAAGGCTGGAGATGTGGAGCTGAGGGACAGGGGTTAGTGGCGCCCTGTTACCTGTGCCAGGAGATGCAGAAACGGATTCCCTGTTTTTCCCAGGAAACCTGTACAACATTTTCCCATCAATGCCCAGAGATCCTGCCCTGGCAGGTGCTGCACACAACCAGAGTTTGCTGCTTTCTGCCACGACAAAGGCGTCGGGCTCCTGTGGGTAAATCTGTAACTAGACCACACACGATTATTAGGCTTAATACCAATTGTCCCTCATTAATGTTTCAGAGGAGCGATTAGCATTTTGAGGCAAACAAGGTGTACTTAGTTAGTGGGACACGACCCAGCTGTCATTAAATTATATCTATGATTAATGATCCTCCGAGGCAGAGCTTCAAGTCTGGGCAGCGGTGAACAGAGAGGGAGGGAGGGGAGGTCACAGCCTGTGGTGGGATGGACACGGGGACACATCTCAGCTGAACCCAAGGGGGCACAAACACGACCCAGAGAACGGGTATGAGATAAAGCAATCGAGGGTCTGAGGACATCTCCTCAAATCAAAGCATCCTGGTCACATCCACTTCACAGCCAACCAGCACCATCGCCGGGGTCTGGCTGGGCAAGTGCTCAGAGTCCGAGTTCTCCAGCTCCTCCTGAAATTGTGTAATTTAGGGAAAAACCTCGTAACTTACTCAGCAACCGGGGGTTGTTATCAGGAGTGGACACAGAAGGGCGTTTAATAGCTGAGCAACGTGTAAACAGCAGAGACCAGGAGTGAGTGTCACAGACCCAGCCAGTGGCTCATGACAAACCCTAAAATATCTGGAGGAGAGAAAATGTTACTTTTGCTGCCAAGTTTTCGTGTAATTAGGGATTGTTTGGGGTTTGTTCTTTTCAGTGGGGTTGGTTTGTGGCTGTTCCTCGAGCAGCATCATTGCCATGGCAACGGGCAGCAAAGCCCCTTGGTGAGTGGCAGGGGGAGCTTGGTGCCATCCACAGACACTGGCACTCGGGGGCCAAAGGAGGAGGGGGGGGGTGGGTTTGTAACAGAAAAACGTGAGAAGTCTCATAACTAACCAGAATTGGAAGTGAACTGTGGTCTCTACTCACCAGAACCACCTCCTTGGTCTTCCCCAGCTTCTCCACGACACTCCTACGTGAGCACCGAGTGAGCAGAGGGGAGCCCAGCTGAAGCTGAGCCCATCACCTGAGCTTCATCGGGGGTATTTCTGTGGCAAAATCAGGTTATTTTAATCTTGCTGGACGGACTTTGCAGCCACTGAGCAGCACGATCCAGATGCCGTCCAAGTGACGGGGCTGGGGGATAATCTGATGGTTTGTCCATCATGTGCCAACGGGGATGAGGTTCGGCATCGCTGGGTGTCCAGGGACGTGGCTCCCTCAACCCCTCCTGCTCCTGCTGGGGATGACATGGAGGAGGGAGGGGGAAATCACGGCTTTGGTGAGCACCCCCCAGTCCTGCAGCGTCTCTCTGTGATGGGAACCCTGACACGAGTGATAAGAGGCAGCAGACAGAGTGATGAATGTGATAAATATCAGGGCAGCATCTGCAGAGCTATTTTCCCCCCTGCATGGGGACAACATCCCCTGCACAGCCCCACTGGCCCACCCAGACCTCTCCTCTCCAGCAGAAAACCTGCCATTGGCTTTGGTGGATCAAACCCTTCACAACTAATCTATGGCTAATTACATTATTAATATCTAGGTTCCTTACAGCATGTCCTAAACTGCAGCAGCCGTTGGAAGGGTGCTGGTGGGGCTGGGGGTGGGTTTGCATTCAGCACCTCTCCCCTCACATGGGGTTGTTTATAACCTGACCTATGGTAGGTTTCATTTCCCTCCTGAGGACAACCCCCTGTCTCTGCCACCAAACCACAATGTCCTGCACCCAAACCAGCAAGTGAGCTCCCCAAACTCGTGCTTCCAGAGGAGTTTTTGTTCTACACCATCCCAAGGGGCTGGTGGGGAGGTGGGATGGGGAAGCTGGGCAGCCCCTGGGCTGGGCTGGTACCACTGGGGCTTTACTCGTCTCCCCAGCCCCAGCATCGCAGGGGAGGAACTGAGAGAGGTGAGGCTGGAGAAGGCAGAAGTGAGCTTCATGTGACCCGAACCCACCACCCTGGCTGGAGGTGACTCACCTCTTGCCCAGGAGCATGTGACAGTCACACCCGAGGTGCAGAAGGGCTCCTACACCACATCCCAGGGGGCAGCACAGCCCCAGCTCCTTCCCAGCAGAGGAACTGGTCCCAGGCGTGCTGGAGGTGACCAGCTCAGCTCTGGTTGTCCTCTGGCAGCCTCAGACCTCCACACAAACACTAATTGATGCCACCTCAGACCCCCATGAGGGTACATACGCCTGCGGTTGCCCGTCCAAAAGGTGGTACCCAGAGGGAGGTGACCCTGGGATGAGCTCCTCGTTGTCCTGGGGGACACACTCCCTTTTCCTCTCATCCTCCTGGCACAGCACGTCCTGAGACATCTCCTCATGCATAGGGCAGGTGCCAAAACTCTTGGCAAACTTCACTGGCCAGCCTGTCCTGTGAGGGCATCACTAGTGGGACATGTCCATGGAGCACTGGGCAGTGGGAAGGCACAAGTCACCTCCTCCAGGGGGGGAACGGCCCGTGATAAGTCAGGAGAGACAGAACAAGATATGAAGGTCACTCACTTATGCAAGGGAATAAATTATATTGTTCCATCAACTAAGTTTCTTCGGCCAGCCATAAAGCAGAGCAACACTAAGTCATTGACTCGCCGATGATGTTATAAACCACTCATGCTCCAACAAATCAAAGGGGGTCCTGCCCCCCGAACCCAGAGCTGTGCCTGATGGGGATGGATGGGAGCTCCTGGCCCACCCCACAGCCCTCTGACCTCTCCCTGATGCTGAGTCCCTTCCCTTTGCTTCCATACACCATGGTCCAGCTATCAAAAAAAATCATAATAAAAGTAAAACTTACCAGTTCCTGCCCACGGCCACCGGGCACTTCTCACACACGAGCCCAAGAAGTGGCTGCTTATTCACAAGGTGCAGTTATGAGGTTGAGGAGATGTTGTCACTTTCTTGGCACCCTCATCCCTTCTTGCTCAAGACATGGGAGATGCTGCCAGGGAGAGACATCTGGTGAGTGCACCATGAGGGAGAAACATCTGGTGAACAGGCTGCCAAGGGGAAACATCTGGTGGCCACACTGCCATGGAGGAACATCTGGTGGGTGCTGCCAGGGAGAAACAAACATCTGGTGACTGCACTGCCATGGAGAAACATCTGGTGACTGCCCTGCCAGGCTCCACACCCACACAAGATGTGTGAACCTCAGATCTAGTCTCCAAACTCAAGTTGTCTCCAAAGCCTGTGGCCCAGCCTGCACCTGGAATAGGGCAGAAGTTCTTTACTGATGTATTTCCCCTGACAAGCAGAGAAATTCCATATCCATGAGATTCTTTCATGGTAAGGTTGTGATTAATAAAGTCATGAACATGCTCTAGCAGGGGGGGGGTTGGATGAGATGATCTCCAGATGAACCCCACCGTGCTGGGATGCTGTGAAAGGTCAGGTGCCAAGTTTTCCTCCTAGAAACCAGGACACGGCCACATCTCTGCTAAAAAGAATAAATCGAGAGGCAACAGGCTGGGGGGAGAGACACCCAAGCCGGTATCTGCCCTGAGATGCTCGTTGTTACCATGCAGGGGGGAGCAGACCTGGAGCAGAGGTCCTTGAACAGGAGGTGATGCAAAGCAAACCCAAGAGATGCTAAAATGACAGGGCAGAGGCAGCAGCCAGGGGTGGGAGCAGCCTCCGGAGCACAATAGGCTCTAAATTGGAGGCTTCTGCTTAAAACCCAGAGGAAATAAGAAGGGTCAAGAAGGCCAAAATTGCACAACTGTTACGTGGCTTTAAGAGACAACCTCATTCCTCCTCCAGCAATTGCCGTGGGGTTTTTTGGAGGATGCCTTTGACAAAAGATGTGATAATTCAGGTCCGTGGCTGAGCCAGAGAGTGGCCGAGGACCCGGAGCTTTGTTCACCAGGGGGGTGGTGGAGCTGTGACATTTCACAGAGGGGTTTGCTCTGAATGGAGGGGGATGAGCTGGGAAATACAAATTGCAGTGGGAGAGACCATCTCGGGGCTGCTGCTGGAAAGAGGCAGAGCGAGGACAGGCTGGGGTGGGTGGAGAGGAGCCCCAAGCTCCCTGAGGACACCCACACCCATCCGCAGCACAGCAGAGACATGGAGCTGGTGGAGGGGACCAGAGGAGGCTCCAGCAATGGTGGGGGGGCTGGAACCCCTCTGCTGGAGGCCAGAGTTGGGCTTGGTCAGCCTGGAGAAGAGAAGGCTCCAGGGAGACCTTCTGGTGGCCTTGCAGGACTTCAAGGGATCTGTCAGAAAGATGAGTTTTGAGCAGAGTCTGTTGGGACAGGACAAGGGGGGATGGTTTGAAACTAAAAGAGGGAGATTGAGACTGGAGAGAAGGAAGAAAGTTTTGGTGTTAAGGGTGGTGAGATCCTGGCCCAGGTTGCCCAGAGAGGTGGTGGCTGCCCCATCCCTGGAACCATGGCAGGGGAGGTTGAGCTCTGAGCAACCTGCTCCAGCTGCAGATGTCCCTGCTCAGTGCAGAGGAGGTGGACGAGATGACCTTGGAAGGTCCCTTCTAACACTCTATGATTCATCCCACCACAGCAAAAGTCTCTGCTTTTGCTTGTCCTCAGCCCACCCGTCTCCCTTGGGCTGGGTTCTGCTGCTCTGCCAGGGAAAGAGGAAGGTCTCCCAGATGCTGCAGGAGATCAGGCGGCAGCAGAACCCTCCCAACACTTCTCTTTTCTCCCACGGCTGAGCTGGGGCTGGGGGGAGCTGGAGACAGGAGGGTGTAGGTGGGGGAAGTCCTCTGATGGGCGGTGGGGATGGTGGGGGCTGGCAACAGAGCAGCAGTATGTGCAAATGGGCTGGACCATCATGTAGCATCTGCTGCAGGGAGGGGTTTGGGCAGCACCTTTCAACTCGTGACTTCTTACCAGCCCCCTCTAACAACCCAGCCGAGTCCAACCCCAACTCACAGAATGAATCACAGAATGTCAGGGGTNCTCCCATTCCTCCATCCACCAGCCCATCATGACAGAGTCTGGATTTTAGCCCATTTTTCTCTGAGAAATACAAATCAAATGCAAATTCTCCTACCCACATTTTAGGAGTTTTCTCTCTTTTCAGTCTCTTGCTCAAAATACCTAATTCTACAGGTTTGTTGGGGTTGTTTTTTTTTAAGAAGCCATAATCTCTACGTCTTTCCTTGTATTAGGACAACATCACCTGGTAGGGGGCTCCAGTTGTCTCCAGGGCACCTTCAGGCCTGGTGTGAAGCTCGTTTCTGGTGTTGCTGTTCCCTCTTCCCAGGTGTCAAAGGAGCAGGGAAGATCCTCAAGCAATCCCAAGTTTTTACCCACCACACCAGGAAGGTTCATCTTGACTGCGCTGGAGTGTTGGCCCATCCCCTGCAATAAAGTAAAACCTCAGCAGTGCAGATTTTCTGCGGCCTGAGAAGTCTCCTTTAGACTTGAAGAGCAATTTCCACTCTTTCGGCAGCTTCTCGATCTGTGAGCTTAGCAGGAGCGCGCCCCGCGCCTCAATTGCACCCCGTAAACACTTAACACGGCTGGAAAACAACCATTTTCTAGCTCAAAAACCAGCGTTACAGGGATCAAACAATTGCTAAGTGACCACTGTGCTCTTTTTCACGAGTTCTGCCTGTTTTATTAGCCCGGGCAAGCCCCGATAGCCAATTACAGTGCACTAAAACGTGCCGGCAGCTGCCTGGCAAAGGCCGTTATATTTTCAGCTTCCGTGTAGCTCAAGGAAAATTAGAGTTAAATGTGCATTTTGAATGCAGCGGGTTATTACTCTGAAGTTAATCGTACCGTTGCTTTCCATCCCGGGTCGGGGCAGGGAGGTTTAAAGGGACCCCCACGGCCAGGGGTGACTGAGGCAGGTCCTGGGTGCCACCCCTGGGCACCGCGCCGGGCTGGGCTCACCCCCACACCGTGTCACTCGTGGAATTTGCACCTGACTGTTGCAAACACGAAATGTCCTCGTCCCCCAGAGCTAATTAAGAAACCCGGAGCACTCTTGCTGAGCTCGTTCTGTTCGGGTTGACTGCGTGTTCAGAGCTGGCTCTGGATGCTCATCTAATGTGCCCTGCGACCAACGATTTCGGCCGGATTAAGGTAATTACCCAGCTCGACACTTTCCTGATGCATTTCGCAGCAATGGGATCCGAAGCTTTTGTGTTCTTCTCCATCTTCACTTCAGAGGATGGGGAGGTGAAGCCGGGCTGGAGGATGGAGGAGCCAAAGCCTGGCTGGTCCCTGGCCCATGGGACAGCTCAGCTCAGCTCGGGTGGCACCAAACCATGGGTTGTCCTAAAAGGGCTTTACATTATCAGTGACAAGTGGTGTCCCCCAGGGGTTGGTACCGGGACCAGAGCTGTCCGATATCTTCATCAGTGACATCGGCAGCAGGATCAAGCACCCTCAGCGAGGCTGCAGGTGACACCAAGAGACAGGAGACACACCTGAGGGACAAGACGCCATCCAGAGGGACCTGGACGAGCTAAAAAGCGGGTCTGCGTGGACCTCATGAGGCCCAACTAGTGCAAGGTCCTGCACATGGGTTGGGGCAAGCCCCAGTATCAGCACAGGCTGGAGGATGAAGGGCTGGAGAGCAGCCCTGCGGAGAAGGACCTGGGGCTGTTGGTTGACAAGAAGCTCAACATGAGCCAGCCCAAGTCTTGGTGAGAATTGCTAAAGGAAGGAAAGTCACCGGGAGCACGAGCCCGGGTGCAAATCAAGGCACCAACGTTGAAATGCAACAGATCTCCCTCGGGAGGAGAGGACCTTTGGTCTGCTGAAGAGGGACAGAATGGCACCACGAGACCTTTCCATGCTCCACAGCCACCAGCTCCATCAGAGGAGCTTGGCCTTCACCCCCCTGCAGACCTCGCCCTCCCCATTAAGCCTCTAACAAGCTCCATTTATGATGGTTCTTTCTGGGACGTGGTTGCCTCTATCCTGGGAAATTGGATTGAGCTTATTCCTCGTAGGCTGCAAATTGGGCAATAACTTCCAGTCACCACCCACGACCTAGACTCGAGCCAGCCAAGCAGAACTGAAAGGTCCTGCAGAGCCTATTACAGCCTCCTGAAATATCCCATCCCTAAGCAGACCGGGCACATGGGGCACGGGAGGGCTGATATTTATGAGGTGCTGCTGCTGCCTCCCCATCGATCGCGGCCGTGACCCGAGACGGGGTGTGCAGCAGGGCACAGCACCAGCAGCCACCACAACTCCTCCCTGAGGTCTGTTTGCTGAGTTCTGCTCCTACACGGAGCTCACATCACTCACCTCAGCTCCACCATCTCCTGCGGTGCTGCAGCGGGTCCCCAGGAACCCACAAGCACCCGGTGCCACCTCAGCAGGAGTTGGGGTCACTGCTCAGGGGGGCTCCTGCAGGACTCAGCAGCTCTCGGGCAGGTGTGACCAGGGGTGTTCCTCGGTCCAGATCAGACGTTCTTCTTCTCAAACCTGATTTTAAAAGGAATTATTACGTAGCACAGACCAGCATGGGTTCCAAAAGACACCTAACGACCCACAGGAGGACAGGAGCTGTGGCATGAGAGGATCAGAGGGTCACAGAATCGTCCTGGGTAGACGAGACCTTTAAGATCATCGAGTCCAACCTGAGGCCGTTTCTTCTTGTCCTTTCACTTGCTCCTTTTTTTATCAATTGTTTTTCTTTCTGCCATTCTATGGTTAGAGATGGGGCACGGCTACAATTTACCCCTTTAGTAGAGTTTATTCAGCAATTAAAATAACAGCGCGAAAATAGAACAACTCTAACATTAATTTTTTTTATCTGGAGTGGCAGAAAATCCTTGCTCAGGGGATATTCCCTAACCTAAGAGAACGACCTCTACCAAATACCTCCAAAACTTGGACGGTTCTCCCCCTCCGTGCTGATGGAAAGCGGCCCAATTGTTCCAACCTGGACAGGAGCACGTCCCAGGTGGAGCAGAGCAGCTCACAACGAGAAATAATTAGGCTGCAAGTTCTGGAGGCTTTAATACGGCTGAAATTACAGAACCATCCCTGCGTTCCCTGTATGGTCCCATTAAATGCAGCAGGCGTTGATGTCGCCGCCTGTCAGGAAGCAAAATGAAAAATAGTTTTAATAGCTGCTCTTTGACCTGTTTTATATTTTATGTCAATTATAACAGCACACAACCATGCATAATTATGAAGCATAGATGCATTAAAATGTACACATAATTTGTGTTCTTATGGCAACCATTGCATTGGGAGCCAGAAAACAAACTGATGACTTCCTATTGTTAAGTCGTCCTAACATCAAATATCTGAGAGTTCTGACTCTCTACCTGCTTTGTGGGATGAAGGAAAAAAAGGCATTTTCTGGATGCCCGTAAGTGTGCATCTGCCAGCGGGGCTTAGCTCAGGGGAGCATCCCCTCCAAAGCTGGGTCCACACGTTTTACATCACCTGGCTCATTTGTGGTGGGCCACAGAAGATCCCCCACAGCCCCTTGGCTCCTGCTGCTTTGCTGGTGTCACACGGGGACAGACACCCCACCTCTGGGAGGGGGTTGGTGAAGGTGGGAATGTCACCTAGGGCCTGAAAGAAATGGGACGTGCTAAAGCAAAATTGCCCAGGTAAGTGCCTGGGTACAAAGGGGACCATTTAAAATAGATTCCCCATCCCTGGAGGGGGTTCCAAGGCTGGAGATGTGGTGCTGAGGGGTTAGTGGTGCCCTGGCGGGGATGGGGGAATGGGTGGACTCAATAATCCTAGAGCTCTCTTCCAGCCAGACAATTCTATAAGATTTAGCTCAAGCTGCTCAGCTCTACCCAGCTGAACACGAGGTCAGCTCCATGAGGTGCAGGGTTTCCATCCCCACCACGGCTGGTCCTTCCCCTGGCACAGCAAGCCCAGGATGCTGCCCCCCAGGAGTGCATCATGAGCCGAGGGATGAGGAACTCCTCGGGGGAAACGTGTTACGTGACCCACTCAGGGGTTTTCCCCACCTCAGAGCAGCCACAGATAAATTCTAAGGGCAGGAGACAGAGTCCTCCACCCCTGACCACAGCCCTCCCAGGCGTCCTCCCACAGAGCCACGTGTAAACACCCCCCGTAGCTTACTCAGGACAGGCTGTCACAGCACGACACGTCCAGGCTGCTGGAGCTTCTGGAGACACACCACGTGTGGAGACCAAGGGATGGAGACCTTCTCCCTTCCAGCCAAGGCACAGGCTCGAGCTCCCTGTTCCAAACAGCGGGTACCTGTAACAAACCCCTTCCCAGCCTTGTCCTGGCAGTGCCTTGGTGCCCACCCTGGCCCACTGGTCTCTCCCATGGTACCTCTTCACTAACAGCTATTTCAGAACCTGGCACGAGTCTTGCTCAGTGGAATTTCAGCTGCAGAACGTGACCTGCAACCTGGTTTCCACTTGCTTACGTATTTTCTCCATCACCAAGCTGGCTGATACAGCATCTTGGAGACCTACAACCTGCAGCCTCTTGTTTCACTGCATCTCATGCAAGGGCTGGGGCTGCCCAGACCTGTGGACCCAGCCCCTCTGCACCAGGCTTCATCCCACAGGACTTCCTAAAACGTCTGGTTTTGCTCAGGCAACTTTTTAGAGGTGACTTCTCCGCTCTGCTTCATGCAACTCAGGAGGTTTAAGAATATTGTGCCCCGGAAAGAGGTGAAGAAGGGAGACAGGACTCAGTAGCAGTTAACACTTGGGGTGAATTAACTTAGCTGAAGATTTGTAAATAAATAAACCTAGAAAAAACCCCTTCTCAGCCCCATTTAATCCACATGGCACGTGCAGCTGGTGAAAAGAGACCACCAGTCATTTGGTTATTCACCTACAGCCCCTTCTCTCCATCCTAAACCTTCACCCTTACCCTGGCGTTGGGGCTTTCCCTGGATCCAGGGCTGAGCCTGGGTCACGCTGTGGGTATTTGGGAACAGGAGATTCATCATTGTCTGGGCACCAACTGGAGCCCAGAAGGTTCCACCTGAGCAGGAGGAGAAAGTTGTTTGGGGTGAGGGTGTTGGAGCCTGGCCCAGGCTGCCCAGAGAGCTTGTGGAGTCTCCTGCTCTGGAGAGATCCCAAAGGGGCCTGGACACGCTCCTGGGTGAGCTGCTGGATCAGGGGGGCTTGGACCAGAGCATCTCCAGAGGTCCCTTCCAACCCCTACTCCTCTGACTCTGTGATCTAGACCCGCAGAAAACAACAGCTTCACTCACTTTCCTCATCTCACCACCGGCTCCTCACGCCGCAACCTGGCAGAGCCCCGGGGGGCTGAGCGAGGAGCACCAGGGGAGCCACCAGCGAGGGTTCCACGGGAGCCTGGAGCTCAGGCAGAACTTCCCCAGGTTCTTGAGCCGCAGCAGCAAGACCCGGGCTCTGCGGGAGGCTCCGGTCCCGGCTCTCCCACCCCACGCCGTTAAATTGTCACGGGCGCTTGTAAACAGGAGGCTCCGGCGGCTCCCTCGGAGTGGTTTGAGCAAACTAACATCATAACAAGAGTGTTTATGGAAAAACGCTCGAGCGCTGAAGCAGAAAGGGCTTAGCACTGATCAGACCTCTCTTCCACCTTTATTCTTCGCTATCCACATTGAAATGCAAATATGGGCGCAGGGTTTCCACCGGCGTGCCACTCACAAATTGAAAAGCAGTTTTTATCTATGCAAATGTAAGCATGGTAATTGAAGTTAATCAATCAATGCTAGCTTTCACTAAAACCTTGAACATGATTGAATAAAGTAATTATCATTCAGCAGAAAATGATGAAGTTGTAGACAGCATGAACCTTATTAAAGGAGGATTTTGAGTCACAATGGCTTAATTTAGCTAACAGCCCAGCCTTAGCCCGAGCAACACGCTACCCTCGCCGGCTGGGATTGTTTTAGGGGCCGGGGGAGAGGGGGGGAAAGGAGGGGACTCGGGGTTTTTTATTATTTTTGCGGTGCTGGATTAGTAAAAGGTACTTGTTACACCACAAAGGATAAGCCATAATTACCGTCCTGCTTTACTCCAAATAGACCAGCCAACAACGGCTGCTGTGACATAGCAAAGGTGTCCACAGGAACAATGGGCGCTTAAAACTGTTATTGAGCCTGGAAACGAAGCTGGGAGAGCAGAACTATCGGTTTCAGGGAGGTTGGGGGGGACACTCGAGCAGTGAAGTGACACGGGCAGGAGCACAGCACAAGGGGAGCACATCCCGAGGTGTTCAGAACCAGGGACCCACCAGCACGGACAGACCCAACCAGCACCTCCAGGAGTTCACCGTGAGCAGGAGGACAAGCCCAGCCTGCCACACTCAACACGATGCTGTCAGACCTGGTGACCCCAGAAGTTTCTCCCCACCCCATCAGGAATCCCGTGTGGATTCCTGCCTGGGGCAGGAGGAGCTGTGCTGGAGGAGGAAGGTCTCCTTCCATCACGGGCTCTTCCTCAGCTCCTGATTCCTCTCTGCAAAGGGAAGGAACACGCCAAGGTCTGAAGCCCAACACAACACATTCAATCCTTACCTCATTTCTTACCTTACCAGTCACCAGCGAGTTCACCTGGTGGTTTCAGTCCACCTGTTTTTCCTGCTGTGGAGACACAGTAGGTGAACACAGGTCTTGAGGTTGCTGTCAGAGTGGTCAAATTCCATTTCCTAGGGATATTTTGCAGGCTTGGGGCCTGTGCTTGGTGTCAGTGCACAGGGTGAGAAGGCTGGGGACACCTGAGGACCTGCTACGAGCATCACATCTTGGGTTTGGTGCCTGCACAGGGATTGCTACCACGCGAAGGACCAAAAGAACATAAAATCGTTACGTGGCGAGTGGTCACTCCAGTTCATGACACCCTTCTGAGAGTGGCAGGGCCTGGCCCAGGCTGCCCAGAGAGGTTGTGGGGTCCAGAGGTCCCTTCCAACCCCCACCATGCTGGGATGCTTTACAAAAATGAACAGGAGAACAGTGCTCTCCTCAGAAGACATCTGATTTCTAATAATTTCTAATAAATTTCTAACAGATCAACGATGACCATCAGAAATAGAGTGGCTTCCCTTTCTTTCTGTTTGCTGGGGTTTTTAACCAGCACTGCTGGCACTTGGATATTGGTGAGAACATCCCCTTTCCCCACATGCAGTGACCCCGAGACCTTATCCCCTCGCTCTGTCCCGCACCTACAACTTCTCACCCTGCCCTGGGACGGGCTCCGAGGTGGCTGCTGTGAGGACCTGGGGAAAAATCTCAGGGGTTTGGTGCCAGCCCAGTCAGCAGCCACTCCCACCGTGCCACGGAAAAGCCTCCACAGACAGAAAGCCCAGGAAGAAACCTGGAGAACTTCAAGGAACTTGTGATGGCCAGGTGATTTTTTGGATCCAAACCAGCCTTATGGTGGGTGTTTTAGGCCGGCGTGTCCATACACACACATACGCGTGCAAACGAAGCTGAACGTGGGTTTCTGGAGCCTTCTGGCCGGGCTGTGCTGTTAATTGAGCTCTCCAGCCCGGCTCTCTGCCCGCAGCCTCCACTCCTCTTCCCATCGCCACCATGGTTAAAAGCCTCTCTGGTTTGTCACAGAGTTTAATATGCACCCTACATAATTATGCAGGATTCACTGTGCTATCAAACTGCAATTCAAATTAGTTCAGGATTAAAGGCACAGAACAGTACTGCTTCCTTAATTGCATTGTACTGTGCTGATCACATTCAAATACCCATTACTCATTCCCTCTGTGGAGCAATAAGTCAGGGGGATTAATATTCAGGCAGGTGACAGGGCCAAGCCATTAAAAGGCAGTTATGCAGAAAGCATGGCTGGTTTTATTCACGTTAATGAAATCAGTGAAATGAAACTGTAATAGATTTATCAAAGCTCAGATGGATTTGCTGTAAATCAGTTTGATTCAGGCAATCAAACTGGACAATAGAGATAGTTCCCAGCTCTGGCGGCGGATGGCAGGAGCAGCATGTGAGCGCTGCTGATACTCTTCACGCCGGGCTCCGCTTCACACCCAGCCCGGGGGCCGCTCCCCGGGACCCCCCCCCGGCTTTTTTGTCTCTAGGACTGGGTGCGGGTGCCTGATAACCCACCCCTCCTATCGCCGCCGCGCAGCGCCCGGGGGGTCCCTCCGTGGGCTGCAGCGCCCCCGGAGCTGCCAGGCTGGGTGGGTGGGGAGGGCAGCAGAGGGGCTCCGGACCCCCCCCCCCGCCCCAGCCCCACCTCAGCACCTCACCCTCGGCCGCCTCGCCCAGCCGCCGTCGGGGAGCCGGGATGGAGCCGGGGTGGCTGCAGCTCCCGGGGCCATCAGAGGGCAGCACAGGAGCGGGAACGGGAGCGGCTCCAACGGGAAACTTCCCGCTCCTCCGGCACCGGCCGGGGGGGATGGAGAGGGGGGAACAG
>VYZX01004365.1:323077-369173 GCA_013401335.1 Brachypteracias leptosomus
CCCCGAACGGGCAAGGAGGGGAGCAGGTACCGGGTTAGGGCAGAGCTGTCCTGGGGGCATCCTCTGGGCTAGTGGCATCCCGATCCCGCTGAGCATCCTCAGGCACATCCCGGGGAGCATCTTCGGGCACGTCCCGGGGACCATCCTCGGAGCGCATCCCGCTGAGCATCCCCGGGCGCACCCCGGGGACCATCCTCGGGGCGCATCCCGCTGAGCATCCCCGGGACAAGCGCCATCCCAGCGGGCACCTCCAGGGACATCCCGGGGAGCATCTCGCCGAGCTCCAGCGCTCATTCCCGGGGCTGCATCCTCCCTCCTCCAGCTCCTGGGGGCGGGGGGGATTACTCCGAGAGGTTGCCCTGAATGCTCCCCTAGTAAAACAAAACCAACCCCAAATTTGATGTATTTTTTTAAAAGAGGGTCAGCCAACATCACAGGGATCACTCTAAATTACTCTAATTGGCCTTTTGTTAAAAAAAATTATTTATCAGATACAAATTGTTCAAGAACCAGAGACTGTTTTTAATGATCCAAAACAGAAATAAATGTTCTAGTCTATTACTGCCCTATATGGAATAAATCAATATTAAAACTAATTAACCCTTTTCAAAGGCATTTTGTCTCAGGTTTTTATTTAATGGTTCAGTGCAACCTGAAGTACTGACATAGCTGGATAAGCTCCATTTAAAAAACGGCCAATTTTGAAAACAATTTAACAGCTTACCGTGATGAACATTTGGGTAATTTTTTTCTTCTTCTTCTTTAAATCGGGAAGAACTTGACTTTGGATGGCAGAAAAAGCAGCTTCTTTTGCCACTGAAGTCACTAATGCAAATTAGCCACCCAGCTGAACCCGAAGGGGAATAAAGGCACAATTTTTCTAGGACTTAAAAATAAATATTACTGCCAAGATTTTTTTAAAAGATCCTGGTTTGCAAGCTATAGGTTTTTCAGATAAGGAATTCAGCACGTTGGGAAATACCTCGTGTTCTGTGGTTCACAAGCTTTACAAGAGAACAGAAACCTGAAGGAGCTGCTCTTGGGGGAAAAAAAATAATAATAATAATAGTCCAATAGTGTGGCTGTGACTGGGATCCTGTGATGCTGAGGTGTTGAGGTTCTGTCCTCCCCTCTGTAGCACGGGGATAATTTAACTGGTTAATCACTTACCGACACCAAGTCAAAACAACTTCAGCAGCACTGATGGTTTTTTGATTCCTGGGGAAGGTGCATCAGTTGCTGGAGTTCTGTGAACGGTTTGAGGGAGGTGAGGCAGATTTTCAGACAATTTGGGCAGAAACAAGCCCCGTTTCCCAGCCACCCCCCAGTTCCCACACTCACCTTCCTCCCGAGCAAATTACGGACCAAAGTGTGTGGGGGGGGGAGGAGAGAAAAGCAGTAATTTATGAAAACATGGTGCACCATAATTTTGCCATTTTTCTGCAATAAGGATGGGAAATGATTCATGGGGAAAAATGAAATATATTTCCCTGTCAGCTCAATAGATCCAAGATTTACAGCTTCTTGACTTGGGCAGGAACAACTCTGCTTGCATGAAAATGAATTGCAAATCAGTTAATTGTCGAGATGCAAAAATAAGGCAGGAATCCACTTGCCTGGGTGAAATAAAGGGAGAGGCTCGACTGCCAGGGGAGGGGAGAGGGGCCGGGAGTGATGTGGGGAGGGGGCTGCCTTTGTGAGGGACCTTCAGCTCCCTGACTCCTTCCCTGGGTGCCACTTCTGCCCATCAACCCCATCCTGTCCTCACCAGCTGGACAAACAGATCCTGGCGAGGCAGAGCCAAGTTTGCCTGATTTAATTAATCAAACCTGTGCTGGAGAACCAGCGACGTGTGCCCAGTGCTGCCCAGGGTCCTGTGTGGAGGGGGCACTGCTGAGGTGCAGCTCCAAAAGCCACTGTGCCACCAGACAGAGCCTCAGCTGCTGACCCCCCAAAGTTTGAGCAGTGTCGGGCTGGGGTGGTTCACAGCAGGCAGACAAAGCCCCGTGGCTGATCTGCTGTTTGCCGAGGCTCCAGCTCAGTTAAATGTGTTTAAAACTCGCCCAAATTGTACCTAAACCCACCCTCCTGATCATATCTACCCGGGCAGCCCAACACTCACCACAGCCTTGGCACGGGGCTGCTGGGAATAGACCCAGCAAGCTGAGGAAGGGGAAGGAGCACAACCAAATCCCTCATTTGCTTTGGGAAATAGGAAGGGGAGAGACAGTCCCAGTGTGGCAAGGACGCTGCCTGTCACCCCCAGCCCCTGCACCAGGGCACAGCCTGCAAAAAACAAGGGGGCTGCTTAAACAGGGCGAGGATGCACCTACCAAGCCAGACCCCCCTTCCCCAGCACCGAGGTTCCCTCCCCGGTGGAGATGGTTCCTCTCCTCAGCTGCAATCAGTCCCTACCTGACTCGGGGAACACCCAGCTCGGGCACCGGTGCTGAAATATTAATGTTGCTGTGATATTCCACAATCATATTTCTAAACCAGGCTGCAGAGCACAAGCAAGGCACAATAAATCTGCATTTTTGAGCACGGAGTGGAGAAAGGGAGCAGGGTGAGGGAACCAGCCCCAAAAACGCTGCTCCAGAGGAACTCCAGCTCCTTCCAGACCCTCGCCGAGGGCTGAGCTCAGGATCACCACCCGGGGCAGGCTCAGAGCTGCAAAACACGACTGCAGAAAAGGCTTTTCTGACATATTACTTACTGCAGATGGGGTAAAATTTGAGATCTTTGTAAATCAGGCTCAGGAGGTGCCGGGTCCTGCTTGTTTCTGGGGGGGACGAGCTGTTGGGAGGGAGTTACTCCACCTGCACACACCCAAGCCCGTGCCCAGCACGGCCACGGAGCAGTTGTGGAATATCCCCGTTACAAGCGGAAATTAAAACCTATAAAATAATATGGAGATGATAAAAAATTGTGTTAAAACTGGCAACAGCTTTGCTGATTTACTGACAAGGAAAACACGCCGCGTTTTTTTCCCTGCCGGAGCATTTATCAACTCATGGCAACCCCCGGCTCAAGTTTGACACCTAAAATGATCAGAATGGATTAGGGAATCTCTCCCGCTCGTCCCTATTGATTTTAGAGAGGGTGAAATTCATCAGTGTGCAGGGGAAGGCTCCTCGCTGGCATCTCCCCCCGCCCCACGGCCGCAATTCCGGAGCAGAGGAAACCTTCCCAGCACCCGGAGAGGGAACTGCTGCGTTAGCTCCTCATCTTCACTTCCAAACCTAAATCCTGGGTGAAACGGGGAAGAGTGACTAAAATTACGTTGTGCTGACTAAGCAGCATCTCTGAACACTTCTTCCTTTGGAAATACAACTTTCCCCAGGCTGATCCGAGCCCTTTAGTAACAAACCTCCAGCACAGGGACCTCTTTCAATCCGTTTTATTGATTCATGCTTCCAGTCCATACTCGAGTTAAAAACAAGGCACATTAAATACATCCTCTTATTGCTCTATAAATGCATGCGGCTCATTCCGTATATCAAAAGTAATAAATAATGGCAGTGAAGCACCAGGACAGGTATAAAAACCACACAGGATGGAGAGAGCAGCCCAAGAGCAGCAGCCGAAGGAGACGTGTGAGCGCCACGGGGACACCACACGTGGGGATAAACACAGGGACACCACGTGGACACACACCCCCCACCCCGAGGTGTGCAGCTGGTTGGGAACACCAAATAAACCCCCTCCCCGAAATCCCAACTCCCACCTCAGACAGACAAAAAAGAACTAAAAATAAATGAACCACATATTGCTGGGTTCCCAGCCAGGATCAGAACAGTGCAAGGCAACCTCGGGCAACTCTTCCCACGTGGAGGAAAACCCACCAAGAACAAAGGCAACAAACCTGCAAATGGAGTGAGGGGATAAATAAATAGGGGCAGAGTTTTCCCCCGTGGGGATGTAGCTGTGCCCAGCAGCTGTGGGATGGTCTCTGGCCACCCCAGGGGGCTCAGACCAGGGTGAGGGGTCAGCAGGAAAGTGCCTGGGGGTGCAGAGCAAATTCCTACTGGAGGACGCAGAGGGAGCCAGGAAAAACCCAAAGTCCTGCTCAGAAACAAGAACAAAGGCTGCACTTTGGGTGCACAGCAGAAACCCCTGGCTCCCAGGTAAACCTGTGCTACTCACCCTTAACTGTGCTGCCTACAGAGGAGTGGGGCAGAATTTGTCTTTATATCACACAGAACATGCTAAATATTGTAAATGTTTTTCTTAATGTGGCCTGGAAATGGTCTCGTTCCTTTTACTTTTCTTTTTTAAATTATGTTTAATGACAGAAGGCTCAGCCCCTCCCTCCTCACCTCCTCCCTGACCCCCCAGGTTCTGCAGTGCAGGTGACCCCCTTGCTGGGGTCGGTCTGAGAGGGGCTTTGCAGACACGTCTACTATGTTTAAACACATGGATTTTAAATTTTTTTTTAAAGGACTTTGCCTCTCCAGCCAAGCACAACATCTGCACTTTCCACGTGCCACCCCAGCACCCCTCAGCATCTCTGTTCTGTACCATCACATCCCCTTTTAAAACACCACAGTTCTCTGCTGCCCATCCCTGTGCTGTCTTCCCAGCAGTGACATCTCTTACAATATATCAGATTTTACACCAGTAGACACTCCTCTGCTGGAAAATAACCCTTCTGAGCATCTTTAAACCAACTGATAAGACTCGTGCTGCCAGATCCTGCCTGTCCCACCCACCATCAGCATCTGCCCAAAGCTGGGCATGGTGTGAAGGACTTGGCAGCACAAAACCCCACCTGCCAGACACCACCGTCTACTAAGGGAGGGTTATTGTCATTAATATGGGAGCTGTCCCCCAGATTTTAACTAAATTATTCGCTGGGGTGACCAATCAAGGTGTCTTGCACTGCTCATACTTTGGTCTGGCCAAGCACTGGTGTCACTGGATGGACAGCACTGGAAGGAGCAGCCCCAGGCAGCTCAGGAAGGCTCAGGACAGCTCCTCATCCTCACCACCACCTCGGGAAGAGTCACTTTTGTTCCTTGGGTGGTACCATCTCCAGCCCAGAACATCAGCTTTCCCTCTCTCACTCTCTTTGTGGAAGGGGGTGCAGGAGCAGCCTCTCAACGCTCAACCTGTACTGGTAAAACCCAACGTGATGCAGCCTTTAAACACTCAACCCATACTGGTAAAACCCAACGTGATGCAGCCTTTAAACACTCAACCTGTACTGGTAAAACCCAACGTGATGCAGCCTTTAAACATTCAACCTGTACATGAAAAACCCAACGTGATGCAGCCTTTCAACACTCAACCCATACTGGTAAAACCCAACGTGATGCAGCTTTTCAACACTCAACCTGTACTGGTAAAACCCAACGTGATGCAGCCTTTAAACACTCAACCTGTACATGAAAAACCCAATGTGATGCAGCCTTTAAACACTCAACCTGTACATGAAAAACCCAACGTGATGCAGCCTTTCAACACTCAACCCATACTGGTAAAACCCAACGTGATGCAGCCTTTAAACACTCAACATCAACAGGCAGGATTCTGAGCATCGTTGGAAGGTTTGAGGAACATGAATGAACAAGGCAATAAGTGCAGGTGGGCTCGTGTGCACACCAGGACCTTTCTAACCTGTCCTCCTGCAGTGAAGGAAGCCCCGTGTCCACAGAGCACCCAAGCCAGAAGGCCACAGGCTGGAGCAGTAAGAGCTGTACAGAAAACCACAAACAACGGGAACGAACGCACCCATGTATTTTTGTGAGAGCTACACCGAGGGACAGGGAGTCTTGAGCAAGGCAGGACACTCAGAAGCTGGAATGTTTCTCCCCCAGCCACGGCTGTGAGCAGAGGTGGTGGCAGCACTCACAGTCCCCCACCGCTCCTGTCCACCGAGATGACCGCCCTGCGGCTCAGGTTCTCCTCAGCTGTCTTCATCAGCACGGCCAAGCGGCTGCCAGAGATGTGTCCCTTCTGGATGGCACTCATCAGCTGGGGAGAGAAGAGGAGAGCCTCCAGTCAGCTCGTGGGAGGGATAAGGGACTCAGGCAGACATGGAAAGAGCTCAGCAAGCTGCCAGGAGGACAGCAGGGTAACCACAACCCATCCCAGTCCTCCACCGACACCACAAAGTCACACACGTGGTGCTGCCAACTCCTCTACTGCTGGATGTCCCCCCAACAGTGGACACTGATGCAGTTCCAGCCTAAATGGCCAAGTTAACACTTGCTAGAGGCCCTCAGACAAGTAATTAATGAACACACAGAGCTGATTTTTCCATAGGGTCATAGAATGTCCCATCTTTAAGGGACCTCAAAGGTCACCCAGTTCCAACCCCCTGCCACGGGCAGGGACACCTCCCACTAGAGCAGGTGAAGAACTTCCACCTTACACCTCAGTAACTCTCCCCTCCTCCAGTTTAAGGCCATACACAAACTGCTGTGTGGTTCCAAAGGCTCAGCCTGAAGCTCATTTAGGTTTTCCAGAACCACCAGTGGATGTTCTGGCAGGACACGGGTGGCAGGAGCAGCACGAGCACCAAATACAATCTGCTTGGAAGCACCAGCACAGGCAGCCCTCAGCAGTGGGGGTGTTCCAGTGACAATGGGGGAGAACCCCCCTGTTTCACGGGTGCCTTTCATTCTATTTCATCGTTTTCAATGTCTGCAGGATGCAACTCAGAGAAGAGCCCCATTCCTGATCCCCTCCTGACCCTGGGCCAGTCCCTTTCCCAGCCACACACCCTTCTTCGTAGGGACAATGTACTTGACTTCCACAATTCTTTCAAATCCAAATTCCTTTACAGACTTTTAAAACTAATTTGCCTTTAAGTCCTCGAAGCTGGACTCGGCTCCATCTTAACGAACAGACACTAGTGCTAAGATTTTAGTTAATTCTTTCTTATCCCACAGATAAAGGGAGCATTAGGCTGGAAATTACACGCAGTCAGCTTGTCAAGGAGCACGGTGCAAAGCAGTCGGCACTTAGGGAATGCAATTTCTCACTCCCATTAAGTGCCAAGAATCCTTCAGATCTCTTCCCGTCCATAGGAAAATCTATTAATTACAGCTGCAGCTGGACCCGTGCAAATGTGGGATCAGCCCTGGGAAAGCTGGGACGAGTATCCAGGTGGGGAAGGGACAGAAGGGGGGAACCCCCCCACACACCCCCCGTGCTTCACAGACCCAGTCGAGGCTGGAAAAGCCTCCCTGGAAGAGGAGAGGCTGCGAGACCTGGGGCTGCTCAGCCTGGAGGAGACCCAGAGGGGATCTGATCAATGCTGAGCAAGAGCTAAAGGGTGGGGGCGAGAGGATGGGGCCAGACTCTGGTCAGTGGTGCTCAGGGACAGAAAAAGGGGCACTGGGCACCAACTGGAACCCAGGAGGAGAAAGTTGTTTGGGGTGAGGGTGTTGGAGCCTGGCCCAGGCTGCCCAGAGAGGTTGTGGAGTCTCCTGCTCTGGAGAGATCCAAAGGGGGAAAAATCATCTGGCACCGCCGTGAAAACAAGAGTTTCTGGTACGTGGGTCCACCAGGACCCCAAAGAAAACCTGCTGTTGCAGAAAAAAACCCTCCTCCCGATTTAATGTGGGGGTTTTTTTGCCTTTCTATACCAAAACTGGCTCCCTAGGTCCTCCTCTTCCTTGAGCACAAACAAGCCAGCTCCATGAGCACCTGGAGAGTGCAGAGCTCTGCTCTGCTGCCATGGGGAAGGACCTGCCTGCTCTCAACACTGACCAACGTGGTTCTCCTCCTTGGGAATCACCCTCAACGTCAGGTTCTGCCGGGACCAGCTCCCACCAGACCACTGCTGGGGTGACACTGGCCACAGGAGAGCCCTGGCAGTGCTGGGCTCCCCACCCGGGGAGCAGCCTCCCTGCTAGAGCCTGTTCCTACCTTCCAATATCAACGTCCACAAATATTTGCAGATGGCTTTCCACAAGCATTCCGCAGCAAAATGCAATTACTTGAAAGTTTTCAGAAGGCAAACACCAAAGTATTGGGAACTGACTTAACAGATCCATTAAAAAAAAAAAAAAAAAGGGGGAAAAAAACCCCCCCAACATTTAATGTATTTTGTTCCTTCCATGGCAACCTCCTGTTAATTTTATTATGGCCCTTGACTGAGCAGCAGGTCCCTGCGTGCAGCTCCTGGCCCTACAGGGGAGGTGTGTGGGCACCTGGGATGGTTGCTGGGGTGCCCACCACTGTTGTTAAATATTTGGACTGCAGATGTCAATGTGCAGGAGAAGGCCACAGAGTTCTGTGGTCCTACAGGAGCAGCTGTGGAGCCACACCAGAGCAGTGGCTTGTCTTTGGTAGCTCACAGATGCTGTGACTTAGGGCAGGGAAGCCCTGGTGAGACTGCAGGGACATTAAACCCCAGGAAGCCACCACAGAACCCACAGAGGCCATAATTACTGGTTGTTCCAACTCCTCACCCACAGTGTGTCCAAAAAAACCGAACTACAGTTGAACAGGCTGGATGGTGGGTTCCTCCCCACAATTACAGGGGTGTAAGAGGGAGACCCTTCAACAGCCAGCTGAGATTCCCTCACCTCTGAAAGCACAACCTCCCAAAGCTCTTGTTTCTTCTCTGCCCCTCCAGATTTGCCTGTTTCTTTTTTTTGCCCCCCCCCCTTCCCTCAGGTGCATTTCAGTTTCGAAGCCAAATTGCTGCATTTTAGGCAAATAAACAGCCCCTTTTCCCAACGCTGGCCACAACCTGTGAAAATTCCCTGCATTTAGATTCAAGAAGGCTGCTCTTATCTGCAGCTCATCTCGAGAGAGACAATTACCATTTCCTTTGCCTTGATCTTGTTTGTTTAACTTGACACAGTGAAGAAAGGGCTGACATTGACCAAAATCCCCAGCATTAATTTATCTCCTGTTCGGCATTCATCATTGCCAGCAGCAGGAGGGACGTGGCAGCCACTCCACACCCCACCAGGGAAGGCTCCACAGCAACAGCAGGAGCTGGGTGAGCACCTGGTTTGGTGGCACCCTGTTCTAAAGCAGGTGGGTGGGTGGCTGATGTGAGGGTTTCCACACAAACTGAGGGAACATCAGCCAATCCTGGAGTTAAAACGGGGTTTTATGGGCTGGACGTGCCTTAACCACAAGCTCAGTCTTCGAAACACTCAAAGTAATTTAGAAACCACCTCACAGACCCAGCTAAATGTCACACACGCAGCGGACAATGGTGTGATTTTGTACACATCTGAGCAGCATTGTTGTGCTAAAAAAAAGCCAAATTCAGGTCTGTGCTGAGCTTTGTCAATCAGACCAGCTCTTTGGGGCTCACTGCTTCTGCTCAAGAAAAAATAAAATAAATCCTGCATTTCAGAGCTGCTTGAGGACAGCTCTGCCTGTCTCTTACCTCCTGATCTCCAGAGAACACCAACACTACGGTGGTGGTCCAGGTCAGGCTCACCCAGAATCCAGCCCAGCCCTCCAGCAGAGAGGGGTGGAAATGAAGCACCGACACCTCTGCTGAGTTACAGCCTCTCTTGTGACACCAACACCCACCTGCAGGAACTCGTTGAGCTCCACCTGCCCGTTTTTGTTGAGGTCCACCTCGTTGAGGATGTCGTGGAGAGTGTTTTCAGCAATCTGCACACTGATGCTCTGGACAGAAAACACCAACAAGCCCACGAGGGGTCAGCTTGGGCTGCTCAGCGCTGCCGGTGCCACGCTGGGAAATCTGGGTGAGGGGCTTACAAAGGAGAGGAAAAGGTACCTCCAGGACACGCTGCACATCCAGGATGGTAATAAACCCTTTCTTCTCCTTGTCAAACATGTGGAACCGCTTCTTGTACCTGCAAGATAAGGATTATCAGTGGGAGAATGACAGGCATTAATTCCGGGCGGCGCAGGGAACTCCCCCGCTTCACTTACCTCTCCACATCTGCAGGCAGGAGGCTGATCTCAGAGCTGTCTGCTAATTGATCTGATTTTACTTTGTAGCCCATTTCATAGTAGAGGAATTTTCTAGCAGTTTCAAGTTCTTCCTAAAAGCAGAAAGAAAAAGAGAAGCTGTAGAGGAATAGCAAGTTCTCCCACAGTCATTCTGATTGATTGTGGGCTCCTCGAGTAGAATTTGTCTGAGGTCCAAAAATCAAGCAGATAGTAGCTGAGAAATATTCTGAAAATAAGCTAGGCTTAGGCACTTTTTAGTCTTGACGAGAGATATCAAGTCTTGTAAAGACTCCTGACTGGTGAGCAAACACTTCCAGGACCTGGCACGCCTTCAGTCACACAGGGTGAATCTTCTAATTTCATGGAGAAGGGCATCTGGGGGGCAGGCCTGCAAAATACCAGCTGGTGTCTCAGTGCAACGCTCCCCCTGACTGCCTAAAACCCGCAAAAATCCTAACCTCATCTGAAAGAGGAGGAGAGTGCCCCAAAAGGAACCTCCCTGGCCAGGCAGGGAAGGCAGAGCCGGCCTTGCCGGCGGTGCTGAGCTCACAGGAGCCACTGAAGGCTTTGTAAGCGTTCCACGTGCAGCAGCACTGCCCCTTTTCACCAAGCCCTGGCCGTGGTTGGAAGAGACCCGAGGTGCTGACTCATTCCACTCTGCTAGAGGCTTTAGAAGGAAACACGCCAAGTGAGTCACTCCCCAGGAAGAAAGCAGCGCTGGAAGTTTTCTCTCCAGCTAATTCAGATCGTTAGCATGGAAACTACTGCAGGCAAACAAAACACTCTGGGATGAAAAAGGCCCTTTGTACCTTCTTCTTCTGCTCGCTCCAGTTCAGCTCCTTCCCCATGATGTCCACGATCCTTGGCAGGGCCTCCTCTGCAGCCTGCACGTTCAGGAAGGCCAGGCGGGTGCGCCGGGAAATCATGTCCACGGCCGTGCGGGCGTACTCCTTCACCCCATAGATCACCTAGGACAGGGGGAACGGGCAGGGAGGCAGGTGAGGAGGATGAGCAGGCAGCTGAGGGTTGCAGGAGATGGTGTTTACCACCACAAACCACACCACTGGGCTGGCCAGGCAAAATGAACCGGCCACAGCTAGGTCCCACCCAACCGGGAAGGGTTTGAAAAGCTCCCTCTGCCTTGGAACGTGCATCTGGGGTCAAATGTGTATGTATGGGACCAAAAAGACACTATATAATTGCAAATATTTAATTATATATATGAATACATGAATATATAAACATAAAAATAAGGCATTCTCTGGAACAAGAAGAGAAGAAAATCTGGACCTCACCAAAGGAAAGGGCTTACGTAGTTGTTCTGCCAGACGTGCCCCAGACCCTGCTGATCCCCACAAGACAGCCAAAGGACATTATGGGGTTTTTCCACGTACCTCAGCTTCAATGTAAGGAAATTCGGACACGAGCCGCTTTCCAACAATGGGCCATCTCCTCCCTGTCACCTGGGCTAACTTGGCCACCTCGAAAGCCTTGTCGCCGTACGTCGAAGCCAGATGCTGAGCCACCTATGGGGTTGGAAATAAATCCGACCTGCTCTTGAGAGCACATCAAATGGACACATGTTCTTCTTGTCAGTTCCCACCACCAGCAACAAAGAGGCTGAAGAGATGTTCATTGCAAGGGCAAACTACTCATGTGGCGAGTGGCTCAGACCAGCACTGACACCACCAACCAAACCCTCCAACCCAGGAACATCAGTGTAGGCAGAAACCAGGACTCACCTCGCTCTCAAGTCCGTAGTCCTGGACCAGCCTAATGTAGAGGGTGGGACTCCACTCCTCAGCCCCCTGCAGCTGCAGCCCCAGGGTCCTACAGGAACCAGCCTTCAGACCATGCGCCTCCACGGCGGCGTCGATGGTGTCCTGGGCCATGGAGCGGTAGGTCGTCCACTTCCCACCTGCAACCACACGTTCACTCCTTCACTTGGGGGAATCATAGAACGTTTCAGGCTGGAAGGGACCTCTAGAGGTCACCTTGTCCAACCTCCCTACACAAGTGGAAAGCAAGTGGAATGTGAGGCTGGTACGGACCATGTATACTGTATATGTCACGTTATTCTTACTAGACTCGCTCCAAGTCTTGCTACCACTGACAGACCATTATCTAATCAGAGGAACATTACCCTGAAACAAGAGGAGTTCTGAATAAACCCCACTGGGGAAGCCCAACCAAGCCAAAGCTGCCAGTACCTGCTATGGTGACAAGGCCACTGTCACTGATGGCAACGACGTGGTTCCGGCAGATGGACTGCGTGTCTTTGGAGTTGGGGTCGGTGACCAGGGGACGAATGCCACTCCATGCTGCCAGAACATCTCCTCTTCTCACTGTCCAAACCACAGATCAGCCAAAGTCAGCCAGGAACCCATGGGTGCTACCTCGTATCCCTCCCGTGCTCCTCGTGGCACTGCCTCCAACCACACCTCCAACCACACCTCCAACCACACCGTGGTTCTTAGCTGAGTGGGTCACAGAGCTGGGGGGTCTCCAGAGTGAGGGGATAAGCTGGGCTGCAGAATTCAAACCAGCTGGTTGGTATCAGCAGCATCCTGCAGCCCAAAGCAGAGCCAGAGACAGGAGGGTCTGGTTTTCACACTGGTTAAAAAAAAATCCAAGAGAACAGAGAGATCCAGGGAACTGATCAACCAAGAGAGACTCGACTGTGGGACTTACTGAGCAGCTCAGAAAACCCCCAAACCCAAAAAGCAAACCCTACCAAAACCAGCACACATCTCCCAGCACCAAGTCTTCTCCTTGTCTGCTTCTGCTGACAGGACAGTCGTAGGATCACGGGATTGTTTGGGTTGGAGAAGACCATTGAGGTCGAGTCCAGCCATGAGTGCAGGGGCTGAACCTCCCCCTGGGGGAACCACCTGCCTGATCCTGGTGCCTCCACCACCAGGCAAGTCCTACATGACACGTTAGGAACCAAACTAAGGTCTGCTCCACACCAGCGCAGCGTTTGCTTCTAGGACCTCAAAGTTCTTTCTCTGGCTGGCCACGAGCTGCCTCAGTGGCCACACAGTGATTTCTTGATTTCTTCCCCTGTGCTGCTCCTCTGCTTCCTACCCAGTCACCAGGAGGCCCCTCAGGCCACCCTGACTGCCCAGAAAACTTGGAAGGAGAAGACCTGGAGGCATCAAGTAGCCGCAAAATCCCTCGAGAGCTGTAGGGAAATGCCCCAGCCTCCAAATTCACTTTAGAAAACATAAAACATGGGACCAACAGACAATTTAATGGAATTAATCCTGTTGCTTATTAAACTTGCAATAGGAAAATCGACTGATTCGCTTTACGCCAAAGTCTTTGGAACATTTTTTTTTCTTTCCTAACACAACTTTCAAATGGATGATAATTGAAAAATCAGTAAAAGGGTGTAGAAACATCCCCCAAAGAACACAAAATAGATTTCAGGAATCAATGGTGCTCCGCCAGCATGTTTAACCTGCCAACACGAAGTGTTAATCACAGAAATAAGATACCATATTAGGTTTATAAACTAATGAAACTAGAAAAAGCAGCCTGCGTGACACCCTAATTAAGCAGCTGGCAGAGAGCCAAGCCTGTGGCAGCTGATAACCCTGGCACTGTCTCTGGCAGGGCTGCAGAGGGTTGATAGGGCCAGCCCTGCTCTTCATTCAATAGCAGGCAATCTATAAACACTGCTAATTGCAGGTGTGAGGAGCAGTGTGCCCAGGCAGGAGCCGCTCACAACCACCACACGTCTCCTCACGCTCTCTCTGGGGGTGCCCCCCTGCCCCACCACCCTGCCTGGCATCAGCTCTGCCCAGGGAGCTTGAGGGCACCTTTCCCAGGGACTTCTTCTGAGCTTTACACCCCTCAGCACTTCAGGAAACGGGGAATCCAGCATCTCCTACAAGTTCTCCTAAACTGGAGGATGCTGCAGAGTTCCTGTCAGGATTCATTTTGCTGCTGCTGCTGCTACACCAGCAACACAGAAGCACAAAGGGTTTCAAAGAAGGATTTTTTTTAAAGCCTTCCTCTCTCCTGCAGATCAGTGCTGAGCCAGAGCAGCCTCTAACAACTCAGCTATTGAAGGGAACGACTGTCATCAAGACAAAAATTTTACCTATTATACTTTCCTACCAAAAACTGGCACTATTGGGTATTTACCACACCAAGAAAAGTGAATTCTACGAATAAAGCACCTAGAAAAATGGAGGGAAGATCAGAGGCATGGGAAAAGTCAGGACAACTTTTCCTTCAAGAGAAAAGAGGTGGATTATTTGACGTGCTCGCGTTGATGCATGACCAAACCTCGTGTCTAGCACCCAAAGAGGGCAGCAGGACTCAGCCGTGCCAGTCCCAGGAAAGGCATGGGGACCCTGGGCAGGCAGATATCAGCTGGTTTCTATTTAAACAGCCCGAGTAGTGCAGGAAAAGCATCACTTCATAGCTCAGAAACACTGGGCACCACGACTCTTGTGTCCCCCTGGTTTCAGCAAGCCCCAGGTGCACAAGAACCATCATCCCTGGAGCCAGCCAGCAGCTCCCAGACAGACACCTGCCAGGGGCAAAGCAGAGCTGCCAAAGCTTCACCTTCAACATCCACGCTCAGGTAGTTGCGCACTTCGTTCAGGATGAAGTTGATGTCCTCCTCGGTGGGGCTGGGGTGGGAGGTGACGTCCGTGGGGGTGTCCGTGGTCCCCGCGATCGTCATCTTCTCCCAGGGCAGGAAGAAAATCACCCTCCCGTCGCTGGTGGCCGGGTCCAGCAGGCCCATGTTGTCAGGGCTGAGGTAAAGAGGGACACGGTTACAAACGGGTCGGGCAGCACCAGAGGTTCTTGCACAACTTGTACCCAGGTGAAGTCTCTGGGCTTCACCTTTGATGGTCCAGGCTCTGCACCTACCCCTGAGAATCCACACAGAAGGAGGACAGGAGGAGGAGGAGGAGGGGGGGTTGGACGAGACGACCTTTGGAGGTCCCTTCCAACCCCAACCTTTCTATAATTCTGTATATTTAGGTGCTAACAAGGACCACGGGCGAGGGATAATCCAGTGGGCTCAAACACCTGCTAAGCTGGAGGTAGACAAAGACCTGCTGGGCTATGAAATACCTGTTCAAGAGCTGAACCACTGAATATTTCATTTTTAGGAAGTCTAAACTGATTACCGAAGGTAAGTTTTCAATATCTGGAAAGGCTGGAGGAGAAGCTGAAAATTTCATATATAGCATGTATATTAGAACACTTTTTAGATGATATTTATAGACAGCTTAAGCACACAGTTGGAGAAGTACAATTTAATAGGGGAAGTCAACACAGGTTTGGGAAAGGTAAATCACGTCAGACAAATGATTACTTTTTAAAATGAAAAAGCTATTGATTTAGAGACAGAGGAAGCTCGGGGTTCAATATACACTATCAGAATATTCAGAAAACTTTAGGTATCTTCTCAAAAGTATGATTTTTTTTTCAAAAACACAATCTCATACAAACTGTAAAAATAAGGAAGAGAAACAAAGTGAAGACTTTAAGTTCCACCAGCTCTGGGCTGAAGTGTTTTCAGTGAGGTTAAGCAGCAAATGAAGAGAAAGGATGGAGCAGTTTTCCACGTGCCAATTAACTGACTGAGTTAATGTCTCCCAGCTACCCTGGGAAGCCTCTCTCAAGCCCCTGCTGCTGTCTTTCTTCCACCTTACACAAATAACCCCCAAAACAAATGTAAAATAAGGTGTTTCCCGTCCAAAAGAAGCATCCTAACACCCAGGAGTTGACTTAAAACAACTGAGTGTGTTTGGAGCATGGGTTTGAAGAACTTCCTTCTCCAAAGAGCAGCACAGTTAAATGGGACAATAAATCTTACACCAGGAGAGAACCTTGAGGTAACTGAGGGGCACCCAGAGTGTGGGGAGCTATTGGACTACTGAACTAGGCAAGAGGATTCAACTGAAGGAAGGTCAGAATTCCTGAGCTTTATCTCAGCAAGGGGCTCATTCCTGGACATCAAACGTGTCACCTACAGAGCAGAACAGACACGTGGAAGATCTCTAGGGGAAGAAGAGTTTGGCCAAAGCACCATGAACGCAGCTGAAGAACCAACAGGGGACTTTCCATGGAGTACAAGCGGGGTTTAAGAGCCAGGTTCACCTGGGATCTGGAAAGCAGAGCAGGTAGGAAAATCCAACATCTGGAACGCGTCAGAAGGGAGGGGAAAAAGGTGTTGTACTCGTGGACACACCCCAGGCTGGACCCCGGCCTGATGGGGCAGCCCAAAAAGCCTCCCTCATTTCAGCAATGAAACAATGGGGAGTGCAGGAGCCTCGCTGCAGCCTCTGGAATAGACACGGGTGGACTAAAAATAGAATTAATGAGAGGAGGAACACGGGGACTATTAATGAAGAGCATCAATGAGTAAGAAACCCGTGGGAAACGAATGCATTAGGTTAACATTAGTCTTACAAAATCTCAGCTGTGTTTATACCTACAAACCTCTACCTGCTACAGAGCTGTCACTTCTGTGAGCACGGGCCAAAGTTCCACAAACCATTCACCACCAGGCACGTGGGCACAGTGAAGCGATGCCCTCGGTCTGCTGAGGAGCGTTCCTCGGCACCAGGAGAAGGGCCGATGCTGCCGGGAGGAGCCACCAGGAGTATTTTCTGTGTGGCAGACAGCTCCTTGGTCTCAGCCACCCCACTTGAAGGAGATTCAGCCCAGCTCTCTCTCTCATCAGCTGCGTGGTGGAGGCAGCACGTGGGCAGACACTGTCTTCCAAGGAAGGCAATGCCCACACGCTGGCACGCACAGGGGAACAGGGAGAACGAGAGCTCTCTACGCTCCCAATTAAAATCATTAGGTTATTGCAGAATAAATTAATCAGAGCCCTCACGCGCGTCCAGCCATCTCCTCCTGGGGATCTACAAAGTGAGACGAAGTTTTAGAACTTTAGATGCCTTTGCTGCAGGGCCATGCAGCCAATCACAGGGTCCTCCTTGCTGTGCAGCAGGATTACACCCACTGCTCCACATCCCCAGGGCCCTAACGCAGCCATCGGGTCATCTTCCCATCTTTATGTGGAAAAACACCCAGAAAAAGGACCGAATGCAAGTGTGGTTTTACACGCCAGGCTAAAAATGCCTCAATTTTACAGCTGCTGGTCATGTCCTGCCGGCACAGCTCTGGCTAAACCCCCTTGTGCTCTGGAAGGCTGGATTGATATTCAGAGAGGGGCACGGAGATGCTCTGGAAGGCACTACGGGAAGTGCTCTGTATCAACAGAATTGGGATCAGTCTATAAATGGGAATTTCCATTAGGATGCTAATGACTGCAGGAACCAGGGGTAATATTTGAGTTTCAGTGACAAGGCTTGCTCGGCAGAAGGGGGTTTGGTTTTGCACAGCAAATAAGGGATGGAGCAGGAGTCTGGGAGAGCGTGCTCACGGGGTGCCACGGGGACCCCTCCTGCACCAGGGCTGGGGAGGGGGCACGTCCTGCGGGGTGCCCGCGGCAGCGTCACAGTTTAATCCTGTTCCTCTGGAATACTCACTGTATTTATGACACGCTGCATTTGTATTTACTGTGAGCAGAGTGGTAACGTGGCAGAGTACAGCAGCAGGGTGTCATCGCTGGGAGAGCTTCATGTTTAATAGGACAAGAGCTTTTGCATGGAGGTGACAACCCCTCTGGAAGGATTTATACGCTGCTTGTTGTCTCGGGGGGGGCGAACAAGCAGTCACACGGCTCAAAATTGTTATTAAAAAGGTACCTTTCACACATCTGCTGTGGACGCTCTGCCTCAACACCCTTCTCCTTCAGCAGGAGCTCTGCTTTGGCGAGTTTTAACTAAGAACCACAGAACTTCATCACTCTGTGAATCATTCTATGATTCTACCTTCACTCCTTTCCGAATATATGACGCTATCCTTCTAATGGGCACAGTGCCAGCTTGAAAAGCGCCACCTTTAAAACAACAAACCCCAAACGGAAACCAAGCCACGGATTCCGACACCACCCCAACAGCCAGGAACGTGCCTCCACGAGCTTATTTCTTAGCAGCACGAGCAGAGACGGTTACAAATGGTCGTGGCCCTGGCTGTCGTTACCTGTAATAACCAGGCATCACAATGTGCACGCCTGCACTGGGCTGACAGATGTTGGGCACCTCCTGATCATCCATTTTGCGCACAGAGTCTGTGAAAGGTCCCGTTGCATTGATAACACATTTGGCTTTGACATCAAACTCCTGCCCTGTGAAAGAAAACAGTATCAATCACACACACCATTTGTTTGCCTGCTCGCTGACACCCTCTATTATTAATCCATCTATGAACTTAACCTACTGTAAAGTGTCTCGTGCACAGAGCAGCTGGAACGGGCTGCAAAAATTAACAAAGTTTTCACGTAGCCCAGGTTTGAAAGGAGACGTTCCACAGCGAGGCTCCACCTCAGCTGCAGAGGCAGCAGCCTGGGTGGAGGAGGTTCAGCCGGGAGCTGCCTCTGGAGCACGAGGGATCCCAGTCTCGGCCCGAGGACTCGGTAAATGGGATTATTACCGTGCGGCACGTAGCGTTTCACAATATCATCTTTCCTTGACAGAAGGGTTGGGATGTAGAGCTGAGCCTAGCCTGCCAAAACACCGGGGTTGGAGTGGGAAACCTGACAGAAGCTGAAGCTGATTGACACTAATGGTATGCGGCTGCAGCCCGGGAAGGTGGCTCCTTTGTCGGTTCACTGCTATTTACCAACAGCAGCGTCCCCCTCCCTGCTTCTGCCGGGCTTTGAGCGAGGTGGGCAAGCTCTGCTGCACGGCCCTGCTCTCTGCTCACAGCCCAGGGAGGGCACCACGGTCCCCACCCACCTCACAGGGTGCTGGGGAACAAAGGGTGCTGCACCCCTGGCTGGTGAACCACAGAATTGGTTTGGTTGGAAGAGACCTTTAAGATCGTGGAGGCCAGCTGTTAACCCAGCCCTGCCAGGGCACCACTAACCCCTGGCCCTCAGCACCACATCTCCAGGGCTTGGAAACCCCTCCAGGGACGGGGACTCCACCCCTGCCCTGGACAACCCTTCCAGTTAAGAAAGTCTCCCTAATATCCAACCTGAACTTCTCCTGGGGCAACTTGTGGCTGCTTCCTCTTGTTCTGTCGCTTGTTCCTTGGGAGAAGAGCCCGACCCCACTTGGCTCCAACCTCCTTGCGGGGAGTCGTCAAGAGCCAGGCCTCCCCTGAGCATCTTTTGCTCCAGGCTCAACACCCCCAGCTCCCTCAGCTGCTACTCTCAAGACTCGTCCTCTAGACCCTTCTCCGGACACGCTCCATCCCCTCAACGCCCTTCTTGGGAGTGAAGGCCCCAAAACCGACCCCAGGATTNTTCCAGTTAAGAAAGTCTCCCTAATATCCAACCTGAACTTCTCCTGGGGCAACTTGTGGCTGCTTCCTCTTGTTCTGTCGCTTGTTCCTTGGGAGAAGAGCCCGACCCCACTTGGCTCCAACCTCCTTGCGGGGAGTCGTCAAGAGCCAGGCCTCCCCTGAGCATCTTTTGCTCCAGGCTCAACACCCCCAGCTCCCTCAGCTGCTACTCTCAAGACTCGTCCTCTAGACCCTTCTCCGGACACGCTCCATCCCCTCAACGCCCTTCTTGGGAGTGAAGGCCCCAAAACCGACCCCAGGATTGGAGGCGTACCCTCCCCAGCGCCCAGGCTGGTGGGACAACCCCTGCGCAGCTCCCGCTGTCCCCACCATGCTGACACAAGCCCGGCGAGGGTGTGCAGGAGGCCGGGAGGCACCCACCTGTGAGGACGTCCCTGCAGCGGACGCCGCAGACGCGCTCCTTGCCGCCGGCCGGGTCCCTGCTCTTGAGCAGCCGCAGCACCTCGGTGTAGTTGGCGGTGGCGGCGCCGTAGCGGGCGGCGGTGAGGGCGATGGCCAAGTTCATCCGGGCGTCGTTGTGCTGTCCTGCAGCGGGGAAGGGGATGAAGGACACCCGTCACCTCCAGCCACGCGCTCGTGGCGGGGGGAGCGTGTCAGAACGGATCTGTCACAGCTGTCCCTGTCACATCCCATCGCCCTGACGGCTGCTCACGCCTCACAGGGGTATTTAAAGGCGCATCCCCAGCCGAGCAGCACCAGCCGCCTGCCCCGTGCGGGGCTTGGTGCCACCAGGGATGCAGAGCACACCACGAAACTCTGAATTAGTCCCCATCACCTCCAGTTTGGGAGCAGAGAAATCACTTTTTACTCGCCTTTTCCCTTTCCCATGCTGTAACCCCGTGACTATATCTAACGACTCGTCTCCCGGTCTAACCAACATGAACCAACAACCCCTCTTACACAGGAACCACACAACGTTCAACATCAGCCAACAGCCTTTCAGGGACTGCACTGGATTATCAGCTTCCTACGACTGGTTTTTTCCCTCATATATGCATTTTAACTCCCCAACACGCAACACAAAAGCCCCCAAAAAACCAGGAGAAATAAGCAGACAAGAATTAATGAAGGATTCTTAACATATATCATTAAAGATTTATTACTGAAATTCCCTCGTTAAAGAAAACCAAGAGAGAGGCAGGGGGACCGTGAGGGGGAGATGATTAATTACTTTGAAATACTGGTTTCACCTGAGACTTTTCCTATTTATTATTGCCACTGAAGTTAAAGTCCTGGGTGCTGAATTACTATACATTGAAGGGGCCAGGCTCTGTGTGTCCTGAATAATTAATTGACCAGAGGGCTAAACTTCCCACTGCCCCACGTGCTCGGGCCACTTCTATCAAAGATAATACTGATCAAGTGATAAATTTGTAATAGATATTGTAGTTGATTTATGTTGCCGGCATTCCCAGCGTTTAGTACAAATGGTTTATGTAAAGTTTGGTCCTTCTGATTCCGCCTGTGCCGCCTCAAAGCGCTGCGCAAATAACCTGTTCCTGGCTAAAAGGGCAAAGTTATGAAGATGGGATCAATGGCCTCGAAGGTGCCACCCCCCCCAAAGTTCTCCTTCTAGCACAGCCAGACCATCCCTGCAATCAGTCTTCGGCCACCAGGAAAAAAAGTTATGCGAAGGGTACGGGAACAGTGAGATGATAAAGCACCGACGAAGAAACAAACAGTAACTCCAGCCCCACCGAGCAAACAATGCCCAGAATAAACTGCAGAAAGGAGCAGCCAAACCACCGAGCAAGATGTCAGGAAAAGTTGGGGATGCTCCATCACACAGGCTGCACAAGACTAAACAACCATCTGCCAGGAGCGGCAGGCGAGCCGTTACACAAATGCATCAACATCTATGCTGCAGCAGCGTCGGGGAGCGGGTGAAGTGACCCTATGAGGCTCACCTCAAACCTCAGCATTCCATCACGGGGCTGAGAGAACAGCCAGCGTGGATACGGAGGGAGCACGGGGATAAGGCAGAGAATGGAGACAAGCAGCTGCTTCTGCGTGAAGCAGAGCACAGCACATCCCCAAAGCCACCCAGAAACTCTCCTCTGGCCCTTTCCATGCGGTAGGATCTACTCTTACTGCAGAAGAACCCCAGGGCCAGGAAGGTTTCCTTAGTTACTTTCTGATCCTGCATCAATTTATCCTTGCCATCAATGTGTCAGGTGGTCCTGATACAAACGGGTCTTCTCTGGCTGACAACCTGCTCGAGTGGGAGCTGTCCCTGCCCATGGCTGGAGGTTGGAACTAGATGATCTTTAAGGTTCCTTCCAACACAAACAGTTTCACAGTTCTACAGCACAGTGAAGTTATAGTGATGACATCCACCAGCACCAGATGTTCACAAACACCCTGCCCTGGAGAGGTCCCTGTTGCCTAAAAAGCAGTTCTGAAAGCCCATGTTTGCTGTACAGTGGTGGTGTGAAAGGCAGCCCAACCTCAGCAGCTTTGGCATCCAAGAGCCAACTGATAGAACACACTGAGCCTTCTCTACAGCTCCTCCCATCACCCCTCTCAGAAGCGAGAGGAAGTTGAAATCCTGTATTTCTAGCAAGAAAAACTGTCCGAATCATCCATCTCATTACTCCCTACTCTAACATAGTAACAATGGAGTGATGCTTTGATTTTTATTAAGGGTAGCCTTTAACAACACACTGCCCTAAGTGCTTTCCCTAACCCCAAACCCTCTTAACCCCTTCTTCTTAGAAGGCACGTTGCTGAAGACATTTCATGCGCGCAGACATCTCGAGCGAGCGTGTCCTGCATCGGCAGCGATGCCATTTGGTTTATCATTTCTTTTTGTGTGTGTGTGTGTAATTTAGGCACATTCTATTTCCACTCCTTAGTAGCAAATGCTGTGTTGCCTCAGCGAGGAGCAGACAATGCTTCCGCTGCCGCCCGCGGAGCCTCCCCCGGCGCGCCCCGCGTACGCTCGCTGGTATTTTTACCCGTGCTGAGGCAGAGCCAGCCCTGCTGACACAGCCCACGGGCTGCAGGGCTGGGCTTGTCACCCGCTCCGTGGAGCTGTGTGAAAACCACCACGTTACGGAGGCACCCTGGGAGTTGTTCTGGTGTGTTCCGCCCCGGGCCGCGCCCTGACACCTATACCCTGATCCCTGCTCTCACACCGATACCCTGAGCCCCGTCCCTGCTTCTTCCTCTGCAGCCCTACTCAGCTGAGGAGAAACGGCCAGAGCTGCCTTGGTTTTAAGCTGGAAGCTCTTTTAACCCTAAAAAGGCAACTTTTGTTGTTCTGCCAAGAACCACCACGTCATCATCGAGCTTACCTGTGGCATGGCCATCGTGGCAACCACCCCAAGCACTCCCAGCTCCTGCAGCACCAGCCCGGCCGCAACACGTGGGTTTGAAAACTTCTTGCCCTAAAGAGCAGGTGGGTCCCCGTAACAGACATAAAGCCCCTCACCCTTCCTCAACTCACAGTCCTTTCTGATCAGGCACAGCCAAGTCAGGTTCAATGGAGAGCTGGAAATGAGCCATGCCAGAAGCTACATGAGAGTCTTCATGAACTTTGGAGAGAGGGCAAATCTTTCCATGGAACCACCTACCAGGCCTCTTTTGGAAGGAAAAATGCATTAAAAGAAATACTTGAATGAGACAACTAGACCTACAGTGGTCAGGATTTAACATCCCCACATAGCTGAGGGGACAAAGGCAAACTAAACACCTGCAAATCAATCTCTCATACGTTGTTCCTCCACCTCTTTAACTGCAATACCCAACCGCAGCACAAGATGCAACCCCTTGGATCTGGAACATACCCAGAAAGGACCACCACAGAAATTACACCCCCTGCCCCCAGAAGCACCAATACTCTAGAAGTTGTATTATAGGGATATTTCTGTTCCCATACATTTGTCCTTCCAACAGCCCCTCACTAGACCCCTGCACACACTCAGAACAGAGGAGCAATGCACGGAATTATCCAACTCCACACGCATGGAAATGTTCTTGTTGTGTATATTCAAGTCTTGCCAAAGCCTTCCCAAGGGTAGGGCTGATGAGCAGTCATTGTACATGGCTGTGGGAGTACCAGGGCTGCCCTCGGCTGCTGCATTTTTAACTAAGTGCTTAATTGCCTGAGCAGCTTTATTACATGCATTAAGACAGGAACTCAACATCTGCTGTGGATACGGGAAAGGGTTCTGTCCAAGTTGAGGCATCATGAATCAGCTGGAGTGACTCAAAAGTTGTTCCAGGCTTCTCTGGGAAGGAGCTCTGCGAGCTCTCCTCCCCAAACACAGGCAGAGTAAGTTCAGAGGTAAACATCAAGTCTGACTCGTGAGTCACAAGCCATTAAAGATGCCCTCAGACCTGAACTACTCCTTAACTCTCTGAATCACGTGAAGCTCGAGTCAAAAACTCACTGAAAACTAACAGACTTTGTAGGAGAACATAGCACACACATGTTCTTGGAGGGCTCTGGGGGGGATGAGGGCTCTGAGTCAGCTGCACCAGCTCCATCACACCCACACACCACCCCAGGCTCTCCATACATCTCGCACAACTCACGTATGGTCTGAATTCTGTGCTCAGTGTGATCTGCACTGCTGAAACACCACCCAGGTTGGTGAGAAGGACAATCCACTTCTAAACATGCCCTCTGCACTGGGACAGAGCCACACACCCCATGGATTCTAGTTCTGGCCCAAGTCGTAGGTGTTTTCAGTCCTCACTCCAGGAGCTGTGATGGAAAGGGAAGCCCTGAGTCCTGCCTTCTAGCAGGTAAACTTCTGACTGGTCCACCTCAGATCCAACACAACCAGCTTGAATAATCCACTAGCAGACACCTGAAACAATTTCTTGCTTCCTCCATTTAGCACCAGTTTACAGCATGAGAAATAAACCTCCCCATTCCCAGGAGGGATGGAGGTGAAGAGGTGACCTCCAGCACCCGACTTCAGGGCTCTGCTCCTCAAGGGTGCAGTGCTGCATTTATCAACCCTTGACACACGTGGCTGGAGAGCTGCTGCAGAGACCCCCCACCAGCAGCACCACCACTGTGGCACCAGACGGGCTCTGGGAACTCAAGGAAGTCAGGATTATCTGCACAAGGCAAGATTAAAGGAATGGGGGAAGCTGTGACCCAACACATCGTGTGTATGGGTTAGATTAGGAACTGAGAGCATGACACATTGAAACTTACATACAGAGTTATAAACCTTGGAAGAGACCTTAGAGATCACCCAGTTCCAACCCTCTGCCATGGGCAGGGACATCTCCCACTAGACCAGGTTGCTCCAAGCCCCGTCCAACCTGGCCTTGAACACCTCCAGTACTGGAGCATCCACAGCTTCCCTGGGCAACCTCTGCGAGTGCCTCACCACGCTGAGTGAAGAACTCCTTCCTTACATCTAAATCTCCTCTTTTCCAGTTTGAAGCCATCACCCCTCAGCCTATCACTGTAAGTCTCTCCCCAGCTTTCCTGTAGCCCAACCCCACCTGACTCCAGCCTCCTTTCAGAGAGTTGTCCAGAGGGAGAAGGTCTCCCCTGAGCCTCCTTTGCTCCAGACTCAACCCCTCCCAGCTCCCTCAGCTGCTCCTCACCACACTCCTGCTCTACACCCTTCCCCAGCTTCGTTGCCCTTCTCTGGACACGCTCCAGCCCCTCAAGCTCCTTCTTGGAGTGAGGGGCCCAAAACTGACCCCAGGATTCCCCAGTGTCCAGTCCTGGGGGACAATCTCTGCCCTGGTCCTGCTGGCCACACTAATTTCAAACAACACTCACCTCCCCAGCCCTTCCCAAGGGCCAGGGCTGCTCCATCCCCGTACGCAGAGCAGGGGAAGGAGCAGCCAGATGTAGGAGCATCCCATAACAGTTCTCCTCCAGCACACACCTCCCCATACCTGCAGCCTGGCTCCGTGCACACACCAGCCAATGCCCAGCTCTTAGGCACAGACATAAATCACAGCAGAGTTACACACTCCGCTGGAGCCTCTCCCCCAAAAGCCACGACTGGCTGGGGAACGCTCAGATGTTTGTGCCACAACGTGCAAATAACGTCGTTTCGCTCAGGAATAACCTTAAATCTTTTAGGTAACACCATCTGAAGAATTATTCCCCGTTCACTTCTTAAGGGACACAAAGCCCACCCTTTGCTTATAGGAGCATTAAAAGGAACAAGAAAAAAAAAGGAAAGCACGAGGCCTGGAATTCGCTGGAATATTCATCATTCCCAACCTTAAACCCAGGGCGTACAAACAGACGGATCCAGCAAGTCAGAGAGCAAAGCCAATTTAATCTGTGGCTCCCCTGAGGTAAATGCAGTTCACAGTCCTGCCCCCACCCCAACCTCAGCCATAATCCCCGCGTCCTGGAGGTAGGAAAGCACTGGAGTGAGGAAAATTCTGCGGCAGGATATAATGATCCAAAATGACAGGGACAATAATGACAATGAATTTCATGTCTCCCAGTCACGAGCCGGGGATGCTTGACTGGGCTGACTTACACAATTAAATTGTTACAGGTACAGCGGGAGCCGCCGCCCGCAGCCAGGGGCCGGGGAGCGCGGCGGCCGCGGGGACCCCGGCCGGGCAGCCCAGGGTCCCGGGGGGCCCCGCACCCTTTGACGGGGGCGAAACTGGGTTAAAGATGCAGCTGGTTCGGGCCATTGATTTTTATCCCTTCTGAGAGCAATCAAGGGGCTCTGGCGGAGGGAAGCGGAGAGGGAGGCAGCGGGTTCTGCCGGGGAGCTGGGAAGTGGTGCTTGGAAGGGATCCCCACTGGTGCTCAGCCTGACACCAGCCAGGAAAAGCACAGGGGGTTCTGTAGGTTCAGCAGGGAAAACCATGATGGTTCCTGCGGGTTCAGCAAGGAAAACCATGATCGTTCCTGCAGGTTCAGCAGGGAAAACCATGATGGTTCCTGCGGGTTCAGCAAGGAAAACCATGATCGTTCCTGCAGGTTCAGCAGGGAAAACCATGATGGTTCCTGCGGGTTCAGCAAGGAAAACCATGATCGTTCCTGCAGGTTCAGCAGGGAAAACCATGATGGTTCCTGCGGGTTCAGCAAGGAAAACCATGATCGTTCCTGCAGGTTCAGCAGGGAAAACCATGATGGTTCCTGCGGGTTCAGCAAGGAAAACCATGATCGTTCCTGCAGGTTCAGCAGGGAAAACCATGATGGTTCCTGCGGGTTCAGCAAGGAAAACCATGATCGTTCCTGCAGGTTCAGCAGGGAAAACCATGATGGTTCCTGCGGGTTCAGCAAGGAAAACCATGATCGTTCCTGCAGGTTCAGCAGGGAAAAACACAGTGGGTTCTGTAGGTTCAGTGAGGAAAACCACGATGGTTCCTGCAGGTTCAGCAAGGAAAACCATGATGGTTCCTGCAGGTTCAGCAAGGAAAACCATGGTCACTTCCATAGGTTCAGCCTGTGTTTCCTCTCACACACATCCCACTAGAGGCAGAGGGTATTTAGCCATCATGAGCTGATTTTCCTCGGGATTTCGCACCCAGCTCTGTCGTACAGAGCATGGGATAATGTGTTTGGGAGCAAGGGGACGTGGAGGATCCACTCCCTATCTCCCAGGCTATCCCAGGGTTTGTGTGCCTGCCAGGCTGCTGGTGCTCAGCCGGCTTCGATGGCCAAGCACAGAGCGTCCTCCAGCCATGGAAACCCTCAGCAAACCCCCCAGGAGTTTCTGTACCCAGGGAAGGGAAGGGAAGCAAAGTCACACAAAGTCTGCATCTGCAGCAGGGCAGTACCCCCCAACACTCCAAATATTAATTTGTCAAATATGAATGATAAAGCGATAACGTTCCGTAATTCAAGGCAGGCTCCAACACTAGGAAAAATAGCTACAAGAGCAGAAACTTAAAAAAAAAAAAAAAGGGCATTTATTCCCTTTTTGACAGCTTAACGAATGCCCTACTCTTTTGCATTGATTTTTGTGTGTGTGTGTCTATGTGTGTGCACGTGGGCCCGGGGAGGATTTCTCAGGGGGTTTGCTGTAAACAAGGAGAGCTAAACCCTCTGCCAAAGCTGCTGCCTCTACCTTTAAATAACCTCTGTATTAAAATATTTCGGGAGAGGATATATACCAAAAACCAAGGAGAAATTACTTACATCCCGGCAAGTACACTGGGAATTTGTAGACTGAGACACTAAACCACCCAATACCTTGATGTGGCAAGGCAGCCAGAGAAGCAGAACGTGCTCGCTCCTGCTCCCAGAAACAGCAGCAAATTCAAAGAGCAGGTCAACAAAGCCCTGAAATCTTAAATTCACCACTGATTCCAGAGTGCAAATCTTCCTCACGCACCTAAAGGCTCGTCTTGCAAGGCAAAATACGCCAGCAAAAGACAGTCTGCCAGCACCCAGAGAGAGAAAAATAATGCATCTCGGAAGGAATTGTGCCACTTGGAACGTCTAAGCACTTGAGATTGAAATATTCTGGCCAGTTGGATCTCTGCTTTCATGTTTTCCCTGGATTTCAACATAATGAGCTCCATATAATTTAAATGGAGATTAATTCTCCCGTTTAAAGCGCTTTAAAATAATTCTGCCTGTGATCTGGAGCTCTCAGCCCAGCTTCTCCAGAGTGCCTCCTCCCCAGTTCTCCTGGAGCTGCCTAAGTGGAACTGACAGATCACTGCTCAGATAGCAGCCACGTTCTTCCCCCAAAATGTTGCCTTGCTGCTGCTCAGGAGTATCCGAATACCAAGCGATGCTAAATGAAGTCTGACATGTACCCCTAAGAAACAAACTTGTAAGTTGTGGCTTCAAAGGAAACCTTGAATAAATAGGACACGTTGTGTACACCCAGGCTAACATCCAACATATGCTTGAGTTTCCTGATGCCGAGACAGAGCAAGAATAGCCCCTGGTAAAGTCTGTGATTTGCTCTTGCTGGTACTTCCAACATTTATAATGTACCATTTTTTTTGATTATTATTAGGTTGTGGGTTGTTGGGGGTTTTTTTTTTTCTTGCCTGTATAAACAATTTAAAAAATGTAATTAAGACGATCCCGGCAACATTTCCGAGCACACCAGGCTCATGAATAATGGATTATTTGACATGCCACTGGTCTGATCCACAATTACCAAGCCAAACAAAGGGTGTTGCTCGTCCCCCACCCCTCAGCAGCACCTCAAACTGGACAGGGGGCTCTGGGGGTGAACGGGGAACCTCCAGCACAAGGGGGTTTAGCTCTTCCCTTCACTGCTGGTGAGCAAGAATGACAGGGACAGGAGTGGAGAAGAGCCAGAAAACAAGGTAAAACTGCCCTGAACTGCACCCAGGCCACCAGTTAAAACACTCTGGTCTTAAAAGGCCAATTTATTTATTCATTAGCCAGGGAAGATAAAGATATAACCTGCTTTAACGCATATATATGATTTTTTTCCCCCATTGTTTAACGCTCTATTTTGTGACTAAGCCTCCTAGAAGAGCTAAAAGGAGTTTAATCCAACCTCAGCAGCCCCTTCCCCACTTCAAGCTGTTCCCCTTCCCTTTTCTCCTCCATTCCTCTGGATTTAGATCATTAACATTCAGCTACAACACCTCACAAGATCCAAAGCGTGCTCGCTGGAACATCCTGACTTCAACCACAGCCACCGTGGCCGGGACACAGGTTAATTGATCACGATAAAATAATTAATGCAGTACAACACGAGGTGAGCCCATCGACCCCAGGGGCTGACCCAGGGAGGAGGCACCTCGGGCAGAACCTGGCTCTGAAACGTGGAGTGGTGAGAACTGATTTCACATCCCAGCTGGGGAGCTTTGGTCTGGGTCAGGTGCAGCCTCAAAGCACCTGAATTTATATTATGGACTCAAATTTGGTACTTTGGTCCTTCAGAACCACTCTATTCCTCTAGGAAATTGAGGTTTGGTGGAGCTTTGAGAGGGTTTTTTTTTTTTTTCGTTATTTTTTTCCCCACTGAAAAACACCATTTCTTTAAATTTTGCACCTTGGTGCCCAGTTTTTAGATTGAGTTTAAAATGATTCTTCGTCCAAGAAGCCTGAGGACTAATTTCGAGGCTATCTTGCAAGTGCCTGTCTTTGGAATGGTGGAGTAGCAGCTAGCTGTGATACATCCAAGTTATTTATTTAATCAGAAAAAATTTCAACAGATATAAATAGATTCCCAGTTACAGTGCTCTTCTGAGAAGTGCAATTACAGCTAAGAGAAGCACTTGGTTCTTCTTGCATGCTCCTGGGATCCCTTAGAACAGTCCAAGGGATAGCTCATGATAATGAAAAAATAAGTCTGAATTACTTCTGTGGACGCTATTTACAGCAGCTCTCATTACAGCATACAAAAATACCTCCTAATCCCACAACAAAGTTCTCTCTGGAATAACCTCCTATCTCCTCCAGACCTCAAAAATACGATGGAAAAGATGCAGCCTCCACCAGAGACCAAAGTCAAGTCCATCCTGTGGATCTCACCCTACTTCCAAGTGAGGACCTGCACGTATATATATATGCACACACACATATATCATTTTTATTTTCTTTTTCTGGGCTCTGCATGAGACAACTTGCAATTACCAGCATATGTTTTCTCCAGAAGCCTCACAAACACCAAGCCCAGTGTGTTCCACGAGCCTCTCCCACTCCTCCCCAGCACCAAGCCCCTCTTGATAAGCTGATGGATAAATAGAGTAAATGCAGCTCTGACATCCAGAAAGTTAGTTGTGAAAAACACAATTTTATCTCCCAAATTAACGCTTAAGGGGCAAGTTGAATCCTTCAGGCTGTTCCTCCCTTCAGAAAGCCAACGTACATGACTGACAGTTGCATACCTGGGTTCCTCCCCCCCAAAACCCAGCACAAGGTCCCAATGGAAGCAGAGGGAGAAATGGGAACATACCATCGTAGTAGACAATGGCTCCAACCAGGTGGTCTTTGCGCAGCATTGGAAAGAGCTCCAAGGCCCTTGACTTGCTGAGGACGTAGCTGCTCTTCAGGCACTGACTCCCTGCCACCATGTCATACAGCTTGATCCCAAACCAGTAGTATGGCAGCTGCCACCACCTGCAGGGAAAAGGAATTCCCCATGAAGTGAAATAAAACAAAAATAAAGTTTTCCAAGTGCAAGCTGGAAGGGTCCCCCAAAGGCACACCCTGACTCATGCCTCCTGCACAAACAGGACCAAACACAGTTGGCCACTGACCAACAGGAGCTCCAGCTGCCACAAGTCCCTTCTACCAGGACAGGAATAAAGCCATCCATTAAGATCATTCAGTGATCTTACAGCTCTAAAATCCTCATCCACAGCACTGAAAGTCTCCTCCTCCTACGAGGGGCAAACCGTGAGGGGCAAACTCTTCTCCTGACACCAAACCCTCATGTGCTGTGGGAGCCAAGAGCACTGGTTACTGCTCCGAACACCGGTGGTGACCAGACTGCTAAGAACAGGACAATATCATGTGTTAAAGACAAGGATGTGCTGGGAGGAAGAGCAAATAACATCCTGGGAATGAGATGTCCAGCTCGAGTGTCCTCTCCTCCATCTCCTCCCCACTACTTCTGCCCCTGGCTGAAGTGCACCAAGCAGCTCAGGACGTGCTCCTGGATGGCTGTTCGGTGCCATAAAATAAGTTCGTGCTTCTCCAACGCAGCAACATCTCACCTCCTGGAGGACAACGCCTGCAGAAGGCTGAGAGACATGCTAGGGATGAAGCCCCTGGAAACTCCTGCAGGGAACCAGCCTGTTTGTGGAAAGCAGTGGCAGAAGAGAGAGAGTGCAGCAGAGCTTACTTGTAAACGGGCAGCATGATGGGCAGAGGAGCTGAGAGGTGAGGAGCGATTTCGAGCAGGTTCGCGCGTTCCTCCAGAGACTCCTTCACTATCTTGTACTGGAAAACACAAGGGGACAGGTGAGACCCCACCTCGAGTCTGCCTCCATCTGCAGCACCTCAGGAGGAACTGCTGATCAAAGCAAGTATCTCACAGAATTGTCACCCTTCTTTCAAAGACACGCCGAGATTGGGTGAAAAACTCAGAAGTCAAGGAAAATATTTTGCAAGAAAACAAAGTTTCACCGAGTTCATTTTGTTCCATGTGCAGGTCAAGCACAAGGAGCTGTGTCAGCCCTACCTATGGGCAGGAGGCACCTTCAGAGGGTTAGAACCGAGCCCAGGGTGCAGCCTCAGAGCCCACTCCCACAGTCACACCCCACACCAGCTCCCAGCTGCCAGTGCAGAACCGTTCTTCTCCAAATCAACCAACATGAATCAATATGGAGTTGTTCTTTGGCCAGAGAGGATTTCTACAGCTGGGTAACTGGGTGGTTTGTATGTTATTCCCTGAGAAGTCACCATTTCTGCAGCACTATTATAACTGTTTAAAACGTGCTTTAAGTCAGAGAGGCTTCAAGAAGATAAACCACTCCCCAAAACAATATCATGCTTGAATCCATGAAAGCATTTACACATTGTCACCCATCTACCAGATTCTCTTTCCCCATCCCAGAACGAACAAGACCACCACCCACACCCCCAGATTCTGACCAGGACAGGTAGGGAGCTCTTTTTACCCTGGAGCCAGCCCTCCCTCTGCCTTCCCTCCCCAAAAATTACCTTTCTGTGAGGTCCAGCAATTAGATGGCCCAAAGAGGAACGGGGTGAAAGGCAGCAGCACTGGCTTCCCAAAGTGGGGAAGCTGGAGGAGACACTTTCCATGCACAGCAGCTGTGGAATGCAACAGGGGAGGGTTGAAAAAATAAAAAGGAGACTTGGCTATAATTGGGACAGGGGAAGTGTCTACCAGCAATTTCTGCTTAACAACCAGCATAAACAATTACCTGCTCGAGATCCAAGTTCATGATGGCCTTCTGAAGATACCTCACTCCACCATGGATCAATTTAGTGCTCCTGCTGCTGGTCCCTGATGAGAAATCATCTCTTTCTAGAAGGGCTGTTTTTAGTCCTGTGTTACCAGAAAACCAAATTAACTTCTTAAATTACACAATTTGTATGTAATTCATTAAAGACACTTCTCTAGGGTAGAGACAATCACAAGAAAAATTACTTCGTACATGGGTAAATTTGTATTCCAAGTGCAGCACACTGTCTATATTGTAATGAAAAATTTTAGCCTCCTTCCTGAGGGAAAAGTCAAAACAGAACTTAAACAGCAGCACATTAAAAGCTGGATATTCCACAAAAGAAAGGCATTACAGTACATTATAGGGGCCACGCTCCCCCAAGCAAATTACAGCTTCTGCTCATGGTGGGGACAGAAGATTTTCCTGAACACTTTTAACTCTTTGCAGCAGAGAGCTCCAAACCCACCACACCAACAACCTGAACATCTTACGAGGAGACAGGGAAGTGGCCTCTTTGTCTGCCTAAGGGGTGCCCGAAGCCAGAGGAGAGGCAGCCCCGGGCTGAGAGGTGTGTTATGGTGCTGGCTGCTGAATGCACATCTTAACATCTACCGGCCTCCCAAAACTTTTAGGTCTTTGAAAAAAAAAAATAATCTAATTATTAGCGGTAACTTCCAAAGATCAAAGTAATTAATTTTTGTCAAATGTGACTGGAGATTAATGGATACAATCAGAAATAATCTGGCGAAGATAGATCAAACACATGAAAAGCAAAATTTGTTGTTAAGCCAAGCAAACATAATAAAAGAGCAAGTTCCATGAATGAACAGCAACAATACACAACTCATTACCCAAACGTCTAGGAACACTTCACACTTCAGAAACCTACTGATACAGCCAGGGTGTCTGCTCAGGATAAACACAGATCACCTCTAACAACTTCTGAATGCTCCACAACTGTATTTCCCACCATCATGTAGCAGAAGTGAAAAGATAGGAAACGATCTCTAACAACGCATGAAAAAAGCCCATAACCAGATCTGGGCTGGTTTGTACCCACCAACGGCACAGACCTTACTGCTTGGTTGGTTCCAAAACTACCCAGTTTTTTCCAAACCACCCCACCAAACACCTCTGGGGTCAGGTTTTACCTCTCATCTCTGAGGCACACCTACAGCTTAAGGAGCCTGAAGCACTCATGGCCATCTGCTCTGGTTTACACCGCTATTTGTTTCCATTTTAGCTCCAAAACCAGAAGCAAGGTTGGCAAACACACCAAGGGAGGCTGGTTCTCTCCCTCACTGGCTGATTGCACTGAGAACAAGCGAGCAAAGCCAATTTATTACAAACCACGTAACCCAAGGGTAAGGATGCAATTAAATCCCAAGTCGTACCTCTCGTGACTGCATCCAGGGCACACCCACAGCCCGTGGCTCCTCCACCTATGACCAGCACATCGAACTCCCCCGTGCTCTGCAGCGCCAAGATCTGCTGCTCCCTGCTGGGGAAATGCTCCTGCTTGGGAACCCTCACGGCTTCTGCAGCTTGGACATGCACGAGGGGACCCTGCAGAGATAAACCCAGCACTGCACTCACTGTGTGTGTGCACAGACACAACCAGCCACGCCACAGACGTACAGTCATTAAGGTAAACTCAAATATTCCCCGTCACTTGACCTGTATTTAATAAAAATATTGTGTTAAAGCACCATGGAGCAACTAAGATCACAAAGGGTTAGCACACATTGACTTCATTTTGCCTCCTTAAGCTGTACTCAAGTGCTCCTGCCTGGGCTAATTATTTATAGGAATAATTTTCTGCCACGTCAAACGCCATGGGATGTTCAGGAGCTATTTCAATGAACAGAGGTGTGGTCAGGCTCTCAACTCTCTACCAAAAGAATCCACCAAAGCCAAGGACTTGGAGACGAACGCGCATTTCACGCTTCAAAATTGCTCACTGGTACAGTGGAGTTAATCCAAGCTCAGACTTGACTGGGTTCGTGAGATGATGTGGTTCACTCTCCAGCACACCGAGACACCAAAGGGAGGCACCATCGCTGCAGGTTCATATGGTCAAAGGAGTCACCATCCCGGGAGGTGCTCAAAAAACACGTAGAGGTGGCACTTCAGGACACGGCTTAGTGCTCATGGTAGTGTTGGCTTGATGATCTTAGAGGTCTTTTCCAACCTTAATGAGTCATATCCATCACTCTGACTTTACACACAAGGCTTCGTGCAGCTTTGTTATTCTTCTGACCAATGACTCCTCTATGTTCCCACCTACCCGTGTCTCTCACCCACTCTCTCCCTAGACTACTCGTCTCTACAGTGCTGAAAACTTTTACATCCCCCAAGGAATGGTAGAAACTTCCACACCCCTGAAGTAGGAACACTGAGGCTGTGCCAGGACGTGCTTCTCCAGGGAGCGATGGACACAGAGAGGGAGACACTGAGAGCTGGTGACCGTTAATGGTTTGTAGTGATAGGACAAGGGGTGATGGCTTTAAACTGGAAGAGGGGAGATGGAGATCAGAAATTAGGAAGAAGTTCCTCCCTCTGAGGGTGGTGAGACCCTGGCACGGGTTGCACAGAGAGTCTGCAGATGCCCCAACACTGGAGGTGCTCAAGGCCAGGTTGGATGGGGCTTGGAGCAACCTGGTCTGGTGGGAGGTGTCCCTGCCCATGGCTGGGGGATTGCACCTTGATGATCTTTAAGGTGCCTTCTAACCCAAACCATTCTGTGATTCTACAAACCCAACACTCCAAGCATCATGTGGCTCTGACCACACGTGTTTGGATTCAAACCCCCTTGGTAGAGGGCTCAGAGGAGCAGGACAGAGGTGCCAGCAGGTAGCCAGGGCATCACCAGAGCACCCACCACCCCTGGTGTACAGCGAGTGACTGGTGCCCCAGGAACTGACACAGATTGATCCATCTTGCTGTCAATTAAATGCCAGAGCAAAGAAAAGCTGCAGAGAGGGATTCCATCTGCAGTAACGTGATTAGTTTGGCAGTGAACAAGTGTGTTTACTGCAATAAGCAATTGCTGTTTATATCTACAATTTCTCAGGCAAGAGTTCCTTGAATGGTTTTGATTACACCCTTAGTGAGGAGAAATTCACTTTGGCAGTTGGAATTCAATCACGAGGTTATGAAGTGATCTGGTAATCCATAAGCAAGTGGTGTTCTTAATTGGCTCATCTAAATCTCCAGGTAGGTCTGCAGAGTCAAATTCATCATCCTTATTCATTAAAAAAAAAAAAAAAAGGGAAGTAATTAAAAAAAACCCCTCATCCCATTGGCCTTGGCCTGTTGATTTAACATGTCCACACCCCTCTGTAGAGCCTCGAGCAGATCCAGACCGCCACCCAACTTGGTGTTGCCTCCAAACTTCCTGAGGGAGCCTCGATCCCCTGGCTAGATTGGAACTAGGGGGGTTGGAACCAGATGATCTTTAAGGTCCCTTCCAACCCTGACGATTCTATGATTCTAGATCATTGCTGAGGACATCACCAGCCAGCCAAGGCCCCTGCTCCATAAGGGGGTGTCCCTGCCCAGGGATGGAGAACAGAAACAGGTAGAAAACCAGAGTGTTTTGTCCCTGTCTTGTTGTGTGATGGGTCCCGCTCTTGAAATAACAACAGATTTCCCAGAATGTGTGGCCAATTAGTGCCCATCTTGGGGCAATATCCTCCTCTGGCAGAGGAGGACAAGATCTTTGCCCCAGCAGGCGTTTGGTTGGCAGGCATCACTAAAGAGAGGACACTTGGGCTGGGGGCTGTGCCCACAGCTCAGGAATGTCAACACGACCAGTGGACTGGCCTCCTCCCTGCCAGTCCCCCCGTCCTGCCCCACCTGCTGCCCTCTGTGAGGTGTTTAAGGCACAGATCCATTGACAGATCCATTTGCTTGCACACATGCTGGGAATCTGCAGATCCTCTGTAGGCTGATCCTACACGATAGGTTTAGGGACCAGCAGGTATTCCATGTGACAACACGATCACCTCCTGTTAAACTTTGGGGTTTCTCTGTCTCTGGAAACTCCTAAGGACCATCCAACCACCACCCATTGCCAGAGAAACGGGAATTCCCCCAGTTCTGGAACACTGCACCTACAAGAGGGGAGCTCTCCAGATCACTTCTCCCTTCCACTCCTCCTCCTACTTAACAGCCCTCAAATTTGAAGCTGCCACCTCTGCAGTGAGGGAGCCAGGCTCTCAGACCCCGTGACAAAGACTCTGCAGAGGGTTAACCCAGCCCCACCAGCTTGGTGTGAGGCAGGCAGCCCGATGGGAAGCTCTCTTTAAATGCTAGGGTTTATTTTCTGCAGCAGTGTCTGGAGCCATAAGGATCCTGGCTTCTCCCCTCCCCAGAAATGACTCACTTGCTCTACCAGCCCTTCGGCGGCTGCTGCTGCTCCTCCTCCTCCTCCTCCCCAAGGAGGCCACCAGAAGATTCAGATCATCAGCTATCCAGACCCAACACACACCTTCATGGAGCTCGGTGAAGGCTGTCTCCCATCACCCACTGCTGTCCCTTCAGCTACCCCATGAAGATCCACTTCTGCTCCTATTTTCTGTCTGCCCAGCTTGAGTGGCAGCTTCCAGCAAACGTGTGGTAGCTCAGGCAGCCCAGAGAGTAGCAGCTTGTCTGGCTACAGAGCTGACTGATGACGTTCCTGAGGTGAGAAGCAGAAAGCACCACACAAAACACCACCTGCTCACCTGCCTGCCCAGGCTGACGCCGTCTCAGGGGGAGGAGGAGGCAGCTCCTTGGCTTGAAGGGTTTTCCAAACCCAGAGTTCCAACCACATCTACTTCAACCACTTTATGGAACACTGGTTGCAAGTACTTTTGGCCAAACGTGAGGTGCCAGCCCCACAGCCCACAGTAACACGAGATCAGAAGATGTGTTCCCCTGTGTGCATCTCCTAAGCCCAGGCAGGGTTATTTTCATAGAGTCATAGAATGGTTTGGGCTGGAAGGGACCTTCAAGATCATCTAGATCCAACGCCCCTGTCCTATCACTGCAAGCCCTCGGAAAACTTCCCTCCCCAGCTTTCTTGTAGGGCCCCGTCAGACACTGGCCCCAAGAAGGTCTCCCTGGAGCCTTCTCTTCTCCAGGCTGACCAAGCCCAGCTCTCCCAGCCTGGCCTCCCAGCAGAGGGGTTCCAACCCTCCCATCACTGCTGGGGCCTCCTCTGGCCCCACTCCAATAGGTTCTTGTCCTTCTTGCTTTGGGGGCTCCAGAGCCATTTTCTGCAACTCTAAAGCACAGCACAACTGCATCAAAGCAATGGCCACTTATTTGCTTTAAGACAAAGTAGCTGTTGATCCACACCAGCTCTGCCTAAAACCACAACTCACACTCCTTTACTGACCTTCTCCTTGGCTTCTGCACCAAGAAGCGAGTTAAAGAGCGTGATGACCCCGACTCCAGCATGAGGAGCTGAGCTGGAGAGCTACCTGCTCTCTACCACAGCAAGAATCAGTGCACACACTGACACCAGAGTCCACCACACCTCCTTCTGCTACCACTACTGTTCTCTAGCAGCAAGTCTCCAACACCAGCCTTCGCTGCTCGGGGAATTCATCCTGCCTGCTGTGCCTCCAGCTCACCAGCGTCTAAGCCGTGCCCATCCAGAGAGGCCCATGCCCACCAGAACCAGGAGGAGCCTTGCCAACGACCCTTTTGGCACAGGTCCTGCCACCCAACAGCGTTCAGCTCTGTTAAATCAAGGGGAGCTGCCACAGGGACTGGTTTGGAGCTGGGATGTCCAGAGGTAGCGCTGGTGGCTTCACTTCAAGCTTCCAAGCTTGGAAACACTGCCCAAACTCTACTTAGAGCTTCTGCTTCCACCGGCACTTTCCGTTCCTCCTGCGACTAAGCAGCGCCCCTGGTAGAGCACAAAGGTCATTTCTCAAACACGAGGCCCTACGAGACTCACACTCCCCCCCAGCTACAGCCCCCCAACAGCAGAACATCGTTTAATGCCATCCCCCAGATTAGCAGCTCCTGAATCAAGCTGCGAGGCTCTTGGCAGTCCTCTCCCGGCAAAACGGCTCCTGCAAGCCCAACATACGCTCAAACAGATTTTAAGCTTCATATTTTATCAGAAATCATAATTAATACTTACGTGTTTGTTTCTATACTGAGAAAATTGAGAGAGGCCAAAAACTGTTGCTATGGCACCTCCTCCAATGAGAGCAGTTCCTTTCACTGCCTTCTGAAATGCCATTTTTTACTGTAAGAAAAGGAGATAAAAATTAACGGGGAGTTTCAGAATCCAGGCTACACAGAATAGATCGTCTGTGCAAAGTAATGACAATGTTGTGACAAGCTGAAACTTGGGGCAGCAATACATTAATTAGCAATGTTCATGGCAATATTAATAATTTCTAAACAAAGTCTAGACAGGGGGCTCTGGGATCTGCTGTGAGAGATGAACGACAGAGGAGTACTTAGATACACAAGTAGATATGGACATACACACCCCCATGGACACTCCAGGTAATCCTGTGTGTGACAAGTGACAAAAGCAGCACAAGAACCTCCTGCCACCAGCCAGGTGGCCACCAAATCCCTGCCACAAGAGAGCAGCTGATCTGCTTGACAAGATCACTTCCAGGCACCCTCCTGTCCCACCACGCTATTTCCACAACCCCCTTTGCCTCTTGGCACTCCATCCCCAGCCAGGAACTGTGATCCCTGGATTCACCACACACCAGCAGAGCCCATCCTACCCAGGACTGGTGGAGAAGAGACCCAAAGCTGGTCAGGAGGCAGGTCCTTCAGCGAGAGGCAGCAGCACGGACCGTGGAGGAGATTAAGTGGCTTGAAATAAGCCCAGAACTTTATCATCTAGCTACAGAGGGTTTCAAACTAGCCCTATGTGGGTCAGGCAAGTTCTTAAAAGCCCCAGTGTCTGGATGCTGAATGAAGAATTAGCATGGAGCTGACCTGAATCTTAAGCAGGCACAGCCTGATCCATCCTCCCAGGACAGCAGCAGCTCGTGTCCCAGGAGAAACAGCAGACACCAAGTTTGGAGGAGCTCCCGCCAGCACCCCAAGCCCTGGGGTGATGAAACCATCTCCACCCCAGCCCCAGCAGCCTCCACAGCAGGGGTTTAGCAGGGCCAAGGCTCCAAGCAGAGGCGGGAGATGCCTCCAGCATCGGGACACCGGCGAGCTCCCAACGTGGCAGGAGTGGCCCTGGGCCAGGAGCAGGGAGCCATGGCTGGGTCTCCGTCCTGGGGGGCCCTGGTAGCCTCACGTGGAGCCTGGCCAGGGGTTCAGCCCTTGCCTTGATCCCCAGGTGAGGACCCACCATGCTGGTCCAGCACGACGCTGCTGATATAGGGGCTTTGCAGCCACCCCACCATGGCCACTGCCCATCTGGTGCTGACAACCCCAGCCTGGGTCATACCCCATCACACTGCACAGCTTCCTCACCAGGACTCACAGCACACCACTCACAACTGAAGAGTTCTTTCTCTGTATGGTACTATGGGTCTTCCAGCTAGAGTCACTGCCCTTTTTTCTTAAAAAACACACCAAACAGGTTTAAGACACAAGCCAAGCAAGGAAACTTCATTTTTAAGGTGGTGTAGATCTCACCTGGGTTCCCCGTGTGCTTTCCTTGTGACACACTCAGTGGGGAGGTCCCCCACGCAGTGACTGTACACAAATATCTGATGTACAGATGTTGTACGTACAGATATGTGAGAGATTCGTGTACAGAAGGTCAAGACCTGCAGCTCTTCACGAGCTTTTCTGAAGAGCATCTTGAGGACTCCCACCATAACCACCTTGCTTGGTACGTACGTAGAGTATCACATTTTCCATTTACTTCACACTTTGTTCTCAAAAAAGACCAACCAACTTCATCTTTCCTTTGCACCATGACGGGGAGGAGTAAAAGCAAAAGGCAGACAAAAAAAACCCCACCATAGCAGGGGAAGTTTCTGAAAGGGAAGTTACTGTGGGGGTGGCCTCAGAAGCTCCAGCACCCCCATGGAAATGGGGAGGAAACACCCAGTCAGAGGTCTCAGACAGACCTTGCTGCCACTAGCAGGGAGCAGGACCTCAAACCTGCTGAGAGAACCTTTTGTAGCACCACTTGTAGGTACCTGGGAATGTCTACTCGTGAGTTGTAACGCAGCCTGAATCCAGCACTGCACAGGAATGAGAAGAGCAGCTGGAAAGCTTGAACTGCCACCACCACACTCATCATCTGCCCTTCTCTGGACATGCTCCAGCCCCTCAAGGTCCTTCTTGGAGTGAGGGGCCCAAACCTGACCCCAGGATTTGAGGTGCAGCCTCCCCAGTGCCCAGTCCAGGGGGATGATCCCTGCCTTGGTCCTGCTGGCCACACTGGTGCCGGTACAAGCCAGGATCCTGGCTTGAACTTGTAGCTATTAAAGAATTCTTGGTAAGAGTGAAACAGGCTTAAACTTGAATAGAATCACAAAGAGGGAAGGACTAGTTTACATGGAAAGGAAACTACAGAAAAGATTTCTCAGGCCAAGCTCACGCTTTCAGTTTCCATCTCAGGCTGACTGTGGTGGCAGCAGGACCCAGCCCCTCCTGCAGCACGTTTCTGAACCAGCAATGCAGCCTCATGCTGACTCTGATGCAGAGAAGCCCCGTGCAATAATCACTTCCATGGGAAGCTCCCACTGCAGAGCCCAGGCTGGTGACCAATGATCCTGGGCCAGCAAGATCCCTGGTGAGCTTCACAAGCTCAGAGACCCTGGATCTCTTGTGCCACGGCCAAGGGCTCTATCAGTCAACGCCCTTCCAGAATTCAGGGTCCTTCTGCTTCACTTCCAGCCCCACATTTAAAACCCAGGAAGCACCCAGGGCACAACTTACATCCGTTTTTGCAAAGGGGTGATTTCAACACCCGTCCTCAGGAGGTGCTTCTGGACAGCGCGTCCCACACGACCAGCACCTGCCTCCCTGCAGCTCTCCTGGGGCTGCCACAACTCCCAGGAGAGACTCCCCTTCCCGGCTTCCATCAGTGCCCAGCCCAGGCAGCTGTGGGATTGGGGCTGGCCCCGGTCCTGAGCTGTGTCACCCCCTCCCACCCAGGAGGCGGGTGATGGAGAAGGAAGTGCTGCAATCCCCAGCACTTCTCAACTACTTTCTAATTACCAGAAATATCAGGCTGGGTCTAAGCAGCGCAGGGCCAAAGCTGGGGGAAAGAATGAGAGGAATGAGGGAGGGCAGGGGAAGGGTGGAAGAAGAGATCAAAGGAAGATGAGCACTTCAGCAAAGGCAGGAGACAGATGGATGGGAAGGCAGAGCCGAGCGAGAGGAGCGTGTGCCGCCCTGGCTGCTGCCATCAGACAGGGAGGATGAGATGCAAAACCTGTTAAATTAAGAGGAGAAATCCAATCTGTTCCGTTGTGTATCTGTGTGCTTTATGAGGCCATTACCATGGAGTCTGGGTGCTTCTCATCCCGTTTTAAACGAACACATCTAATAAAGTGAGTCACTCAATGGCGGGCTTAAAAATAGACGACTTTTAATCCTCGCCACTCCAGCCTGCGGAACTTGCCACGGGCACAGCAGCACCAGCCCAGTCTGCCCTCCTCACCCCTCCAACGCCTGCTCAGGTCACTTTGGGAGCCCAGAGTCCCAGACAGATCCCTCCAGGCTGGGCTGAGAGTCCTGCACCGCCTCTGCTCCTCCAAACAGCTCCACTGCTCCCTCCAATCCAGCTTTTGATCCTTCTTGCAGGACGACTTAAAAGGTGGCTGCTGTGACCACGCAGGGAACAGCCCCGAGACAGGCCACAATTAGGGCTCCTCCTGGGGGTAACAAGAGCCTCAGTGGCAGTTTGCAGGGAGTGGCACTGCAGCAAGTGACAAATAGTGAGAAAAGGGGGATGGAATCACAAAATAATCCTGCTGGCACCCCCCTTAACAGGGTCACCTGCCAGCTCCCTCTTGTTTGCTTTTCAAGAGGCTGAAGAGGTTAACACGATGTTAGGGGAGGGTGTCAGAGCGCAGGGACTGCAGGAAGCATCTCAAAAGCAAGTGATTAAAGATTAAATCACCCAAATGACAGAATGGCAGGGGTTGGAAGGGACCTCTGGAGATGCTCCAGCAGCTCACCCAGAGCAGGGGGCCCAGGATTGTGTCCAGGCACCTTTGGAATCTCCCCAGAGGAGACTCCACAACCTCTGCTGGACTCTCTCCAGTAGTTCCTTGTCTCTCTTGAGCTGGGAAGCCCAGAACTGGACCCACTACTCCAGATGTGGCCTCGTCAGGGCAGAATTGAAACGTTCTTGAAGATGCTTCCCCTGCAGCCCTCCTAACAGGCGTTGGGCATCTCTCTGCTCAGTTGATAAAGGTCTAATCTCCTGGGCTGCCCCACTTGTTACCCAACCAGCAACAAGAACGAAGCAGCACATTTTGAAGGGCAACCCAAGCTTGTTATCTACTGCCTCAAGCACTCGTGACCTGTACATGTAATTGCTGCCAGCCATATCTGCAATGAAGCCACAGACCAAGGAGCTGCAGCGGGTACCAACCACGACCAACACACCACGGCAGAGCCCATCCTCCAGATCCTCTCCTACAGCCTCCAGTGGTTACTCCAGGTTCCTAAACACAAGCTGTGGCACTTTAATTAGTTATCCAAGACCTACCTCACCCACCAAGCAGGGAAACGCAACCCACGATGCCCAGACAGCTCGCAGGGTTCCAAGTCCGTTTCAGCCACAGACCTCACCACAAATTTGTCAGTTCCCACGGACAGAACTGGAAACCTGAAAGCCCCACAGGCCACCCCACACTCACCAGTAGAAGCCAAGCAGCCCTTCAGCTCCAGTGCAGGCAGCGAGCTCAGCAACCCTGCCCAGAAGTAGCTGCAGTGCTTGGCATGCACAAAAATAAAGGAAAAACAAAGCAAAAAATAGGTGCACCCTCCTCGCTCCTGCTCTCAGGGCCCACTGCTTCCAACCACTCCACTCGGGTCCCGAGATCTTCCCACCCAGCACCAGATGACATCCCAACTGCTTTAAGCTGTATCCTACAAGGAACAAACTTTTTTGGCTTCTCTTTCCACTGTCAGGTTTTCAACCTCACCACTTTTTTCTCTTCTGTTTCATTACCCTCCCACAAAAACAAGCCCTGCAGCTAGGGAGGGGAGAGCATCTTCCTGGGGATCCAGACAGAATACCAGAAACCAACTGCTGTCGTTCTTCTTGGTACAGTTCATTTACAGCTGTTCTGATGCTCTTCATTCCCCTCCTGTTTAATGCAGATACTTGATTAGTCACCGGTTCAGCCTGATCCTGCCACTGAGCTACAAACATTTCTAAAAGCAACAGCGTAGAAGAGTTTTGATTACTAATTGTCTGATCATGCTTTCCAGAAGAAATGGCCTACACCTGTTAGCAGAACAAGTGGTGCTGAGAAGGCAGCAGCCTCCACGGTCCCTCTGCTCCGTGTCCCAGGTAGCTCCAGCCTGGGCCCACAAACACCCTCAAGGCAGCTCAAGCACACGAGACCTTCCCTCTTTAAAGGGTGATCTTCCCACTTTCATCCAATCTGATTCAGAACCCTTTCTCCAGCCTCTGATCTTTGTTTGGTGTTCCTTTCCCTTTTTACCCAGCACTCAGCTCCTCTGTGGCCTCCGACCCTGGAGGGCACGTCCCCAGGTCAGTCGGGGACAGGCACCTGCACCCTTCTGGAGGCAGAACTCTGCTCCCTGGGGCACACCCACAATGATAAAGCTAATCCCCGGAAAAATGCTCGCTCAGACAACCTCCAGAAGGCCAAGCAACACAGGAGATTAACTAATTCATACACCCAGGCTCTCAGGCCTCTTCACCTGAGGGCAGCGCAGGGCTGGGCAGGGTAGGAAAGGTGAAATAATTCTTTAAGTCCTGTTTCCAGCATGTAGAGAAGCCCTACCAGAACCCAGCTGTTCCTCAGCAGAGCTGCTGGAGATGGGGAAGCTCTGTTTGGAAACCAACGAGATATTTACACCTGATAGTAGAAATTAACAACCTCAAACTGACTGTGGGAAAAGCACATTTCTTTTAAATATCTGCTGGAGCTTGGAGAGACTGGTGAGAAGACAAGGTAGGGGCAGAAAGGAACCTGTCTGAGCTTTCACTGGGAAACTGGTTTGTATTAACAGCCTTTGAACCAACCACACCCACCCAGCCTTCAGATTTCTGCTGGTGATGGATTACCAGGAAGAAAAGGATCTCTAGAGAAAATATGACACTATGTCGTAAGGGCCTGGCTCACAGTGTCATTGTTATTGTGCTCCCGTGTGTGTCACACACAAAACTAACCAAAATCACGTGTACACAACCAAAGTTATGCTATAAATTAGCTATGAGGTGTGTGCATGATTCTTCACGACATGTGTAGACTCAAAACTTTCACCCACGGTTAAACCAAGTAAAATTGGTACGTGGCTAACGTTAAAATTGAGAATATTCTGCTTATTGCTACTACAGAAGAGCCAAAGCTGGATCTTGCCATAGCTGTCAACCCTCAAAGATCTTGAAACACCAGATTGAGCCTTGACTCGCTAATCACCAGTCATTGCTCATCACTGAACCTTCCCTATGAAAGGGTGAGAGACAGAGGAGGTCTGATCAACCTCAATTAAAAACACACCACGCTCCCAACAGCTCTGTCTCCAAGCCTGCTTCTCATCCATGGTCACAAGATGATCCTACAAAGGGACTTCAAAGCCTTGAGGCCAACACCAGTGTGATTACACTTGAGCAAACCTCTCATGCTGGGGAACTTTCCGGGTGGAAACCCCACAACAGAGCAGCCCTGGCTCAAAGAGAGCTCGGGACGGAGCAGACTGTGAACACAGAAATGAAAATAAGACACTCAGAGCAGCCTCGTGACCCAGGGAAGTCTCGGGCACGTTCTCATACCCGAGAACCACCGGCAGACAAATGCGAGAGGCTGTAGTGCTAACAGATTCATGCCTCCAAAGCCTTCCAGAGCACGTAGTCCTTGCCTCCACAGCTGTCCTGCCCGGCGAGGCTGCAGAGGGGCTTCTGCTGCCGCTCCCCCCTCATGGTCCAGGCCTTTGCCCCTCCAGAAAGCTCAGCACAGCGGCAGCAGACACAGCTCGCTGACGTGAGGGCCTCTGATGGCACCAAGGAGACACCAGGAAGGGCAGCAAAGAGAAGGTGGAAGGAAGAGCCACCACTTCCCAGCAGCGGGTGGAGAGGAGCTCCCTTCCCGTGCGCCTTTACCACCAGTTTACTGTGAACAGCAGAGTGAGTTCAGCAGGAGTAAATCTGGCTCGAGGTCTCCACACACACGCAATTTATCTTTTCTTGTAGTAACGGGCTTACAAGCATTTACTGAAGTGATTGGTTGCAAGAGATAAGGACCCAAAAAAGTACAGGACTTGTTACATCACCACACTCTCCCCAAGAGACAGCCCCATGAATACATTCAGCCCAACTGAGACACAACCATCCTCACTTTCCAAAGTTTGGGGCAACTACACCTATGCTATTCTTTGCCCAGAATTCACTATTTTTCTTTTAATAACAAGATGCTGTATTCCACCAGCTCCACCTGAGAAAGAAAACCCCGTTAAAGAGCTCTGAACCCCCCCGGTTTGTTATATATAGACACTCACACATGGGCAAACAGCCACCCGTAAACAGACACTACTCTCCGAGACAACCTCGAGGAGCTCAACCCTCTGCGGGGTGACAACGGGACCATCGCACCCCAACAAACCAGCCACACGCCTTTTAATTGTTCATCTAAACCCTTAAATGCAACAGGGAGGAGGGGGCCTGGGAGCCCGTGCAGCGTGAGCTCCAGAAGTGAGGTCTGGGGAAGAGCAGAGGCAGCGGCGACGGGCTCATAATGAAGAATGATTCATAATGAAGGATTTACACCCCCGGGGGCGCAGCCCCGCAGCCCCTGCCCTCCCCCGGGCCGCAGCAGAGCAGGCTGCGGGC
>VYZX01004365.1:369199-385916 GCA_013401335.1 Brachypteracias leptosomus
GGCCTGCTCCCGCCTCCCCGCCCCGGGCTCGAGTGAGGGGCGTAGCGGCCCGGCCCGGCCCCTCCTCCGGCTCGGGCTTGAGGCGGAGCCGCCCCCACGCGTGGGAGGGCCGGCGTGGGCAGCTCCGCTGGATGCCGGGATAGGCGCAACCCGCGGGAAGTCCTGCACCGGGAAAATCATAAATCTCCGAGGATGCACCTTGGAAAAGCAGACGCGGTTCATCAGGAGGAAATGTTGGATGCTGGGGGGTGGTGAGAGCCTGGCCCAGGCTGCCCAGAGAGGTGGTGGCTGCCCCAGCCCTGGAACCATTGCAGGTGAGGTTGGAGCAACCTGAGATAGTTGAACACGTCCCTGCTCCCTGCAGGGGAGTTGAGCTTTTAAAGGTCCCTTCAAACCCGAACCATTCTGTGGTTCTGTTATAATGGATGTACAGGGTGTGAGGGTGGTGAGACGCTGGCACAGGCTGCCCAGGGATGCCCCATCTCTGGAGATGTTCAAGGCCAGGTTGGACAGAGCTTTGAGCAGCCTGTTCTAGTGGGACGTGTCCCTCTCCATGGCAAAGGGTGTGGAATTAGATGATGTTTAAAGTCCCTTCCAACCCAAACCATTCTATGGCTCTATGAAATTCACATCTCTTTTTCAGTTGTCCTCTGCAGTGGCTCCAGCATGGCCTGAAGCCCATTGAGAAACACCTTCTCAGGGGCTTGATGGATCTGCCAGCTCTCAGACCTCGACTGGAACTCTTCATGACACCCCACTGAGCTCCTCATCTCTACCAGACTTGGCAGAAGCACAATTTAGCAGTCAATCCAGGCCTTCAGAGAAGCCAGGCTTTCCAGCTCCAGGCAGGCTGCACAGCTGCCCTCCTGGGGCACTGCTGATGGAACCCACCACGGAGAGGAACCCTGCAGCACGAGGGATGGGACCAGGTGACTCTCACTTCAGTTTTGCAGCACAGGGTGAGCAGGGTTGGTTTTCTCTATTGAGGGCCTCCTGAATTGAAAGCTCTCCAATTCTTTACCTCTCCAAACCAGCAGATTTACAACCTTGAACTTGGCTAGGCTCTTGCTGCGTGAGGTGTATGAGTGAGTTGCTGAGCAGGTGGTGACTTGAGACATTTTGTGTATCCTCGTTCTTCTGCTTTCTGTTCTGCAATACCCAGCGACAGGACTTGGAAGAGCTGCTGCTAAGAGGTGTGGTCTCTAATGCTCCTCTTTGTTTCTCACCCTAGGGACACAGCTGACAAACACAGCTATGGTTTTGGGGGGGAATCATCTGGAGACTCCTGCCTGTTGCTTCCTCTGCAGTGAGAAGCCAGGCACACATTAGTGATAAGCCCCCTCCAAAACTTATTGCTGCTCTTCTCCCTACAAATGTACGTTTTTAGTGCACTGCAGTAGTGGTTCCACCAGTGTTTGGGACCTGCTTTTCCATGCTGGACCAAACCATGAGCTGGTCTGGTGGCTGTTGATGCCCACAAGCCCCTCACAGCCTGTATCAGCTGCTTGCCACAGTCAGTGTCACACACACAGGACCTCTGCACTGTCCATGGCTCCTGCCCTGCAGGCACGCAGGGATCAGCCGTGTCTCTAGCCATGCTTCTTGACTGTCTCCCAGAAACCACTTTTATTGCTGCTCTTCCATGCTCAGTGCTTAGTCAACACGCTTTACAGGTGGCCTGAGACGTGCTACCAGGCACAGAAAAACAACCTGCTGCTGCCACGGGGCACATCCCCCTCCCACCACGTCCTCCAGGCATGCCCCAGCCCCATAAATGTCAGCAGCAGGTCCCAGCTGAGGAGCCGAGGAACCTAATCCCCCCCTCTTGGGTCAGATATAACCCGCTGAGCTAAATTGGAGGCTGCAATAATAATGTGTGGCTATCGACTCTCTAGGTGGCATTTAAAGGCAGTAAACAACTGCCAGGGTTGGATTTCAGGGGTTTTGCAAAGTAAGGGATATTCAGGCCACCAGTGCTGGGGGCAGTGTTTATCCCAGGCCTGTTGGGAGACGTGGTGGTGCTCTTAAAAGGAAAGGTCCCCAGGGGCAGCTGGAATTAGCACCCTCCACAGATAATCAGGCTTAGAATCCACGGGGATATCTCAGCCAGACAGGAAGAAAGGGAAATGAAAGGAAGAATCCCTGGAAGTGGATGCATTGTTTGCTGAGGGGTACGGGTTTAGGTTTGGGGGTTTTTAATGGAGAATGTGAGAAAGGAAGAAAAATAATTGAGATAGAGGAAAAAAAAAAGGATTTCAGTGCAATCTGTGGTGAATAATTTCAGCCTGATCCAACACACACAAGCTCTGGATGTGAATACCTGCCCCCTACACGTGTTGCCATTTCCCTTATTCAAAACATCACCATAAATCTGTGAGAACTGGGAAAATACCCTGTCCCCCCACCCCTCGGGGTTGTTTGCCCAGAGGTGGCTGTGTCATCAATATCAATTAGTGGTAACTTTTGATTGATTCAAAGTGAGGCCGTGTGTGAGTGTGACGTGTGTCTACAGCCAGTTTCTGAGTGAACATGTTCTGCTTCTGATTTTATAAACTCTTCCAAACCAGCAAAATCTTCAAGGGGGTGGGAAATGAGAGCACTGTGCTGCTCCTCTGGGAAAGGGACATCCAAGAGTGAGTGAAAACTCCCCTAAGGATCACATTTACCTCGAGATCTCCCTTTCCAGGAGGTTCTCCACGCGTTCCTGGTGCAGCTACCAGCAAACAAGGGATGGGCTGTTCCTTCCTCCCTCCTTTGGGCTTCTTCTCAACTACAGCTCTCTTTTCACCCCCGTTCCTTTGCCACCGTTCTTATCTCCGTTCCTGGTTGCCAAAGCTTGGGCTTCACAAGTTTGAATAGTGAAAGATTTTTACAAGGTTAAGGGAAAAAATGAGGTGCCTTCAAGTATCACAAAATCCATCCTTCTCGAGCCTGTTTTTTATGTGATGTCTGGATGAAAATACCACCTCCTGAGTCCCCGTGCGTGTGGCTGGGTCCCCGGGACACCTGCCAAGGCAGGAATTTCAGCTGCCCAAAACCATGTGCTCAGCAGGTGTAAATTGTGCTCGGGGAGAGCTCACCTCTTGTCCTTAGCCCCAGAGGCAGCTTCTCTTCATTAGCAGGGGAAGATGGAGGAGAAGATTATCATCGTTTCCTGACTGCCTGCCAAAGTTCTGGATCATGAGAAGAAAATCTGTTCGTACGCTCACAAATATGTTTTCTCCTAATTTGTCTTCGGGGAAGTGTCTTTGTGAGGAGCAAGGGGTAATAATAATCTCAGAGGAGCTGAAGGGATAGAAGCAGGAGCAGCTTTTCTCCACTGAGGTTTTTTCAGGCAGGATCTAGGGGAGGTTGTCCCGGTGGAAAGCTGAGGCAGGTAGTCATGGCAATGATTAATTTAAAGCCTTCCCATCACTGGCTGCTGCTATCAGGTGTCATTCGGAAACACAACTGCCTTGCTCCCTATCGCTCCACTTACCAACTGAACCAGGCTGTGTGGTGAGTGTTTAAACATCTCCTCCCTGCACTGCAGCAGCTCAAAACATCCCCTGTGCGTGTGCCTGAAAGAGAGAGCTGCTTGTTTTCCTGTTAAAACCTGAGTAATCTGTTATCTTCCTAATTATGCCTTATTGTTGGCTCTTATCTGGAGATAACGCGCCCGGGCTGAGCCACAGAAACAAATGCAGAAATTGCAGGTTTCAAAGAATAAGGTCACAGGTCACGTTATTTGTTGCAGAACAAACAGGATAATTAATTGGCCTCTCCCTGCAGTGGGGAGCCAGGCAGTGGGAAGAGGTGACGTGGAGCATCCCTGGATTTCTGGGGCAAACAGCTGAGCCAGGTCTGGTGGGGAGCAGGGACTTCATTGGCAGAGAGGGAGGAAAACCAGACAGTATCTTTTAGAAAGCAAGGCTGCTGGGGCTGGCTAAGTGTAGTCATTTTCTGTTCTTTAAAGATTTTAGTTGTGGCAGAAAATACGAGAAAAAAAAATCTCTCTAAATGTATTTTCTCTTTGTGTGCCAGGGAGAGGGGTGATACTCAGAACACGAAATGGAAAAGGCTTCCTGGAATTTGTGCTACATTCTTTTTTTTCTCCAGGCCGTGACAGACCAAAATCAGCCCCAGTGACCACACACATCTGCTTTTCATCCAGATATTTTCTCCGTTCAGTTAATTAGGGAAAAATCTTGGAAAACCCATCCAAAGACATGTACAATCACTCTGAGAGCCTAATATTCTGGGACATAATCAAGAAATAGAAGGTTTGAGTCTCTTGCTCTTCTCCAGTGTCCTTGGCATGGCTTTCCCAGTGGCTTTTGGTAGTGGCTGCTTGAATAGCACCTGGGATAAGTATTTTGGGGTGTCCACAGGTCTTCAAGGAACATAACGAGGAACGCAATCAATAGTTGTGTTGGGAAGAGTTATTCCCAATAACCACGTGTCTCACTGCCTGGTGACCTTTTGCCATCCAGAACTGTTCAGCTGAAAACAAAGGGATACAGGGAAACCCTCAAGACTCCCCTTCACTGATACCTGAACCAATCCCACGTGTGGCTGGGTGCAGAGGACATCCCTGGGTGGCCACGGCCCGTGGTCTCATCCCACGCCTCTCCTTCCTCCCAGCACCACCACCCATCCTGCAGCTCCCCCGGAATTGGAGATTATCCCTTTTCATCTACAGAAATACGTTTCCCTGCAGATTTAAATAATTAATTGGGACGTGCCTGGTGGGTCTTGAGGGAAACTTGGAAGAGGCAGCGGATACGTGTGACCAAGTGACCTTTTGCTGTCCTGCTCGTCCCTGCGCTCTCACTGTGCTCAGAGGGACGCTGTCAAAATTCCTAGGCCTTAAAACTTTAACCTGCCCTGACAAGTTGTTCTACATTATAAGTCCTACCTAAAAGATTGCCACGATTGTTTTGTTTGTTTTGTTCCAACAGTCTTTGCTGAAGGCTCCACAATATGTCTTCATTTGTCCTTTTGGGTAGGTGGATATTTTTAAATGCCCGGCTCATTCCGTGACCTGTTAAAATCAACTTGATGTGCGTGTGCTCCACTCAGCCACAAATTTTCTGTGCTCTGGAGACAGAGGCAAGAGCTTTGGAAGCTTTTAGAAGCCATTTTGAAAGGCCTGGAGTCCTCCCTAGCTGGTTTGGGGCCAGTAAGAACCCTTGGCTGGACTTTGCTGGTAATATTAAATGTATGGCATGTGTTAGTCCGACATGACCAGGCAGCTGGTTCTTACAAAGAGCCGTGCTTGTATTTCAGGTTACTCCGTGGGCATCATTTCTTCATCTCCACGTGAAGAGGTGGCTCAGAGCAAACAGGACAGGTACAGTTGTGTCCCCACACTTTCTTTTTTCACATACCGACACAGGATTGATGCAACGTTGGCTGTGAGGTGGGTGGCTGCAGTCGCATCGTGTGACACGGGGACATGTGTCCACACCAGCGGGGGAGGAGGGATGGAGAGATATCCACCCACCCCACCCCAGGCAATCCACACCTACAGTTATAAGCTTGGTTTGAGCTGGATTACTGCTGCCTGTCTGTCCATCCCTACCTTGTTCCCATTGCAGCCACACCAGCTGAACTTGGGGTCTCTGAGGCTGCAAGTGCCCCGAGCATCCTCATCAGAGGTCCACAGCAGAGTTGTCAGCAGCACCTGGAGCTCCTTGGCTCTGCTCTGCACCCCACAGGGAGACACCGTGTCAAGCTTTAGCCAGACCAGAGTCCTTTTAAAGGTGACCCCTGTGAGATTTTCACCAGTTCTGAGACCCTGGACCTCTGATAGGAGAGGTCTTGATCCTTCCCCTCATTCAGCACACTCCTACAAACAGACCTTTCTAAAGGGAGGCCGAGTATGAGCCTATGCAGCTTGAAAAAGGGGTTCTGGAGCATGTTCTGGAGCAACATTTGAGCTCGAGGGAGGTGCATGAGCTGCCAAACTCCTCCTGATTTACAGAGTTCTCTGTAGTACATCAGCCAACACCCACAGATGTTCTGAGCAGGTGCGAAACGCGGTCTAATGAACATGGGAAAGTGTTCTCTCAATTATTTACTACCAGTGCAGGAACAGGTTTCATTTCTACTCAGGGAGTGAGAGAGGTTTGCTCGCAGTGCAGAGCCTGTCACTGCAGCCACCCAGGGTAGGATGATTCCCTAGGGAGCAGCAGCTCCACACAAACACAGCCCAGTGTCTTCACCCCTGACCTGCCCAGGAGAACCAGCCCAAGGACTCGTCTCTCCTGGGGGATCCGTCCCCAGCAGACAGGGATTTCTGGTCCTGTGGCTCTCTGGGAAAACAGTTTTTCAAGGCTGACTGATGCAACTGTCAGCAGCAGCCTAAATAATCATCACTTGAAGCATTTACTCTGTTACTTTGTGCCAGTGGAAATTAAGAAGTTGCGATTAAGTTTAGGGGCGAGGGGGTGATGGTGGCATCGTTGCAGGCCTGCCTTGTTCCTCTGGGCTGGGGTGACTGAGAAATGCTCTCACCTGGGGTCCAGCTGGCCAGAAAGCAAATGTGGCCTTGACTTTCTTTCCAGATTCACCGAGAACACAGTTTTGCTCAGCTTTGGCTTTACGTGTGCAGAAGAAATTCACCCTCTGGATGCCCTGAAGGTGCAGCTGGGAAGAGCTGGTAAAAGCTGCAGGACTGGGAAGCAGAGGACTCTCCATTTTGCTGTTAATGTATGTTCATGCAGGGAACTGGAGCGTTACCTGTAGAGCCAAATTACTGTCTGTTGAAGAAGAAAACACCTGCTTGTTACCTGTCACGGTTGGTGTTCACCCTGTCTGGAGTGTGTTCCTAGGCACAGAGATTCCTGTGCATACATCTTAATGTTCTCTGGACACGAAACACTTAATGCTGCTCTTCCTTGGACTCTTTGGCTCCTGCCTGCATGTTCTCAGGAGCGTGTCCAAGACAAACTGAATGCTAAGACTGTATGTAATTTATATTAGAACACGGCATCAGTAACCGCAGCACAGGCAGTGGCATTCTGCTGATATCACTGATATCACCGAGTTACGCTGAGCTGAAGCTCAGGATCCACAGCTGGGACACTGCATGGGGATGATTCCTTCACTGGTGAGCCTCTCAGCACTTAGCTGGTGGCTTCCTCTGGCAAAGTCCTTCCAGTATAGAAAAGGAACAGAAAAGTTGTTCCTTGTCACGCCTTTGAGACTTGGTCTGAAAGCTTTTGTATTTAAAGGATGGTGAGCCTGGAGAAAAGGAGGCTCAGGAGAGACCTCTCGACAACGCCCTGCAAGAAGGTTGGAGCCAAGTGGGGTCAGGCTCTTATCCCAAGAAACAAGGGACAGGACAAGAGGAAATGGACCCAAGTTTCCCCAGGGGAGGTTGAGGTTGGAGCTGAGGAACAATTTGTTCCTGTCCAGGGTTGTTGTGGGCTGTGCCAGGCTGGGCAGGCAGTGGTGGAGTCCTCATCCCTGGAGGGGTTTCCAAGCTATGGAGATGCGGTGGTGAGGGCCATGGGTTAGTGGTGCCCTGGCAGGGATGAGGGAACTGTTGGACTCCATGATCCTAAAAGTCTAAGGTCTTTTCCCACCTAAATGATTCTATGATATTATACCATTTTCTAGTTATTTTTAATTCTCTCGAGGAAAAATGTATATGGACATTGCTAGCTTTCTAAACACTTTTCCCCCCCCCCCCGGGAATGAGCCCTCAAAAATACTGACTGTGAACAGAGGATTGAAAAAAAGAATGAAAGTTGGAATCCAGGGTGCTGGATGCGCTGCTGGAGAGGCGCGGCAGAAAAAGCACTCATAAGCGTGCATTGGTGGTTCAGTGGTAGAATTCTCGCCTGCCACGCGGGAGGCCCGGGTTCGATTCCCGGCCAATGCAGCTCACTTTTTTTCCTTCTTTCCTGCCGGAAGAACCGATGCTTTTTTGTCCCGTCACACTTGCTCTGCCTTTTTATTTTCCCGAGCTGGAAGAGCCGGCTCCGGGAGGGCGAAGCCTCGTTCTGCGGGCGGCGTCTCCGCTGTAAAATCAGCAGAAAAGGGAGGAGAAAAAACAAAAAAAAGAAAACGAAACTAAAAAAGAAGCCGGATGGAGATGCCGGGGATTGAACCCGGGACCTCACACATGCGAAGCGCGCGCTCTACCACTGAGCTACATCCCCGGCTGTGGGGGCCTCCACCGCCTCGACGGTATCAGAGGGTGGGACAGCCCCAAGGACCCTGCCGGGATGGGGGAACAGGGCCTGGTGCCGGCCCCGCTGTCCCCCGTTGTCCTCCGCTGTCCTTTGCTGTTCCTCGCCGCTCGCCGCTGTCCTCCGCTGTCCTTTGCTGTCCCCCGCCGCTCCCCGTTGTCCCCGGCCGCGCTCCGGTAGCAGCACCAGCCCCGTCCCCGGTGGAGGGCTCGGGGGGCGCGGTTGGTGGATATCAACAGGAAGAAGCTGCTTTGGGGAGTCCGCCGCTCCCTCCCTCCCTCCCCGCCTCCCGGTGCCCCGTGTTCCGAGCTCCACGGTGCCTCCCGGCAACCCCAGCCGGGTTCCTACGAGCCCAGAGCGCACAGGGAGCAGGGAGGAGCCCCAGGACCTGCCCAAAGCGCCTTCATGGAGCCACAGAGACACAGAATGGTTGGGTTGGAGGGGACCTTCAAGATCATCCAGTTCCACCCATGGCAGGGACACCTCCCACTAGACCAGGTTGCTCAAGTCCCCATCCAACCTGGCCTTGAACACCTCCAGGGATGGAGCATCCACAGCTTCCCTGGGGAGTCTTCAGGACACCTTCTTCAGCACCTCTTCTTCAGTCCATCTTCTTTAATCTCAGATTTTCCCAAGAGACCACAGTTCCCCAGTTGTCAGTAAGATACAAGTTCCCGTGATGTAAAACACACCTCTTCTGGGGTATTTTTCCTGTCTAAATATGGACTCAGAAGGTTTAGAGCCTGAATACTAAAAGAAAAAGAGCCCAACCAGGTTCTTTTGGTGGCACATTGCCAGCAAAACCAGCAGCTTCCGTCAGCTTTGGTGGGAACTACCTGGTCCCACTCCCCATCTAGGTTTCTTTTGGGATGCCAGCACCATCTCCAGGATTTGTGCCATTGTCCCCCCGGTATCATCGACACTACAGCATCTAATACTCTGGGGTGTTTAATTTCTGCTCTCTGAGAAGCCACCACAAGCAGCCATCCCCATTTCACAGAGCGGGAGGTGAGGGGGTCTCTTGCCACCAGCTCACCCCATTTTGACCCCATAACCTCACCACCCACGTGTGTCTGTCCTGTCAGAGAGCAGCACTTGACAGCTTGGCTTTCTCCAGAGCACGTTTTAAGCAGCTCCTGGGTTTGATTTTCCTAATTAACACAACATAGGGGCTGAGGGATGCTCAGGAGAAGCTCCTGATGAGGCTGAGCTGAGGGTGCGGGGCAGGTAAACACCAACCCCTGCAATAAAACCACCGGGCACTTGGAAACCTTCTCCTCAGGTTTATTCTCCTTTTGTTTACCCTTCTGTAGACCTCAGGACAGCAGGAGGGGGATGATACAGATATTACTGCTCCTTCCCGGGGTTCTCAGCCCTGATGGACAGTCAGTCCAACGGTGGGAGGAGGGGGGGGGCAGAGCACACTCGAGCTGCTGAGAGGAGCAGCCACAGATCCAAAGCACAGCAGCAAGTATTTAATTACTATCCCCACAGAAGCAATACAAGAGCTTCTGTGCTGACTATATTAAAGTGAAACGATGCTTCCAGTGCAGCCAGGTCTACGTATCCTCTGCACCATCACACACCCGGCACACAATAAATTGGATTATTCAGGCAAGACTCGACATGGGGATGCTCTGGGAGAAAATAAGATGCCTTACGCTGAGCTGTGAAGTAAAACAAGATGACCCACCTGTGGCTGTGAAGCAACTGGGTGGTAAGGCCCAAGCCTACCAGAACTGTGTGTTCCTAAGACTTCGGGAGGCAGAATCATCGAATCGTAGCATCATAGAATTGCCAAGGTTGGAAAAGCCCTTTCAGGTCATCGGCTCCAACCGTTACTTGCTCCAACCTCCCTTCAGGGAGTGAGAAGGTCTCCCCTGAGCCTCCTTTTCTCCAGGCTCAACACCCTCGGCTGCTCCTCACCACACTCCTGCTCTAGACCCTTCCCCGGCTTCGCTGCCCTTCTCTGGCAACACCTCAGCCAGTCAAGGTCCTTCTTGGAGTGAGGGGCCCAAAACTGGACCCACTATTTGAGATGCAGCCTCCCCAGTGCTGAGAAGTGGAACCTGCTGCTGTGGTACCAGCAACACAGCCCCTGATGCCACCACAGACACGTCTTCTCATGGTCGCCCCCAGCCCTGGTCCTGCCCAGCTGTCTGGAGGCAGCCCCTGGTTCCAGGAAACACCCTGAGCAGCTTGAATGCTGCTGGATGCCAGGGCACAAGCTCCACATTCAGCTCCCTCCCAGCACCACATTCACCTCTTTGTGTTTGGGTTTCTGTGCTGACATCAGGGAAAAACAATGTCACTGTTCTCTGGCAGCTCCTCCACATTCCTCGCCGGGATTAACTCATTCCTGGTCCCTCACAGACCTTCCTGGAGCCCTTCCTTGTCCCCTGGGATGGGGGGTTCAGTGAACCTGCTCCAGTTTTTGCATTTCTCATCCATTCTCATTAGACACGTGCTTAAATTCACTTTGTATTTTCCACAGTGATTTTTCTGGTGGGTTTCTGCAGCCCAGCCCGAAAGGAGCTCAGAGTCAGAAGAGGGTTTGTGTCTTTTGGTGCATCTCAGCTCCCACCGTGTCCCATCTTGCCCCAATTTGGCCCTCAGAGAGTGACCATCACCCATCACTGGACCCCCTGGTAAAGGCATCACCCCCTTAGAAATAAATAGCTAACATTATTTTTCTTCTATCTCATGATCATATCGTCCATTTGGTTGCAGGTATCCAACGGGCCAGTGCAGGATGTTCACGAGTCTCTTACATTATTTATACTTTGTTTGGTGCTCCTGTCCCCCTTCAAAGGACATTCCTACTGGAGACCAGGAAAATGGTGAAGTGACAAATTTCAGAGATTACAAACACCACAATAACCACTCACTCAAATCACCTGTCAAACCACTTTATAAAATAAATGTATTGGTGGGGTCAGGCTCTTCTCCCAAGGAACGAGGGACAGGACAAGAGGGAACGGCCTCAGGTTGCACCAGGGGAGGTTGAGGTTGGAATTTTTGTAGTTTAGGAATTTAGGTTTAGTTTAGGATTATTTTTTCCACTGAAAGGGCTGCAAAGGGCTGGCCTGGGTGGTGGAGTCCCCATCCCTGGAGGGCTTCCCAAGGCGTGGAGATGTGGTGCTGAGGGCCAGGGGTTAGTGGTGCCCTGGCAGGGATGGGGAATGGTTGGACTCGATGATCTTAAAGGTCTCTCCCAACCTAAATGATTCTATGATTCTATTAGGGTTTGAGTGAAGGTACCACCTCAAGTCCTCCAAATACAAACCACCTTCTCTTCTGTACTGTCACATCTTTGGTTTTATTGAATTAACTCCCATGTATGTGATGAAACGGAGGAACAAAATCTTTTGTTAGTGCCCAGCCCTGCAAAGTCTAAAGGTTTAACTGGGTTTTGTAGTCCCCAGTCATAAGAAGATCCCCAAATACAGGTTATAAATCGTCCCCTAGTAAAGAACTATGAAAGTTAGAGTCAAAAAAGGAGATGAAAAGGCAGAAAACAGGATTAAAGCACTGAGCTGGGAGATTCATTAGGGGTGCAGGCAGATAAGTAAATTATAGCCCTGCAGAAATTATTTGACTGGCAAATTAATTACACAATATTACAATGGTTTTCCCAGCCAAATTCAGCCCCGGGGAAGCAGGTAGGAGTCTGCATGACTTCATAAAAGGAGCCTCGGCTGGGCTGCAGCCTCATCAGAGATGAAAATTAACACCCCAGGATTGGAGGCAAATAGGAGGGGTTCTGTAGAGCTGAGGGAGACGGAGCCTCGCACAATTAGAGGGGTTTGGGAGAGGATAAAGGCAATGGGATGGTCCCAGTTTCCTTCCTTTACGGACCCGCCTGGGAGAAGCTCCAGGGATGTCAAAGCATCTTTTTGCACCGATCCAGGTGGGACAATGGGCTCCTCCACCAGGTTCATCAAGGGCTGCTACTGAGAGCTCCTGCCAAAAATACACCTAATTTTTGTTACGGGGCTACTCTGAGCAGCTTTGAGGCTGCTCTCTGCTTGCTTGTGGGCTAATTTCACAGGGGTTTGACCAACAATTGACTCGGTTTGCCCACGGTGCCTTGTGCTGGAATTTGCAATCTGGAAACTCATATATTTCCCTTTTCTTACCATCAATAGGGCCTAATTTTGCTGGCTTTTGTATTGAACTATCTGGTGGATATACAACCCAGGTTTGATTTCTTCTCTTGATGAGACCTCTTATTATTAAAGCTCTCTCACCCAAAAAGGAATATATTTTTATTTACTAGGAATATTAATGGAATTCAATTTTTACCTCAGATTTAATCTGGTGTTTTCATATTGAAGGATCAGGTCTCATTTAATTAAAACTGAAAAAAAAGGAGCAGTTTTTCCTCTGTTCTGTGAGCAAGTCGAGCTACAGTTTGGGTAGTTTTATTTAATACTGTTTATTTAGTGCTACTCCCCTGCACTAAATTGGTGTTTATTGTTTACTGCGTTGCAAAGACAGCTTTATTATTTATTGAGTGTTATTCCTGGCCTGTTTCTCCATAATTCCTCCCTCCCTGGACAGGCTGAGCCTGCACTCTGTGCACCGTTGGGTCTATGGAAGGGTTGAGCACGCACCAAACCCCAGCAGAGCCTCCTGAGAGCAGAGCAGGGAGGAGGAGAAGGGTCAAGGGTCTGAGAACCTCCTTGGTAGGTCATTGTGAGATGGAAAATGATGGCAAATATGGGTCTTGTGGAGGTTTGGCTTCCTGTGGTGATCCCTGGGAGCTGCCTGGTGGATCCCATGTCAGTGAGACACAGCCGAGTGCCGGGGAGCAGATCCACCACCAGGATCCCACGGTGCTTCCAGCCAGGGAATGTTCATCTGCTTGCACATGAGTCCTCCTCTAAGTGCCTGAATGACAACCTGAGGTCCACACGTGGGAGCTGCAGGTGCTGGCAGTGCAGGTGTTGCTGTGCTTGCTCTGCCAAAGGAGCTTCTACGTGTGCCCAGCTCTAACCCGTGTCTGCTCCACACAAAATCATGGTCATACAATTGTTTTGGTGGAAAGAGACCTTTAAGGTCATGGAGTCCAACCATTCCCCATCCCTGCCAGGGCACCACTGACCCCTGTCCCTCAGCACCACATCTCCACAGCTTGGGAACCCCTCCAGGGATGGGGACACCACCACTGCCCAGCCTGGCACAGCCCTTCACAGCCCCAAACGCCAACAAATTGTTCCTCAGCTCCAACCTCAACCTCCCCTGGTGCAAGTTGAGGCAGTTTCCTCTTGTCCTACCACTTGTTCCTTGGGAGCAGAGCCCAGCAGGACCTCCACTCCTGGTGGCTGTCACATGGTGAGCCCACGTCCCACCGCAGCAGCTGCCGCGCTCCCTCTGTCACCACCAGCATCTTCAGCAGTGGAAAAAAAGCTTCAACAGCCCCTCTTGCCAAAAAGAGGTGATATTTTATAACTTGGACTTAGTTCAGAGCAATGAAGGCAAGGTACAACTTGGTCACCTCTGGGAATTAAATGTGGGGTGTGCGGAACAGGGGCATGGGAAGTGGAAAGTCCTTCACCTGGGGACAGACCCTGCTGGAGAGGGGCCTGGCTGGTGATGGGGCAGAGCCTCTCACCAGCCCAGAGACAGCCCCGTTGTGGCTGGGGAGGTTCTGCCTGTACCACAGTTCCCAGCCAAGCTGCGCTGGGACAGAGGAGGAGGAGGAGGAGGCTGGCACCCAGCAGGGCTGGCACCCAGCTCCATCGCAGCTCTGAGATCTGTACGCACGGATCTCCCACTCACCAGTCATGAGCATAACAGTTTGCAGAGACATTGTGTAAAACACTCAAAATATCTCTGGCTGGGGAGGCGTCAAGGCTTGCAGCCTCAACCAGAGAGTCACAGAATCATGGAATCAGCTAGGTTGGAAAAGACCTCCAGGATCATCACGTCCAACCTTTGCCCAACGTCTCCCTGGTACCAAGTCCTGAGCAACCTCCTGCTGTTGTCATGAGGCTCCCTTAGTGAGAAACATCTGGGAGGAGAAATACTTGTTGTGTGTCCTGGATCCAGCGCGGAGCTGTGACGGCCCCAGGAGGACCCAGAGGTGCTTTTGGAGCTCACCACTGACCTACCCATGTGCAGGAGAACCTCTGGACAGCGTTGTCTGTCTGTTGTCCAGCAACCCCTCCCAGCATAGGGAACCTCTTCTGGAACCTCCCCCTTTTGCCAACTTCTGTCAATTTTTGCCTTCCCTGCAGCCCAACGTGGCAGAACCTTCCAGGAAGGCTCTTTCTGAGGACCGTGTAAGGGGGAAGGATCTCAGGTACCTGAAGAAAACCCCTCCTGAAACAGGAAAGGGTTTAGCTTAGAACAACAGAGAGGATCTCACTTGCAGCACTGAAGGGAACCAGATTTCTCTGTGTTTTGTCAGTTAATTCCCAAAACACGAGGAAAACAATGTGTAACGATGCTATTTTAGAGCTCTTGTGGCATAAATACATCACTCAAGTGACATTTTCTGGGGCTTTCCAGAGCCGCCAGAGCAGCCTGGAGCCCGGCCCTGAGACAATCCCAGGCAAGGCAGGTAGCAGCTAGTGAGGACCTCGGCCACCTCCACCATCACCACAGCCAGACACCAGCCTCTGGGACACTTGATGCCGCCTTCCTATCCCAGTTTCTCGTGATTTTAAGTAGGGATGGTCTGTTCTGGCTCCGGGCAGCCCCTGGGAGCAGCCTCGCAGCACTCCCCTTCTCACTGCCTTGTCCGTGGGCTGGGTGGTGGTGGTCAGATATCTCCATCCAGGTCCTGCAGCCCCCAGCGAGCTGCTTCATTGGGAGCGTCCGATCCACATGCAGCTCCAGGGCCATAAATTCCAGGGGAAACAAGTGTAATTACGTTCATATATTCTATGGGAGGCAAAATAAGCCGGAAAGATGCGTCTCTGCCTTCCTGGTGTCCCTTCTCCGACCTGCTCACGTGGGAGGTGGCTGCTGCCTCTTCCTGATCATCTCCCCAGCTCCTCCAGCGGGGCCTGGGCCAGCCCCGGGGTGGTTGTGTGGTCCTCTGGACCTGGCTGGCGTCCTTGCCAGGTGACAGGAACTCAGAAGTGAGGAGCTAGAACAGTCTCTGCAGCGTCGTTACTACTTTTGGCATCTCCAAACCTTGTAGGAAATCGCTGCCAAGTTAAAAATCGCATCTACGTACGCGCTGTAGTATGTGCGTGGGGTGCTCGGGGGGAGATGTGTGCTTTATGTAAGGAAACTTTACAAGGGCCTTAAAATAGGCTGTTTGCTGGAGCCGGCTCCATCCCCAGGACGCTCGGCTGACATCAAACCACGACGATGCTTCTCCTCAGCATGGAGGTGAGGACTCGGAGCATCGTAGAATCCCAGGTTGGAAGGGACCTCAAGGATCATCTGGTCCAACCTTTCTTGGGAAGAGCGTGGCCAAAGCGCCAAGGAGCTGCACCCCGGGCAGAGCTGGCCCTGTTTGATCCTACAGAGGGATCTCGGGCTGGGGGAAAAGTGCCCAGCAGAAAAGGACCTGGAGGTGTTGGTCAACAGGCAGCTGGAGATGNGGATGGCGGCGGGGGGGCAGATGCTGGTGCCGCAGCCCAGGCGCGGCCGGGCAGGGAGCAGATGGGGCGCTACAGGTGCCATCTGGCCCCGCTTAGCCCTTCACCTCCGAGGACATCGATCACTCCCAGCCCGGGGAAGGCGGGACGGAGCGGGGAGAGGAGCTCTCGGCGCGGTGGCCGCTCCGTGGGCTGGCCGGGAACGGGGCCTGGGGCTGCTGGATGGAGGACCGACCAGCTGTAAACATCTGGCTGCATCCCGGGGCCCTAACAGCTGGCAGGGCAGGCGGGAGCTGGCCTGGGACCCGTCCTGAAGGGAAAAATACAGGGACAATGCAGCTTTGTAGTGTTCCATAGAATAATCAGGCGTTAATAAGAATATAAACGGAAATAAACCTTTCCCTAATAAATACCTTTTATTGTCTGAGGTGCAAGGCAGTTTGAGGAGTGGACGAAGAGCGGGAAGGACGGGAGGAAGATGCTCCTCTGGAAGTTTCAGGAAAATACAAGGGGGTTAATGGAGAGCTCGTGAGCTGCTGCCCTGCATCGAGCCTGGCAATGAGCCCCCTGTGCTCTGGTGTCTCTGGCTTCACACTGGGGCTCTGGTCTCACATCAGCTTCTAACTTCACATCGGGGCTCTGACTTCGCATCAGGATCTGACTTCACCTTGACATCCAGCTCCACATCGACATCCAACTTCACATCCACCTCTTTCTCCATTTGGGGCCTGCATCTGGGGACTCTGCACCTCATCTAAAGAAGCACTAGCGTGAAGTTGGACACGAAGGTGCTTTGCTCCTCTTTCCCCTGGCAGGTACTNGAAACTTTCTTAACCGAAGGGGTTGTGAGGGGTTGTCCCGGGCTGCCCAGGGCTGAGACAAACCGAGCTGGACGTGGAAAAAAACCCAGATCAACCAGAAAAAAACCAAACCCAAACAAAGAAAACCCCCAGAGCCTCCAGACAAACCCAACCCCGG